>CM053509.1:76680077-76862979 GCA_028627145.1 Eidolon dupreanum
TATACTTCAGAAATCAAATACTGTATATATGCACTGACATACATATACACACAGTCTGTTTCTACACATTCAGTTCTACTGTGTCAATTTGACTCAAATAAGATCAATTTTTAATTCTTGGAGCACATTATTTAACTTCATACTACATGTTTAAATAAAAATTCTTCTAGAACTCTTTATTTTACATACTTGCTAAAATTATCTTGTATTTTTCTTAATGAATTAACAAAAGAATTGAGGGAGAAATAACATCTTTATACATTGGAGTCTTACAATCCAGGAATATAATGTGATTTCTTCAATTCTACTATTTTGTCTTTAAAATTTACAATTTTTATTTATGATTCTGTATATTTCTTATTAAATTTAAGGAAAACCTTCAAAAGTGAAGAAAATATCATTTTTGTGATTTCTTCTGTAGTCTCTGTAAGTTGATAGCACAACTTCAATTGTAAGGTAATTTCTGAAAGTGTCCCTTTTAGTTACAGGGCACTAAATGGTGGAGTAATTTCAAAAAGCTTTTAAGATATTGTTTCTGAAATCCAAATTATCTGAATTTGCAAACACATCTTATCATTTGTTGTGTGTGTGACTATGAGAATGATACTTAAGCTCTTTTTACCACTGTTTCCTCATCTGTTACTCACCTAAAGTTATTAGTAGAAAAATTTCCCAGCTTTCTTGTGAAATATAAACAGCTTAATGCTGGAGTGCTCATAAAAGTACAAACAATTGAAAGTGCTCAATTGTTAAATCCCTAATTATTTACATCTTACATCTCAAATGTAAGATGTTAGCTATTACCAGTAGCATTATATCTTATTAATAAAATATGAGAATATTGATATAATTGGTAAGTTACTATGATGAAGAAATGGATCAATGACATAGTGTTTTGGGGATTAGTCAAATTAATTAATTGAATCATCTAGACATCTGATAGAGTGAGCCATCCAAAATTTTATCATTTTGTCAAAACAACCAACAGCATCATTTGATTTTGGAGAAAAGATCTGTAACAACTGAAGGAGCATAAATGCTAGTTTATTCATTAATATTATAATTTCTTCCTTACTGTTAATATGTTATAATGGAAGGGCCAGAAAACATCTACCTGTTGTTATAGTCAGAAGACAAAGAAACTTCTTTCTCCCAGGTTTGTGCGAGAGTTGATGGGAGGAAGGAGTAGGAGTACTTCCCCTAAATAATTGAAACTGTCACTTTCAGAATCTTTGTGGTTGAAGAATTTTTAAGCCAAGGAAACGACATTAAGAATGGTCCCAGAATGGTATTGTCAGGGGAGCACTTGGCTGAAGCAAACACAAAAACTTCAGGAAAGGACAAAATGTGTCCAAAGAAGGATTAAAAAATAAATGAATGAATGAACGTACACATTTTTAAAAGCTACAGAACAATAATGAAAAAAATGTAATATTAACAACAACAACAACAACAACAAAACAGAAAAAAAAAACACCGTTTTCAACAGAAGAACAATTATTGATCTTAAATTCAGGATTCTTTACCTCAAATATAGGCAAAAGACAACAGAATAATATCATCAAAATTATGAGTAAATATTAGTGTCAACCTATATTTTTATGTCTCATTGACCTAACATGTAAGCCCAATATAAGGGTAAAAGCATTTTTTTTCAGGAAAAAAATATTTTATCAGTCATACACCAATAGAAAAGTGAAATTGAATTCAGATGATCAAGAGGAATGATTTAAGCAATATTTCACAAAAAAATTGGTAAGTCTGTGTGTAAATCTGAGCAAGCATAAACTGTGAAAAACAATAATGATAATAATTATCAATTTTGGAGTTAGTAAATATAATAACAAGATAGGCTGGGTCGATTAAAGTTAATATATTAAAATTTTATATTATTCAGAAAGAGGCTACCAGAAACAGTAATTAAATTAAGAAATTTCCAAAGTCAAAAATAATTATGAAAATATAAATTTGCTTGTTACAAAACATGCTTGTTTAAATATACAAAGTTTAATTGCCAAAGCTGTAGAGGAAATAATAGAAAATGAATCAAACATGTTAAATAAAATAGGAGGTAGAAAAGGGAAATAAAAGAAAAATAAATAAATTCAAAGTTCAAACAAAGACACTAGAAATTCTCTTATATAAGTATGCATAATAATACATTCTATTCATAATATATAATCATAATATATAGCAGGGCATATTAGTCATAAACCTAGAAAAAAGACTAGAATAGAAAGTAAGAATAGTAAATACATACAATTATATATACATATATATTTGTGTGTGCTTGTATTTGTGCGTGTACAAACCAGTATATATTTGTATATGTGTGCAAATTGGTGATAAGAATTACTTAGATTATTTCTGTGATTCCAAAGAAAGATAAACTATTCTAAACCCATATATCCCTGCAAGGAAAATGTTGACAACATGAAACAAATGTTTTGTATTGACAAGTGGAACTGAGAACTTCACAATCAGATTTGGGCATTTAAATAGATAATATTCACAACAGATAAAATTGACAAATATGAACAAAGATATAAAAATTTCAATAATAAAATTAACAATTTTTTTACAAAAAAAAAGTACATAGACTCTTGGTCTAAAAATTAGGTAAACATGTTTCTTTAACTATACATGGGATATTTAGAAATATTGACCATGTATACTAAAGTCACATGCACACACAAAAAAATCTCACTATAGACGAAATAAATGAGCTTACCAGAATAGGCTCTTATTTCAATGGAATTACTAGAACTCACTAATGAAGAGATAAAACAAAATATTACTTTTAAAAATTTAAAATATAGTCCAAATTAATTTGTTGAAGAAAAAAAATCATGTGAAAAATTATACCCATGAGAAATAAACAAACATAGAATTGCACTACTTGTATGATGCAACTAAAATAGCATGTAGAAGAAAACATAAATATAGATTCATAATTAAGGAAGAAAGATTGCATATTGATGCACAACTCAAGAAGTTGCAAAAAGAACAAGTTGATAAATTGAGAGAAAGGTATGGAAGGAGATTAATGAGTGTTGCTGAACTTAAAGAAAAAAAATAGGTGATGAGAATAACAAAACTGTTCTTTTTTTAAAATATTTTTTATTTTTAATTATTATAGTTGTCATACAATATTGTATTAATTTCAGATGTACAACATAGTGATTGACATTTATATAACTTATAAAGTGATCACCCCGATAAATCTAGTATCCATCTGACGCCATATATAGTTATTACAATATTATTGACTATATTTCTTATGGTATACTTTACATTGCCATGACTATTTTAAACACTAGTTTGTACTTGATAATCCCTTTTCTGCTTTACCTACCCCTTGCAACCCCTCTCATTTTGAAACCTTCAAAATGTTCTTTGTATCTATGAGTTTGATTCTGTTTTGTCTTATTTGTTCCTCAGATTCCACATGTTAGTGAAATCATATGGATCTGTCTTTGTCTGACTTACTCCATTCAGCACAATATCCTCTAGGTCCATCCAGGTTTTTGCAGATGGCATGATTTCATTCCTTTTTTATTTTTTATTTTTTTGGCTGAGTAATATTAAATTGTGTATGTGTATGTGTATGTGTGTGTGTGTGTGTGTGTATACACATACATATATATACATTTACACATGTATATGAGTTCATATATTCTTCTCTTAAGTTTAATGAACATCGTTATAACCAGTGTTTTTAACTCTGCATCTGGTAGATTGCTTGTGTCCATTTTGTTTAGCTCTTTCTCTGGAGCTTTGTTAGTTCCTTCATTTGGGACATGTTCCTTTGTCTCCACATTTTGGCTGCCTTCCTGTGTTTGTTTCTATGTATTAGGTAGGGTTTCTAAGTCTCCCAGTCATAGTAAGGTGCCTTTATGTAGTAGGTGTTCTGTGGGACCCAGTTGTGCAGTCATCCCAGGTCACCTGAGATGGGTTCTCAAGGTATGTTGCTTGACTGGGTTGTGTGTGCCCTCCTGTTGTAGTTGAGCCTTGGTAGCAGTTTGCATGTCAATGGGAGGGCTTGATCCTCAGGCTAATTGGTTGTGAGGACTGGCTGTGACTACAGTGGAGGAGCTATATTGTGCAGGATTTGACCCTATGGAGCAAGATGCCCTTTAGCAGGGTTCTGGTGCTTGCCCAGTCTGCCTTTCGGGTGTTATTATCCTTTGACACGGCTTTGGGTGGTGCTTCAGCACAGGTCAAAGCCCACCATAGAGCATGCCAGCCCAATGGCCTCATGGGAGGGACCACGCCACAGGCCAAATTCAGCCTCAGTCTATTCACTGCCCCGGGCCACCTGTTAAGAGTCACCAAGAAATCCACAGATAGGCACCACCTTTGCTGGGCTTAGAGTTGCCTCAGGAGGCCAAGCTGGGAACCAAGGCAGGCTGCCAGTAATGCCAAGATTGTGGCTGGTCAGCAAGAGATACGGGGCATGCTGTATCCAGATGCTGCTTGTTTGGGTTTTGTGAACCTCTGAGATATTTTAGGAAAGTCTGCAGCATGAACTAAGGTCATTTCTATGGAAAAAACAAAAAAACAAAAAAACAAAACACTGGAGGTAGTTTGAGTAGGCCTGCAGGTTAGGTGAGGAGGGATCTTAGAGAATCACCAGGACCAGGTGACCAGTGTTAGCCAGGTTGATGGAGACTCAGTTATGGCGGCCACCTGTGTCTGTGCACTGAGAGAGGGGATGCTCAACAAAGAAACAATGAATTCTGCCAGCACTTTCATCTGAGAGCAATCTTCTTCTCCAGTCCTCGCCCTGAAGCCAGACAATTCAGCTTCTCCCCACGTGTCCCTGGCACTTTGTGAGCAGCTGCCCCATTGCTGGAGTTCAGAGCTATTGAGTTTGTCAGTGAGTTAAGTCCATGTACAGGCCCTTTAAGAAGAATGTCTGCAGTTCCCCTAGCCTCCATCTCACTCAGTCACAATCCCTGCTGGTTTTCACAGCCAGAGGTTATGGGGACTTTTCCCCCTGCCACTGGAACCCTGGCCTGGGGAGCTCAGCATGGGGCTGGGACCCTTTGCTCCTTAGGAGGAACTCTGCAGCCAAGATATCCTTCCTAATTCTCAACTGCCACATGCAGCTGTGGGACCAGCCCATTCTACATTTCCACCCCCTCCTATGAATCTTGAGGTAGTCTCTGACATATGTCCCCAGTTACAGGACTTCTGTCCAGCCAGACCTCGGGTGACTCCCAATGATAGTTGTTCTATAGTTTAGTTGTAATTTTGATGTGGTCATGAGAGGCAAGTGCAGCATCCATTTATACGCCATCTTCATCCCCAAAGTCCCCAAAACTGTTTATAAATGGACTTCAATAGAAAAATCTCCCTAGGGTGATTGATCAAGAAAGATGACGAAAGTTAAAAATAATATATTGAATATTAGAAATCTAAAATGAGTTTTACATCAATTGTACATTAAATTGAAACTAATATGTTATATGTCAATTATATCTCAATTAAAAAAAGGTAAAAGATTGAAATATTAAAGGAAAGACAATATTCAGAGAAAAATGCAATTATCTAAATTGACTTGATAAGAAAAAGAAAAAAATCAGACATTTGTATTCACACACATAATAAACCACATATAATCTTTTAAGAGAATTCTACCAAACTTTCTGGAAGCAAATAATCAATATGATATAAATTATTCCAACTTAAGGGGCAAGAGGAATCTCATTCACTCACTTGATAAGAATAATATTAGTAACAAAGTCAGACAAGGAGAAGAAAACTATGAAAAAGAAACTATAGACCAATTTCAACTATCAATGGTGATATCACAAAAACCTACACATATGCCATTTTAAAAGTAAAACCTCATACACAAACACACAGATATCCACCACTACCTTTCGTAATAAACAACGTCTAGAAGTTCCAGGCAGTGCATTAAGCCAAGAAAAATAAGTAAAGGGGCAATTTCATTATTAACAGCTAAATTGTCCACCGTTAAAATTCATCATGTGCTATAGGTACACTACTTCAAGTAAAAATAATGTTCAGAAATTTTGCCGCTTCTACGAATAATAGTACAAAAAGCGAAAGTGATAAAATACTTTCAAGCAGTAAGATCAATGTTTTTATTTTAAAAAGACTAAGAAAGGATTCTGTTGTTTCTTAATCTGTAAGTAAATTGTGATTCATTTAATTTTTTTCCTTATATTTTTCTAATATTATTTATGACATTGTTAGTTCTGTTTAAATTGCAGTGTTCTTGATTTTAAACAAAATATTCCATGTTTAATGTTATGAAAAATGAAACTCAAACTAAATTGCAGTATGAATATTGGTAACATTTGTTATTGATTCCATATAAAATATATTTATACTTGTAAATTTCCTAAGTAATGTCATAATTTTTATTTATTAATTGTGCCAATAATAATCTTGAGTGAGAATTTATTTCTTAATACAAGTTAATCTAGATTCTTACATTGTTTCCATCTTTAAAATCAGTTTGAAAACACTGAAATCTCATTTGTTTCTTTAATGTGGTAAAGCACATAATATAAAATTTACATTTTAACCACTTTTAAGTACAATATAGTAGTGTTAACTTAGATGAACACTGTTATGCAACAAAATCTCATCAGTTTCAAGCATCATTTTTTTGCAGCAGAAATTACTAACCTACTATGCCACATGTGAGTTTATCTATGTTTTGAGTAGAATTTGTCAACTGAGTTTATAATATATTTGTAGATGTAGTCTTAGAGTATTTTTCTCATGAAATTTAAAGATTTATAGCTGCAAAGAAATCACCTTAAAGTTCCTCATGAATATTCATCTTTGCTTACATCATTTAAAAAAATGATTGTGGATTACTTTGACTTCATTTTCCAGTAAAGCTGGTAAACTGCAAAATATGTGTATGAATAACATATTATTTAAAATATCTCATCTAAATGTCAGTAGACTAAACAGCCCCATTTAAAGAAATGCATCATATCAGTAATTGATCACTAAAAATGCAAAAACTCATGTGACAGCCTGTGGACCTGAGTAATTGGAGGATCCCCACCCCCAACCCTGTGCTTGGAGTATGGATTCTGCTTACCTTTTCCATTCCCAGAAGCTGCCTGAATACACAGCCTTAAGATGAAAAAGTGTTGTTGAGATCTTCTGGATGGAATTCCTGACTGAACCAATTCAAGGCCTTCATGTGAACTTTTGAGATTATTGTAAGATACAGAGATTTATGTCTTGTGACCACCCAAGGCAAGCCTCATCAGTAAGTTCCCTTGCTTATTAAACCTGCCATCTACCAATCTGGAGTGGCTTGCCTCTTTCTTCATTCTCTCCTTGCCCTCTGAGTATAGGGTGGTTTCAAACTTTATCTGAGAACCTCCCAAAGAGGATACAAACCAACAGCAGCATATGACCTCAGAAATAAGATTACAATGATGTACAGGTTACAAAATATAATATATTTAGGTTAGAGAGAATATTGTCTTCCATAAATTGGTTTATATTAATAAATCCATTTTTATAACAGCAATAAAAACTAAAAATAAATAATATATTAGAATTTTTTTTTGCTCAGTCATTTGATGTTCATTGGTTCCCATAAAAGTGACTATTACACGCCACAAAAAAAAGTCTTAATTTCATTATTTAATGTAACTCTTTCTGAAACACTTCTTTTCTAGGGAATTTAAAAATCCTTAGCCTTTTGGTTACCTATACACATCCTTACACATATGTAAACTAAAATCTAAAGTAGTCTCAGAATTTCCATATTTTCAAGAGAACACAGGTCAATTCAGACTTAAAGGGAGGGAATAGGAGGTTGTTCTGCAGTACTTCTTGGAGATAATTTTAACATTGAGGAAGAAAGCAAAACACTTCTTTCTATGGTCACTAAACTGGCTAAATGGATCTTAGTGCCTGGGAGCTTGCTGAGCTGGTATGTCTATGACAAAGGCGATGGTGGATAGAATGGGGATTGACTATACTAGCCACCATCTATTCTTATTGGATTAATATTTGCTGTTATAACTAGTACTCACTTCATATACCACGCAGACAATCTAACGCCTCACATTGTTTGGAAATGCAGCCTGGCTAACTGGGAAGACAAGGTACTAGGTGGGCATTGGAGAGCACAGTGTTCAAACTCTAGAATTTCTTTTTGGTATTTTGATTCCGTATCTTTTGACAATTAATTTAAACACTGAACCCTAGTTTTATTACAGTAAACTGCAAATAATAATGTCTACTTTCTAAAATTATTGTATGGATTAAGATAATGTATGAAACTATGATGTGTTTTTGAAATGGAAGTGTGGTTGCAAGAACTTAAAACTCTATTTATCACCAAAATAATGATTTAGAGAAACATTCAGAAGGAAGTAAAATAGAATATCAATTCATTTTAATTCAGTTATATAAAATATTCCTAAATGTAATTTTTTAATTTTCAAGTGTGAGTCTTGACATTTTTTTCCCCACAAAGAATTAGACAAACCAAGGTAATAGTTGGCAAAAATAATATCTCATTAAAAATAAGCCTTCCTCAAGTTCTAACTTTTAAGGAATTCAAATATAAGCAGCTCATATGTATAAGTGATGTGTATGCATTAACTAGAATATATACTTTCATATGTAGTTGTGTATTAGTTATGATGTTAATATTGTGGAAATGCAGAGATCAAAATAGGGGAATTTGATGAAAATAGATTGTTAGAAAAAATCAACATGAAATTCCTTTCAATTTTATATAATAGTTTTATTGATTGATTAAAAGGCAAAATTATGATTTAAAAATAACTGAAAGATACTTGTAATGTTGAAAAAAAAGGATTTTCATGGCCAAATATTTTGAAGGATGTGACTACTTTTTTGGTTTAAATGTCTTTGTTTACCTTTAAGTGATGGTATACTTCTTAAAAAATGCTGCCTACAGCATTAACTCCTCATCTCCTCATGCTTTTGAAATTTCTTATTGAAAGAAAATTGGCATAAGTGAGCAAGTTAACTATTTGCATGGCAATTGTCAGTCTGTGAAGTATATAAGAATAGAGTTGAATTAAGTAAATTTCTGGAGAAAATTATGCGAATAGAATTTTCTAATATTAAATGCATCAGTGAATTATCTAATGATGTCTATTAACAATCAGCTGATTAGTACATTGTCCCCATAAGGACAGTTCTCTAATCAGCAGCACATTTAGTGTCAGCATTTGTCAAGTCAGGAAACAAAAAGGAAGCAAGTAACCACTTTGATCTTTTCGGGATCAACAGGCATTTGACAGTCTTTAAACCATTTCAGTGATAACAGCTATCTTTTAATTGAATGGACCCTTAAAATAAGATAGGACCGAATCTTCAATTTTGATACAGAAACTAGAGTCTTTTAGCTGGATGATAGACCTAATATATGCTATATACAATAAGAAAGGTGACATTTTATTGAAGAAAATGATAGAAAAAAAACAAGAAAATTTTTGAAACAAAATTTAAAAGAAAGAAAAATTATTTAACTGAATAGAAATAAAGACAAAAAATGTCTAGAGTCTCTTGTCTTTGAGGTGCTCAGGTACATCTTGAGGTACAGTTTGTCTATGGGATTTCAATTCACTTTGTATCTCTCAACAGCATGTCTTTTTTAAAAATTAAATTGATTATGACTGCATTATAGGGACATAAATTAATTTTTAGAGAGAAAAACCAAGGAAAAGTTGATATTTGCTTAAAATGGGACACAATTAGCTTCAGAAAAGCTGTTTTTTCTTAAAACCAGAGAAACCATGTAGCAATTGTAGGCTGTATTGATTATTCCTGTTTGAAACAGTGATCATTAATAAATGTTTTGGCCCAGAGATTCAAATTATAATGTTTGGTATTGAGAAATCAGGAATGATTTACTGTGGAAGGCATCGGGAGATGAAGTTTTCAACAGTGTGGCAGGTGAAAATTGAAAAACCATTATAGTTAAGAAATGCAAAAATGTGGTCTCATGATAATCATAACTTGCCTACAGCTCCAGTCTGTTATAATGATGGAAATTTCATGATTATTGCCTTTCAGTTTCTCAAACAAGTATTTGCTATAAAACTTTCTATTCACATTCATACATGTGAATACACACATCTAAGAAATCTCTATGTTTCTACATACCCATGTATATAATGTAGCAAATTTAAGGTTTTTAAAAATATACATTACTGAACATGATTTCATGTTTGTTGTAATTCAGAATGTGAAAGTGAAAATACTATTTTTAAATGATATCTTTTCAAAGTATTCTATTTTTATTATCAAAAAAAAGAAGCATCCTCTTGCTGTTACTACTTCTAGAACTACTACCAATAAAAATAATGAGAGCTACAAACAGAACACATTTGATCTCCCAAAAAAATACCTATTAGATTATTTCTTCCCCTATTCATAAAAATAAAATTTAAAAAGAACTGTGAAAATGATTAAGTGCCTAAACATAATAATGCCAATTATAACCATTAATGTTCTATTATTATAAGTAGTTTTTACTTTTTGAGATATGCTTAAAGTAATGATGTTATAAACAATGTAATTTTTATACAATTGAAACAACTATAGAAGAAATAATATACTTTATGGTTGATCTAAGAATAAGTTGATTCATCGGTTACTTTAGTGGACAGAAAATATAGTAATTGATAATTTATGCTTACGTTATTTTAAAAAGTGAATTGCTTACTGTTTTTTTTATTTTTTTTTTTTACCATTAGTTTGTTATTTTATTCCAGGTTATTTGAAACTTCATTTTAAGAACACAGACCATAAGAAATAATCATACCTATACTAATAATCACTTCTTTTTTTTTCCCATTTTGGTTCATAAATGTGGTTAACAAATGCTATCCCTAGAAACTCTAACAACTATTTGTTATTACTTCTTTACTTTATTTCTAAGAAATTGATATATATGAAGATGTTATCAGAAAGTCCTAAAGTTGTTCTAAAAGGCCACTTAGTATATATATATTTTGTAATCCTGTGTCACTTTGATCATTTCTTCTCTATGGAGAACAATTCCAATTTTTATATACTTTTTTCAATTTACAAAAACACAAAGCTGTGATCTTTAAAATGTGGCTCTTAACTCATCCTGTCTCTGAAAGCAGCCATTGCCTTCTATGCTCTCTGAATCAACATATACCCACCATTTGGATGATGGTGTTTCCTCTGTCACCATAGATAAACACCTCTCATTTAATAAAATCATTGCAAAACCAGCTACTTATTTTAATCTATTTTGCCCATAGTATTTTCTTCAAGTTAGGGAAGTAGAAGAATCTGATAAATATCCTATTGGTATCAGAGAAAAACAAAACAAAACAAAATATCCACAGATATTCTGAGATGGGGTCTCTCTTTATTATAAGCAGGGTTTAAAACTTTAGATAGATTCTATTTGGAGATATAAATCATGAGTCCTCAAAAATGAAACCTTTTTGAAGCATTTCGGATGACATTAAATTTATTTAAAATATGTCTGTACTTCTTTTTATGTACTTTGTCCATTCTCATATATCCTGAATGATGCAGAGTACATACCAGAAGCAATAATGAAATAGACCCAAAATTAAGTCCTTCCTGGTGATAAGATTCTCAGAAAGGTCACAAAGTATAAAGTGTGAATGATTGTGAATCTGAACATGAACCTCATGATGAGAAAGGTAGAATCTAAGAGATTCCTGAATGCTTATGGTGATGTGTAGTAGAAAATCCAAGTACAATATTAAAAAATATGTATACCTCAAGATAAACCTTATATTTGTTGCCTTGCATTTAATTTACTGCCATTCATTCCTATTTAGAAAAGAGAACTATTACAATAGAGACACATTCTTTTTCTTTTCTTTGCTTTCTAGCACTTATGTGGTTATCACCCCAGAATCTGAAGTCTCTGAGGTTCTCTGCAAGAAACCTTGAGGTTTTCATCAAACTCCCATTATAACATAAGTTATATCAGTGCAGAACAGTTTGTTTGTTCTTGATTATATCTCGTGTAAACCCCCAGCTTGTGTAGCTCGAACTCACTCAGTGACTTGTAGCTCAAGGCAGCTGGGGAAAGGATGCAAGTTTGTAGTTTGGGAAATGGAAAAATAATCCTCCTGTTAAGCCTGGTAAGCAATAACCCCAAGCCTGAGGTTTAAAAGATTTGTGCAATAACACATATAAATGGGGAGACAATACTCATTTATTTTTTTCACATTGAAAGATATCCTGGAAACACATTCTAGGAAATATACTATTTCTTAGTTGAAAGGAAAATAATTAACAGATGTAGAGTCTATCAAATGTGGCTGCTAAATAAAAGGAATTCCATGATGCAACAGGAAAATTGGCTTTCTTCAGTTTTAGATCAGTCTCATCAGGATCATGGAACTTGTCTTCCATCTGAGTCTTTCATGTAAGGAAAGAGTTTTTCATGTTTTCTAAAGAGATCTAAGAAAACTCAGAAATGGAACTTTATTTTTTAAAGGTTGAATGGAGGAATAGGATGTCTGACTTTCAAGTGAGACATATTGACAAAGGGTTTTGGGACTGCTGAAAGGAAAGTTTCTAGAAACTAGATCTTCAACTGTGAATAGTATTTGCCTCATTGGATTACTGGATTAAAACAAGAGGACGCTGTGTACTTCATGCAGTACGCAGCATGACAAACAAAGTTAATTAATATGCATTGTTTTCTTCTAATTTCCCATAATTTCTCCTCTCCCTCCAAACCAAATGCTTGCAAAACCACATCAAGGAATATAGGCATTTTCATAGAACCAGGAGAATGTCTACATATAACATTAAAAATAGTAAAGTTAAGGCAACTTTGCCTCTTTATATTTTATCCATTCCCAACCTCTCTAATGCTTCCCAAATATATATAAAACATGCACACACACACACACACACACACACACACACACACACACACCTTGATTTAATATCTTTCAGGGAAATTAATTACATCTTTTAAAAAAATGAAATAGAGTAAAAAACAGTCAGCTAGATTTCTTGAATCAGTATTAATATATTACAAGTTATTTGTGTTATGATGAATACAATTTTAAAAGTACTAAGAACAGAAAGAGGCAATATAGAAAGCCCAGCTATTCTTAAGCAAGGTAGAATTGTTTATGGAATGCTCCTTATATCTGTAAACATGAAAGGAAACATTTCAAGTCAGTACCTTTATATTTCGGATTTCTATTTGTAGTAGTACAGCATTTACTCTACAGTTATAGAATCATGGCTGAAGTGCAGTATTCTCAACCTTGATGCAGCAAGACTTTGTTCAATAAGACAAAATTCAATATTGGCCTTTTAACATGAGTTGCGATACAATTGCTTTTATTTATAATTCTGTGGTTATGGGTTGTGATTTTAATAGTTAGAAGAGATATTTGTTTTTCATTTTGAAGCAGAGTAATAATATAACTAAGGCAAAATAGTGCATTAGTTGTCTCTACTTATGCAGTTTCAAACAGTAATGAGTGAATCAATGTTATGGGCCATACTGCTCCCTGGAGACTGCAGGGTCCATTATGAAACATCATGTGGTGTTTCAGTAGGGCAGTTTCCACTAATGTAAATGAAAGTTAGGTTGCTGAAATTTCAGAATATGATTTAAAAGTGTACTTTACAGACAGTATATTTTAAAGAAAAGGAAAATCATTAGGGAAAAAATTATCAGTTTTTGTTATAGTTTAAATTAAACCATTGTATGACATTGCATCTAATAAATTTTTACTTCAGTTTCTATTTTTTTTTTTAGCTCAAAACTCAGTAGATAGTGACAATGAATAGTACACAACAAATAGTGAAATTAGGTAGACAAAAATTTATACTAAGAACAAGTCCTGGTCGAAATCATAGTATATAGGTGTGTCTTTTCTGACTTCTAATTTTGGATATAAAGATAGAAATTAGAGATATGGCTTACACAAACAAATCTAAGTACTTCACATTAGCTGTTATCTGATGTGGTTCTTTAGTTTTTAAATGTTATAAAGGGATCAACATGTTTTAAGCATGGGGCAAACTACTGTTTATAAGGTATATCTGCGGTAATATGAAGTAATTGATAACTGTCACTATGATGGTATCTATTGTTAACATTTAGTCCATGGTCACTGTTGCTAATAACTTTAAGTTATCAGCCAGTTATGTAATATCTTGGGATCTGTCTCTATTCACCTCAGTGTCTTCATTCTAAGTTCATCCACAGACATCTGGGCCAGATTGTTCACTTTTATGCAGGCATTGGTATCAGAATGCCAAGGTTCATATCTCAGCTCTGATACTATGTAACTGTGTCACATTGAGCAAGTTCCTTATTCTCTCTGCCAAATTTTCTTATTTTGAAAATGCAAAAGTAGTTCCTACAGTCCAGTTAGAAAATTAAATGAGTTAATACATGTGATGTTGTTAAAGTAGTGCCTGGATGATTGAGTGCTAAATAAATGTTAATTATTATTCTTATAATAATAATTATAAGTAATTATCATTACTTCTTCTCTCCCTCTTGCTGCTCCTCCTACTACTACTATATACTACATAAAGATGTGTAGTGATGGATTTAGTCTCTTTGTGAAACTGAAAGTTTAGTCTTTAAAATAATTTAACTATATTGTGATTGATATTTCTCATTTTGTGTGTGTGTGTGATTATTGAACTTCAGGTAGATACTGAAATGCTAGATGTGAGGCTACTACTGATACAGTTAAGCTTCTGCATGATTCTCCAAGGCTAATCATTCAAAGCATTCCTCAAATATTTCTGTATGTCTTTTAACAGAAAAAATATTTATTATGACTATGGTTGGAATGTACGTTTACACCTCCTTAGTTTTATGCACAATGAGATTACCTTTGGTTGGATCATTACCTGAATAGATTACTCTGTTATTCTGAAACCACTTAGATTAACATGACATCTAATGTTCCAGCATCTAAAAAGGATAGATAGTACCAACTTAGGGCATCACTTGGATTTTACATTTATTTTCCAGTAATTTAAATGGACATAACTTAAAAGCCTGTTTGTGAAGCTCAGAAAAAAAGAATGATAGTGCACTTAGAATCCTTTCTGGAATATCTTACCTGAGTCATAGATCAAGAGACAGGCTACTTGGGCAGCCTCCATAAGTAGAGCTGTTGCTAAGGCCAGAAAATCTGGTAGCAATGACTGTACAGTTCTCAAAGTTCAAGCTGCTCCAAGCTTTTGTAATATGATTGAAGAAAATAACCATGGTTATCATATGTAAAATATGATCATTGGAACCAATTTCAGACAAAATTAATTTTCATTTTACCCATTTTTCACTTGATTGATTTTTGATCGAACACGTGACTGCTTAACACTGAGCCCTCGCAACACAGTCATTTTCTGTATGAAGATTATTTTAGATGCATGACTCCTCAATTAAGCTAACTCAATGCTAAATATTGGACAAACTCAATCCCTTTATAAAAATAGAATTTTTAAAATGAAAATAGTATCTTTTGGAAATGATATGCACACATTGGCAACTGATTACCAGACATTATTAAAGCAGCATATATATTTTTTAAACCCAACACAGAAAGAATTAACTAAAACAGCCTTGTTTTCACAATCTAACCTAGGAAATAATGATGCAAAATATTTCACTCTTGGATGAGACCTCTTTTTCCCAATAGTATACTTAGGAGCCACATATCATTCAACCAAAGATCCATTGAGCTATTTTAATGCTTCAAAGAACTGGTACAATTGCATCTCTCCCAAGATGGGTCTCTTAGTGTTGTACCATATGATGTTACTTTGGTTTTCCAATGGAGGTCATAAAAGAGATTGATTCCTATCTTTGGTTGTTTTGCCTTCCTTGCCATTTGTAGGGCTGTGTAACATGAGTGCTTTCCTTGGTGGCTAGTCTGATCTATTGCTTGTTGCAGGGCTCCAGAGACCTAGAAAACTAAATTGCTCCCATAGCAGGCACCCTGCAATTACTCAGGCTGTAACTACATAGACCTAACAAACCACATTGCTCCCCAGGTGGCTTTCTTGTGCCTTATTTTCTGCTGTTAGGCCTTTTGCTGCTCCAGGGATCTGGGATATTGAGTGAGAACCTTTCCAGAGTCATCTGATCTTTGCAAAGCTGAATTACATCCAGTGCGTATCTAGAGAAATGGGGATCGAAACTCAAGTACTTCAAGAAACTGAGTAGTTCTTGTCATTGTCAATGAATATGTATTGAACTTCTATGAAGAAATAGCCAATGTCTAGTAGAAACAGACATTTAACAAAGAAATGTCTATTTTTAGGTTGTAAGTTTTCAAAGGAGAGGAAAACATGTAAAAATAGATATTTTTAAATGAAAATACTTAGGATTTTATATATTTTTAATTAAAAGCCATTTTTGCTTATGTTTTTTTCTTCATAAACTTTTCTGATGTTTTTTGAACTACTTTAGGATTAAACATGTCCTTGCTCAATCAATCATTGAAGTTTGTTTTGCCCTTTTAACAAAATTATTATATGATGGCAAATATAATATTTTTCTCAATGAGCATGTTTTTATTATCTAAATATACTATCTGACAATTTTAGCAGGTTACTGTTAGAAGATAGTAAAGCTGCAGTAAATGTTGATTTACTCTAATTAATAAACGCCTGTATAACTGGACTGCATAAAAGAAGCTATTTTGAGACTAAAATCCATGTTTGAGCCAGTTTATATAAGGGAATGAAGATATTAGTAAACAAGGGAACATATCAGAGTTTTCATTAATTATCTATGACCTTAATTCTTTTCCATGTTTAAATTATCTTTGGTTTCTGCAACTTCTGTTTTACTCTTTTTGAAAAAATGTAAATATGCAAGTTCAAAATTGGGAAGTATAGGTTAAATTTTCATTGCTCATGATAATTATAAGCCATACCAATAAAACATATTTAGTCATCAGGACAGTTAAGGACCTTTAAAAAAAATAATGGTATTACCATTGAAAGATGCTAACTATTCAAGAAATCGTAAAGTGATGACTGAGATGTGTTAATTAGTGATGAACTGATCATTTTAGTCAGAGGTTCAGAGTGTGAAGCTGATGCGTAACTTGGAAAAAGGCAACATCTGACAGAAAACAGTGTTTGGCAATCAGAGTAAATATTTTGAAACATTATTTATGCTTTTTAATCACTTTTGAAAACTTCAAAGAAGTTAGGCATGAGGTATAGTAAATTTTTGTTATTTCTCCATGATATTGTCATTAGAAATTATATTCTATATTCTACCTTCATGCTCTTAGAGTTTAGACTTCCTCAGTTAATATCAACCTAGGCATCATATTGTAATAGCTTATTACTTCTTTTCCCAGTTGAAGAGCAGTTTCCATTAATTGGTTACCAGAAAACAATGGGGTGCTTTTTGTTAATCAGCCTGTGTCTTTAAAGCTGACAATTTTGTTCACTATTGTGTGAGCCACTTAGCATTGTAACATTTGAGATGGTAAAAAAAAAATAATACTATTTTACCTAATTTAAATTTAATAATACATATTTAATTTAATAAATTCATATCACTTACATAAATTTATTCATAAATAAGTGACTAATTAGGTTTAGATTTATTTAGAGACAAAATTAACAATATAATGTCACTTGGAATTCTATATAACAAAAGCATTTCTTTTGTAAGTCTCCTAGCATAAACCTAGAACTATTATATTAAATCAACTTATAATATCTAATAGAAAAGGAAAGTCTGTTGAATAGGCTTTCTTTGCTTTTTTGACTTCAGCTGGGTGTTTCACTGGAAATGAATACTTAATTGGTTAATTATGCTCTCCCCACTTAATCTGGTAGATGGGTCTCAGGCTAATGTTTTCTGACTAAAAATATTGTGAATCATTCTTACTTTAATTGGAAGATTTTCTTTCAAATGAATTAAATGATAGAAGTTGTGACCTTTTTAGCTTTTTTGTGAATTTGCACTTATCCAAAAATATGGCTTTTTCTTCTGTCATGAGCCAACGAGAAAACAATTTGAGACAAAGAATAGCTGTTTTTTTAGCTTTTTAAAAGCTTTTTTTTCTGGACTTGCTCCATAGTATAGTGGTTAGCATGTCTGCTTTATGCGTAAAAGGTCCTGGGTTCGTGCCCCAGGTGGAGCCATGAACCATACACTGAGAGTGCCAGTATCCCCCCAGTGCACCAGGCACCCTAAGTGCGCCAGGGGCTCCAGGACCTGGGCGCACGGTGCAAGCGTGTGGGAGGAGATGCCTTGCCTTCAGAGATCCAGTTCTTAAGGAGAAATGGCAACATCCATTTGGGGGGAACAAAAAAAAAGCTCCCTTCTTTTAAATATGCGGAGAACAAATTGCACCAGGTATGCTTACTTTATCTCTCAATTTAAGTATTTTAGTATCTCTGATAGCTTAATTAAAACTCATAATACTTCTTAAAGGTCAAAATGACTTTTAAAAAATTAGTATGAACACATTTTGAAAAACACAACATTTTATACATTATTTTAAAGCAGGTTTCTACACACAAAATGTTTTTTTTTTTAAAGCAAACATGAGTACGTAAATGAGGCTTGCTTTTTAACTTTTTTTTAGTTTTATTCGTTAAAGCTTGCTACCATTAAAACTTTCACAATAGAGGTGGTGTGTCCCATGGAACTTTTACAGAGGAAATCAATGTACAGAGAAACACACATCAGTCTTCTTTTCCCACAGTTCTTAGGGGCCTAAGTTATCATCACAGAAAAAGGAAAAGTTGGGCTAGAAAATGAACACAGTTGACTCTTGAACAACACAAGTTTGAATTATGTGTCCACTTACATGAGGCTTGTTTTTAATAAATACAGTTTGCCCTTCGTACCCTTAGGTTTTAAATCTCCGAGATTAAGCCAGCTGTGATCAAAACAGTATTTTTGCATCCCCAGCCGCACTCTTTCATTTGCAGATTCCCAACTGCAGATGGAAAATGTTGTTTTCAATGCACGGTTGGTTGAATAAGGGATGGTAGGAGCTGACTATAGAGTGAAGTGATATTTGAAGATTTTAAACGCTCTGGGCTGGAAGCTCCTAACCCCCAACATTGTTCGAGGGTCAACTGTAATTCAGCATACAAGGTCATCCAGAGTGAAGGTGAGATGATGATGATAATGGAAGGTGCATTGAAAAGAGGAGGGGACCCAGCATACATTCATTAAATTGCTCTTAAACAATGTCCTTGGGCAAGGAGAGATTGCTCAAGGGTAAATGGAGTGAGGAAAAATTTTAAGATATAGCTATTTGTCACTGTTTCAAATGAGACACTACTTTTCTTATTATTTACTGTAGCTGTTGCTACTGTATTTTTTTTATTTTTTTTAGTGCTTCTGTGCCCTGTGGAAGTACTTAGTATAGATGTCAGTGTAACAGTAGCTCCTCAAGGCAAGAACAAAGACAGGCAACAGGGGAATGTAGCTGCCAAAGTACTGTTATCACATCTATTTGAGCAATGTGGTATAACTCAAAGAACAGTTTTACAGTTCTGTAAAGAGCAGCAAAGAGAATATGTACAAGTTGGTTCCCTGTGAAGCTGACTCCAAGGTTGAGGTTATTCCACAAGAGGTCTACTGGGGAGTGCTCTTGAGATGAACTGTGAAAGGGGAAGGAAGGAAGCAAGATTGGGCTGAGGAAGAAGTTAGGCTTCAAGTTGGTCTAAAGAAAGCCTCAGCTGACAAGGGTGGTCTGAAGATGGCATGACCCTCTGGAAATCTACCCAGCTGAGGCAAGAAGGCTAGATTCAGGCCACACTTTGAAGCGGATGTGATGTTTGGGAGGGCAGTTTGCTTTCACTGAAGGAATCTCCAAAGGAGTCTGACAATTTAGAGCTGTTTCCTGGCAGCACTCCTAGCAGATGGGGAAATAATCCTTCGTTCCTCACAGGGGAAGTAAAGAATAGAATATAGCTTTATATTGGTAAAAACATTTAAATTTTTTCTGACATCTGTTTCTTCTCTCTTTGCCTCTTCTAATCTATCCTGCATTTAGCTGTCAAAAAATCTTGACTTGTTTATAAAATCGCAAGGTCTCCCAACTGTATTTTGAACCAAATTTTACTATGTAACTCCATTGCTTCTTTTTGTCTGCCCTTTCCCTTATTATAAATTTTTTTCATTTCATTGTTATATTCTCCAAGAAGAAGTTCATAATATAAATGTATCTGGTCACTGTCCCTGGAATGTAGATGCTCATTGTAGACTCGCCACCTCTGCACATGTCCTTGCCTTTACCTCACAGCACTTTCTTCCCTTGTCTTTCCAACCTCACTTCAGATTTGGTTTCTTCCACGAAGTATTTCTTGCTAGGCTCCACTATCAATTTTTCCTTAGCCCTAATGAATTTATATCCTGTACTGTGAGTCTTTCTCTAGGTGACTGGAGATGAATCATGGAGAACAGTCACTGTGCTTGTCTTTTTTTTTTTTTTGTTTTCTATCACAGATGCTAGCACGTTATGGGAACATGGACAATCATTAATAACAATTTTACTTATCTAACTGGATTATGTTCCTTATTTTCTAAGGCACCCAATAATGGCTTTGATGTGGAGGTATGTTTGGCCCTACTCTGAAGTCTCAGACCTCTTTATCATTCCTCTTTTATAAAAAGTAGACATTTGTCATCTAGTTATTTGCATATATGTCTTATTTCTCTTAATATTTTGTAAGGAACTTTAGAATGAGGCATTGCTTAGCTTCCCCTCCTTCTCCCCCCTTTTTTAATCCTGAATGTCTAGTCCAGTGCTTATCAGGTAGAAGGTATCAAATATGTGTTTATGGAATGGTACAATGTTAATAAAATAAAACTGGGCACTGAGGCCAGAAAAGAGTATTTTCTGGGAGAATGAGAAGATAATTCACTATCATGAGCTTGTTGCTTTAACTAACCAATTATTGCTCTTTTGGAGGAAACATGTACTGTTGTCGCCGTCATCATTGGTAATGTATTATAGTTCGGTAGCATATTCTGCAAAATATAGGATTTCAAGATTAATGCCAATGATTTTTTATTAAAATTGACTTAAATATTCGCTTAGACAAGACCATATCTAACTGTTATTACACTACTTTGTAAATTTGATAATTGATACTCTATGTGAGCATACCTTTTCCCTTGTTTTGTTGAAATTTCTTAACTGATATCATATAAAGCCTTTCTTAATTTTAGATTAAAAAGTAATAATTTACTAATATTTTTTGGCTAAACAACGAAATTACTTTAATAACCACAAATATATGTAAAATGTTCTCCTCTTCCAGAGTTTTATTTGTAAGCAATTTTTTTTTTTTTGTTAACATTACCATATAGCCACAAAATTTGTAGCTATCTCTTACACTGCTAATATAACATAATATATCTGAAGACAAAAAAGATAAAGTAAAAGATTACTCATTTTAAGAAATTCACTTAGGGGAAGGAAAACTTAGGTTTAGTGTGAAGTTAATTTTCACCTCCTGATTATTTCCCATGCTTTTTCTCTCTCTTATAGCTGTCATATATACTCATTATATTAACAGAAAAGTAGAAAAAACATCATATATATATATAGAGAGAGAGGAAGGTACTAAATACAACAAATATAAAAGTAGAATAATCAATAATCAAATCAACCCTAGTCCCTACCTACATTGTAAAATCTTTCTTTCTTTTTTTTTTCCTAAGCACGGTAGTACATATTTTAATTATCCTGTATATTGAATTGTATTGCTTAGAAATGCTCAATTCTATATAAAGTTATTTTTTGTTTCTTTTTCCTGAGATATAAACAGTCAGGAAATTGTCACTTTAACTCAAATCTGTTAAAAATGTGTCTAGACTAACAATTAGACAAACTATATGGTATTTCGCTGCTGTAAAATGTTAAGGAAAAACAATGTAATCCTGTATACATCTGAAGGGAATAGTAAAAGTGGGCCTGATTACAATTTTCACTCCTCCTAGTAATCACAACCTTTGCCATGTAACTCTAGTGCCCTCTCTATAAGGGGCTTGGTCATTGGACTGACAAGCTTTGGTCAGTGAGCTGGGAGTGCTATTCTGCCAATTCTAAACCAACGCCTCAAGGGTCTTGAGTGTTTCTACCTGCTCTCTTGTATTTCTTCCATTGCCATGAGGGATGTTCTGGCTGGCTATTGGAAGATGAGAGGCACATGGAGTATATATGATTGCCCCTGTTTTCCCAACAGATATTAAAGTACATAAGTCACCTCAGCCAAGACCAAATAAACTTTCCATTCATGCCAGTTCTTAATTGATAACTAATAGGCTCACGAGTAAATAAATGCTAATGGATGTATAACACCGAGCTTTCGTGAATGTTATACAACATTATAGTAAAACAATCTTTCAGAGCTGTAGACAAAAAATTTTATCATTCGTTGCTATCCTAGGGGACATTATTTACCTCACAGCAAAATGAATTACTATGGAATGTTTACACTGAGGTATTAAATTATGATTTTTTAAAACTTTTAGTATTTTATATCTTAAAGTAAACATGTTTAGCTTAAAAAAGTAAAGACTTACTTATAAGATTTTACTGTAGGTTTACAATAACTTGTTCTTTAAGAACTTAAATTCTATAGTAGTAGTCTTCTCTAGAGTCTCTTATTTTTATCTTTAAATTTTGATTACATATAAAATAATTAGAGAAAGCTATGTACTTCCTTTCATATTTTACACCCACATCTGCAGTTTTTTATTTTAAAGTGAAATAAGTATATTTTCTACTATTGAGATATAAAATATACATTTCATAAGGAAATTCATTAAAATGATAATAAATATTTATATATTGAAAAGGTAGTTTAACAACATAACTGAATAAAATGATCTGAAAAAAATCAATGTATTTTTTAATAATACTTGCAGAATTTAATAGTTCTGCAAAATATCTTAAATATTAATATTTTAAAAAGGGATATTAGTAACTTATGCATTAACTATTCTGAATGCAGTCTTTAGACTTAGTTGAAAATATCCATTTCTAATATAAAACTCTGTAGTGTGTATTTCTATTAATGTCATGTACCTGTGTGTGCTTGTATATGAAGAGAAGATGTTAAAGTTTAAAACAGTTTTGATTAATAATTAAAGGAGAATTTCCTATAACTAATATTTAAAAGTATTCCTTTGTTTATCATTTTAGAATTTTTTAAAATCTTGGGTTAATTTAACTAATGAAAATTAGGGGTAAGAGAGAGGTGTGCCTATAATTGTTTAAAGTAGGAGGAAACTGTGAATTTGGGTTTGTTCTCAGATAATTTTAAAATCTGAGAATAAGTATATAAGAATCTAGAATCTATTTCATTGAAACAGCGCATGCCAACCCCTTATAAAGCATATACCCCAGGACCTGGGTTGAAGACCTCTGGTTGAGAAAAGACAAAATTAATCTCACTATATAGTATTTCTTAAACAATATATACGATCAATAAATTGCTTGATAGAGTCACTATGTTGCAGATTGGAAGTTCTGAGGTAAGGGGTAGGAGGCTCAGGCAGCTGGAAGAAAATGCAGGGAGCAGTAGGCAACTGCAAGGTAGCTCTTTATTCCAGCAAGGGTACAGCCTGCCTCACAGGGCGATTGCGTCTTTTATATAAAGGGTAAACAACAGTGGCACACGGCCGGATAATAGAAGCCCGCACATGCGTACCGTGTACATGGTTACATAAGGGAAGAAGTGCTGAGTCACTTCTGCTTGGAAGTTAAGTGCTAAGAGTGTCAGGAGGGAGCCTGATTGCAGCCATCTTTCCTTCTCCACACAGTAACTGCACATCATTAATAGGGACAATGAAGTAGGTGATTAGGTGCTAAAATAAGCAATCCGGGCACTTAGTACTACAGGATTTAGAGAAGGGAGATAAAAACATGTAGAGTTCGAATATAAAAAAAAATGAATCTATGAATTCATTTCTGTGTTCAATATTCATGAACATTTATAAGATTGAAAGCTGTTTCAGGGTAGTTTGTGTATTCATCTTTGCCTCCTTCACAGTATAGCAGTAGTGCCATACCCACCAAATTTTTTCAATTTGAATCAAATCTAATTCAAGGAGGAGGTGATAATCTCAGTTGTTAAAAGCCTGGACTCTGGACCAGAATGCCTGAGTGGGAAGCTCAGCAATTTAATTTACTATACATGGAACTTTGGGCAAATTCCTTAATTTCCTTGTACCTCAGTTTCTTGTTTGTGAAATAGAGTACATAATCGTACTTACTTTTACTCAGTTGATGTGAGATTAATGTAAATCACATAAAATAGTAGCAAGTGCATACTAAAGACTTTTAAATGTTAGCTATTTTTATTCAATTAATCTGCCTTTCATGAAGTCACCAATATAAATTTTACATACAAAGTAGGAAGAATTTTATTTCTTTTTCTACTGATTGAGCATTATCTAATTAATGTTCACACTCCAGGTGCCTTTATCCATTCACTGAGTAAGGCAATGACAATTAAGCATATGTCGTTGGAATATGCATACATATTTTAACAAATCTCTTAAAGAAGTTTAGAATCTTCTTAATAAAAAATCCAAATAAATTGATAATAGTTTTCTTTTTATGTTTTTCGATGAAGACTGAAGTTCTGATATCCATCATATCGTATTTTAAGACAATTTTGTAAAATAGATTGGTAGGAAAGTATAAAGAAAAGAAAGATTTGATTATTCTGTAGACATTTTAAAAGCTTGTCATCCTTATCACCAAGAACACAAAAATACACACTGAGCATTTTATGGTTTTGAGGTGACTGCGAAATTTGTGGAAATATTTTAAATAATTAATAGAATGTTACTTGAAAAAAAATAATTCTAAACAAACTTAAGTCAATATCGTTTTATGATAATATAGAATATTTTCTTAAATGTGAAATTTTATTGTTAAATCCACAAAAAAATTATAATCTAAATGTTTCATGTTCTTTTGATCAAATCTTTAACATAACATAAAAATGAAAACAATTTTTATATGCTGAATGTATTCTTATGTATCTATTATTTTAGGAGGTGGATGTGTAAAATACATTTATGGGCTTTGTGTAAGACCTAAAGTCTATTTTCACTGTTAAATTTATTACAGAAGATTGTATTACATTACCCTTTATTGAGCGGTTTTATAATATGTACTATTTTCTGGTCAGTAATATAGTTATACCATTTTTCCTTGGGAAATATCAAATTTATGATGCTCTGTTTTATATAAACACATTTTATAATGTGATTTATAAATAAAAACAAAAATATTTGAAGAGCACTTTTGTAAAATTCATATAATGAACTTTCACTTACCTGGCCCCATTTAAAACACAATGTAAAGAGAGGCCTGAAAGTGCCATAATTAATCATTTAATTTTATAGCATTTAAGCTTAGAATATTTTGAAACCGCATCATTTTAAAATTAATTCTAATGCTAAATGCCTTCTCTTCCCTCTTGCAGCATTACTGAGGGTATGTTTTTATGCTCCTCTAAGAATGAAAATTTGTAAGAGTATAGCATATCTACCATAGGACACTGAAAAAAAATCTTTGTATTTAATCTGGTTAACTTTATATTTGTTTCTGTATAATTCATTCATTAAGGAGAAAGGACAATATTATTTAATAATTCAGTTATTTACTCAGCAAATATTTATTGAGTACCTACCATGTGATGGACACTGAGCTGATTCCACAGAGTCTTTGTTTTCATGGAGTTTCTGGTATAGTGGTAGATATACATAAACAAAATCAGGTACAATAGAATTTTATACCTGTCTGTGATTTGAATCTTATACCTGTGATTTGAAAGAATGCCTTTTCTAATTAAAAAGAAGAAATTCAGTCTTCTATCCCATAAAGTTATTGGCATTGCCTTAAGTTTTAATTACCATTAACATCATGTAGCATCTCTAATTAACTTCCAAAATTCCATACCATGCAGAGAATAACTTGCCCATGGTGATACTTGGAATAGTGTCAAGTTCATGAGCTGGAGCATATAAATGTAACTTTTCAAGTTAAATTTCACATCAGGAAGTACTTTGGAAATGTGTTGCTATGCAATCCAAATATATCAAATTATATATACAACTAATTTTCTATGTTATTATGGATGGGATCCCATCCATAAACTAAAGCGTACAACCCATTGTCAGAATACAAATACTTACACCAGGTGGGAAAGGCAATCAATATGCTGCTAACATTGGGCTCATGATATTACATTACTTTAGACTTTCTGAATGTTTGTACCTTGCTCTGCCACAGCTGGATTTGGCAGGATAGATTGCCACAGCTTTTGCTTTGATAAAAACATGTAAAATGGCATTCCTGTTCTATGCTAAATATGATATTCGATGCTAAGATGTTTGAAATATTGCTCTTACTCTAACTAGAGATTTTACATATATTTTTTATTATAATTGTTACAAATATCTTTTTTTCAGTTAGTAGATTATATCTTCATTTTTTTGTGATATCTATTAGTAGAGAGGAATTCTTAATTTAATAGTGTCAAAATGTTCAGTCTTTGTTTCTATGTTTATGTTTTATGTATCTTGTTGAGATATTCTTACTATTCCCAAAATTGAGTGGAACATCTATATTCATTAAAATGTTCATTTCTAATAAAAATTTATATAATGACATAATATTTTATAAATAGCATTTAATGTTTTTAGTTTTATTTTTATACAATAATTGTTTCATCTTAATTTATTAAATAATTGATCTTTTCTCCAAAAACCTGTAATGAGTCCTCTGTCATATATCAAGTTTTTACACATTCTATACATGTGTAGGTGTTTTTCTTAGCTACCTGTCTCTTTCATTTATTTTTTTCTTCATCACCATGTCAGTATCATAACACATAATGTCTTAATGTCTTTGTTTTGTAATATCTTGATTTTCTCTAGGTCAAATACATACTCACCCCAGTTTTGTTTTTTTTTTGTTTTTTGTTTTTGTTTTTTGTCATTAATGTATTAAATATTCTTTGGCCTTGGACTTCTACATAAATTTTAGTTTAACTTGTCAATGAAAATTTTGTTGGGATGTTCATTTGAATTACAATGACTTTTCATAAGAATTGGGAAGTACTGACGTCTTTATAAATTAGTAATAGCTATAAAATTATAGTTGTTTTGTACTTTCTTAATATCTTTGACTTAAAAGATTTACAGATTTCTTCTTTCTTTTGTAAATTTGGTCCTATTAATGTACCTTATATTCTTTGTTGTTTTATTAAATGATGATATATTACACTATTTTAAATTCTAGAAATTGCGTTTTTTGTCACTAGTATAAATGTAGAATGTATTTTATTTTTGATTGTGCAGATAATAATGCTGGTCATATCTATTAATTCTGATCATTTTTATAGATTATTTGGAGTTTTCCAAATAGATAATTTTACCATACGCAGACAATAACAATTTTGTTTCTCCATTCTAATTTTTATCTCTTATCTTTTTTACTTGTCTAACTGTGTTAGCTGGAACGTTTGGTACATATTGAATAGAAGTGATAATAGTAAGGTTTTAATAGAAAATACCTGCCATTTTCAGGTTAATATTTTTAAAATGAACATCTATGCTTTCAAAACTGAAAAGATTAGTTTATTTACATTCATTTGGATCACTGACATAGTTGGATTTATTTCTGTCATACAATTGGTTGGTTGTCATTTTTTTGGTGTTTTTTAAAATTTAGGTTTTTATTGTTGTTATTGGCCTAATTTCATTTTTTCCTTTTAGTGGTTTGAAAGGTATACATTCTATTTCTATACTTTTCCATTAAATTTTAACATGCATACTTAAACACTTAAAGTTAGGTAATATTGTTGCATTAATTTGGAATACACTATGCTGTAGTTCTGATCACTCTATTATTATTCAGCCTTTTAGCTTATCTGTTTATTTTTATTTTATAAATTAAATATTATTCATGTCTACAGTAAAGGTTTACTTTTATTTTACTTTTATTTATTTACTTTTATTCATGTTTATAATTTTCTTCATTTATTTATTCTTTTTGCTTCTCAGAAGTTTCTTTTTGAAGTACATTCTTAGGAAATTTCATTGGCGGAGGTTTCTTGATAGTAATCTGTTCTATTTATCTAAAATAATTTTATTTCACAATCGTTCTTGTAAAATACTTTACTTGACATAAGAATTCTAGTTTGACATTTTCTCATATGACATTGAAAAATTGTCTCTGGCTTCAACTGTTGCTGTTGAGATGGTTGCAACTATTAATGTAGTTCCTTTAAAGTAATCTATCATTTTTGTATTTATTTTTCCTATGTCTACTTTAAGACTTCTCTATGTCTTTTTTTTTTTTTCAGTTTGGCTGTGGCATGGTTTATTTTTATTTTTCTGCTTGGGTTTTTTGTATTTTCAGAAACTAAGAATCTTTGCCATTGAATCTATTCTAAATAATTCTCAGCTGATCTCTCTCTCTCTTGATATTTTCTCCTTGCTCCACTCCTTACTTTATAATCTCATTCAGGAACTCTGACAGTGTGTGTGTGTGTGTGTGTTTTTTAAATTAAAATTATTGAGGTGACATCGGTTAATAAAATCAAATAGGTTTAAGTATACAATTCAATAATACGTCATATGTATATTGCATTGTGTGTTTGCCACCCAAAGTTAAATTTCGTTATTTCACCAAATATTTGACCCCCTTAGCTCTTGTCTACCTGCCCCCCACCCCCCTTCCCCTCTGGTAACCATTAATTAACTTCTATTTCCAAATTTCCATTTTTTAAATATTTTTTCATTATTTGAAAATTTTTATTGTTAAATCTGCCAGCACAATATTTTTATCTTCTATCTAGTCTATTAACATTTTCTTATAATTTTTATTTCTATTTTTATAGTTTTTATTGAAAATTATTTTTTACTATTACTTTTTGTTTGCATATTACAGTCTCTCTTCTGTTCTTTCAAACTTGCTAAACATACTCATTTAAAATTTTCCAGCAGATAATTTTATTAGGTGTATTAGGTGCAGGTTGGTTCATTTGTTTGAAATAGCTGCTAATTCTTACTTTTCTTGACTGTTTCTTTGTTAATTTTTTTCTTTTAATTTTTAATTGTGTGTTTTATTACAATTCTCTCCATTAGTACACTGTGAGACATTTTAGAGGGCCTTCTATGATGAAGGATTTTTGTCTTTTTCCTCTGCCAAGCATCTTACTAGAAGTTTACACTTTAAATTACATATATATATATATATATATATATATATATATATATATATATATATAATTATTTTTAAGGATTTAGGCTACAGAGACCAGAGACAATTTGGTCTTTCAGTGAAGTTATCTGATTTATTTGTAATATAGTTAGTTGTTTTTTGTCACATTCTGTTTCCTATCTTGGAGTTTCCTGCTCTCTTAGATGATTTAAAAAATATTTATAAGTATATAGTTTATTTTTTTGTGCTGTAAAGTTCTGTGGGTTTTGACAGCAAGATAGTATCAGTATTTATGATTATAGTATTATTAATAATAGTTTCACTGCTCTAAATATTTGTTGCTATACTTTACCTATTCAACCCTTCCTCTTCCTAAAACTGTAAACAGCCACTTATCTGCTTACCGTTTCTATGGTTTTATGTTTTCCAACATGTCAGTTAAATGAAATAATACAGTATATAGCCTCTTCACTCTGACTAATTTCACCTAACAATATACATTTATTGCATGACTTTATAACTCATTCCTTTTTATCACTTAACACTTATCTATTGTATGGATATACCATATTTGTTTAACCATCTATCTCCTGGGATGTCTGTTTGCCTCCAGTTTTTGACAATCATAAGTAAATGTGCTCTAACCATTTATGTACATGTTTTTCTGTGGACATAATTTTTCAACAAATCAGTTGAGTAAATACCCAAGTGCAAAATTTCTGGATGACATTATTGGACTACACTTAGCTTTGTAATAAACTGCTAAGTTGTATTTAAAGTTGATATATGATTCTGCATTCACACCAACATCAGTGAAAGTTTCTATTGCTCTGCATGCTTGTCAACAATTGGTATTATCAGATATATGTATTTCAGCCATTGTGATAGATATATAGTTATACTTCATTGTTTTAATTTGCAATTTCAACAATAAATGATAAATATTATTTCAGATAAATATTTGCCACCTACTTTTCTTTGGAGAGGCTATCTGTTCTGATTTTTGGCCCATTTTTAATTGAATATTTATTTTCATATTGTTGAATTTTAAGAGTTCTTTGTATACTTTAGATACAAATCTTCTATCATATGTGATCTTCAAATATTTTTCCCAGTTTTGGGCTTGTATTTTCATTCACTTAAAACTGTCTTTCACAGAATAAAAATTTTATTTGGATAAAGTCTAACACATTTTTCTTTTCATGAATTCTGCTTTTGGTGCTATGTCTAAAAACTCATTATCAAACCTATGTTTATATGGATTTTCTTCCACATTTTCTTATAGAATTTTTATGGGTTTGCATTTATTTTTCAGGTCTTTGATTTATTTTGTATTAATTTTTGTGTGAAATGTTAGATCTCTCTCTTTTGTTTTTGTTTTTGTTTTGTTTTTAATGGACTGGTCTCACAAAAAGTGTTGGGAAAAGTTCTCTCTGGAAAACTATATTTTGAAAATTGTAGAGATTTAGTATCATTTATTCCTTAAACATTTGGTAGATTTTACTGGTGATACCACCTGTACTTTGTGCTCTATATTTTGTTTGAATTTTAATTATTGATTCAATTTCTTAACAGGTAGAGGGAAATTCAGATTATCGATTTCTCATTCTGTGGGTTTCAGTAGCCTCTGTCTTTGACAACATTGGCTAGTTTGTCTATGCTATAAAAATTCTGACCTAGAGATGTTTATTATATTCTTTTATTATTCTTAATGTTTGGTATTAATGGTTCTTTCAGTTTTTATGTTGATAATACGTCTTTTCTCTCTCTCTTTTTTTCTTGGTTAGCCTGGTAACAGTATTTATGTTTCAGTGAGGTTTTCATAGAGGCCAGCTTCTGTTATCTTTATTTTTTTTCTATTATTTCCCCATTTTGAATTTGTATTAGTTTCCTGTGGCTGCTGTAACAAAGTACCACAAATTTATGGTTTAAAACAACACAAGTGTACAGTTCTGGAGGCCAAAAGAATGAAATCTATTTCAGTGAGCTAAAGTCAAAGTGTGATCAGGGCTGGTTCATTTTGAATACTCTAAGGGAGACTAAGTCTCTTTAGTGTTATTATCTATTGCTTCCGGAAGCAGCTTGCAGTCCTTAGTGCATGATCCCTTTCCTGCTTCACTCCAACTTCTTGCTTCAGCTTCACATCGAAAATCTCCCTCTGTTTTTCTCTTCTACGACACTTATGATTTCATTTAGGGTTGAGAAGATAATCCCGGATAATTTCCCCCTCTATAGACTGATAAATTAATCATGTGTCCAAAGTCCTATTTGCCATGTAAGGTGACATTTATAAGTTCAAAAAATTAGAGCCTGAATTTCTGTGGGGTCAGCCTACTACACAATTTAATTGATTTATCCTCATATTCATATTATTTCTTCTTTTTTTTTGTTTGATTTAGTCTTAATTTGCTCTTCTTTGTTTAGTTTTCAAGAGGGAAAACTGGAATTACTGGTTTTAAATCTTTCTTTTTTTGTAACATGCATTTAATGATATAAAATTTTCCTTTGAGCACTGTTTTCACTGCATCTCAAATTTTGATCAATTGTATTTTCATTTTCATTTAGTTTAAATTATTTTCTACTTTCTCCTGGTACTTTTTCTTAGACTCATATTATTTAGAAATGTGTGTTTTTGAGATTTTCTAACCATTTTTTGTTATTGACTCCTAGTTTCGTTGTCATCGGAGGACATACCTATATGGTATTTATATTTTTGAATTTGTAAAGGTGTGTTTTATGGCCAAGAATGTGGGTCTAACTTGATGAATGTTTGTGTGATCTTGAAAAGAATATGTATTGTGCTGTTTTTGGATTGAATATTCTATAAATGTCAATTATATCAAGTTGATTAATACTGTTATTTAGGTATTATTACTGATTTTCTGCCTGATTTTTAGTGCCAGAGAGGTGTTGAATTATCCAACTTTACTAGTAAATTCTTCTAATTCTCTTTTGTGTTATATCAGTTTTTGTATCGTGTATTTTGGCTTTTGTTGTTAGGTCATATTAGGACATATTTAAGATTATATTTCTTTTTAAATATTTGATCCCTTATGTAATGCTTCTGTTTTTTTTTTCTGACAATATTGCTTGTTTTAACTCTGCTTTGCCTGAAATTAATATAGTTACTACAGCTTTCTTTTGATTAGCATTTGCATAGTATATCTTTCACTATTCCTTTACTTGTAACATGAGACTTTTTATGTAAAGTGGATTTCTTTTAGACAACATATAGCTGAGTCTTATTTTTAATTCATATAGACAATCTGTTTTAATTGGTATTTAGTAAATTATTTTATTTTTCTACAAATATTAATTAACATTTATATGATTTAAACATGTAATTATATTCATATTTAAAGTAATTATTGATACAGTTGGATTAATATCTATGATAGTTAATGTTTTTTGTTTATTTTATGTTTTTATCATTTCTTTGTTCTGCCTTCTCTGATTTAGTTGAGCATTTTATACAATTTTATTTTATCTTCTCTTTTAGTGTATCAATTATACTTCTTTTTAATGATTGACCTAGAAATTACAATATACATTTTCATTTTCTATAGTCCTGAGTCTCATCTCAGCACTCACTCTTCCAATATTTTGTCTGAGAAGGTAAAGATAAAGATACTCTTCAGTATGTTTTTTCCCAAGTTATGATGGTCATATTGACTCACCATTTTGATTCTGAAGGTTGCAGGTAGGGTTTGGAGTCACAATGAGTCTCACTCATCTTCATCAGAACTTTTCTTTGTTTCTTTTGCAGCTCTTTTATAAAGGATTTAAATGAAAATTTTTATCAATTTTCTTGTTTGATTTCTACTGTTGAAAATTTTGCCAGCATTTATAGTGTTTCTTCATTTTGTTAGATGTTAAGGGACATGACTTTATGATATGGTTTGATTTTGCCATTCGTACTAAGTCTAGAAGGATAAAATTTTACCGAATTGATTAAGTAGTAAAAAGAATTTCAGTGTCCATTTTTTTACTGAAATGGCTAGTTGATAATGTTATAACTTCTATAAATCTACATAATTTTCTTACCCTTAGCTTAAAGGTAGAATTACAAAGCAACACACATGTTACAAGTAGTGATTCTCTGTTTCTCTGTTCCATATCTTAACTGGTGCAGCAACAACCTCCTTTACTTGAATTAGAATCTTTTTAATTGTTTATTATATCTACTCTAAGTCACCTTCATATATTAAGCAATAACCACATCTACAGTTGCATCTTGTACCATGTTTCTCCTGTCTTAAATTTGCATTGGTGCTGCCCTAAGATAGACTCCCAGTTTTTCTTATTTTACCTTCTCTAAAGTGTCTTACTAAAGTGAAGGGTGGAATATTCCCCTTTGGCATAATGATTGTTTTCAGCTACAAGCACGTGGATAATAGCAGGTGTAAGAAGAACATTCAGACTTCCTCTTTTCTTCCAGAAAGCAGAAGATAAAACTCCCATGTGAAAGATAGCTTCCCTATACAAAGATGAAAGAAAATTTTTATCACCAGAGATGGTGAGTAGAGGCCAAGAGAATTCTGTACCAATAGATCTCATTAAAATAACCCTTATCTTCCTTTAGCCTCCTTATATATTTTAGTTACTTTTTCACATTTGCCTTTCTTTGTTGAAACTAATATAAAAGCATGTACATTTTGCTTTTTTTTTTTGGCTGGGGGAGGGGACTTTGTTTCTTTGTGAAAGTACCTGTGTTACCAAAATTTATAATTAAAATATTTGTGTTTTTTTCTCTTGTTAGTCTGTTTTGGATCAATTTAATTCCCAGGCTGAGCTGAAGAGCCTAAGAGACTAGTAAAATTTTGTCTTTCTTCCAAAAGGGTTTTCTAATGGATCTTTCTGTTACATGTCTGTTACATCTCTTAGGCCTTCCTTTGTACAGTTGGCAGGTGATTTCATTTCTTAAAAAGAATAAAAACGACCCTAAAATCTTCATTATATATATGTATATATGTATATATATATACATATATACGTGTATTTATACACATATATACATATATACATATATACGTATATATATACATATATACATGTATATATATGTATATATATACGTATATATGTATATATGTATATATGTATATATGTGTATATATACATATATACATATATATAATGAAGATTTTAGGGTCGTGTTTATTCTTTTTAAGAAATGAAATCACCTGCCAACTGTACAAAGGAAGGCCTAAGAGATGTAACAGACATGTATATATGTGTATATATATATATATATATATATATATATATAATAGCTAAATTCAAGTAAATTATCATGAATTTTAAAGTTTTTAATCAGTTAGGATTCACTGACTTAAACTGTCTACATGTACCTATATATTCCCTAACCTCCAGTCATTAATCTATGTTCTCATGTCCTAAACTCATTATGAGATTTTAGTTAGCCATATCTTTGTTTATGTTCCCTTTCTAGCCTGTAATCGGAGTTTCAGTTGAGCTATGCAAATATCTTTCTAATTGATCTTCATATTTTAATCTGTTGCATCTGATCAAATGAAGGCTAGACATCAATAAATATAAAGTTAACAAAGGGAAGAAAAATCAGTTTCATTGCCAAATGAAAGAAATATGCATTAGTTTATCATGACACAGTTGGAGATTTTTTTTTTTTAATAGTGCTTTAATGAAGAACGAAGAAAGAATTGTGTGGAACATCATGAAATGTATTTATAAAGATGAGATTAAAAACTTGCATTAAATACACATGTCTTTGCACAAGAACAGACATTAAGATGTAATATTATTGAATTGCATATTTAAATATAATGTGCTTTCAAAATAATACAGTTTAATAAGTGCATAAAATGTTAAATTTGTTACAAACATACATATGTGTGAATACATAAAGTAAAAACTGAATTAACTTCAGGAAACAACAGTTTTTGAGACATAAGGAAATGTTTTGCGAGCATCAATTCTCAAACAAATGAAAGGTATCAAAGGAAAACTTTCCTCTGAAGAACTATAAAATAAGATCTTGAAAGGAGCCAAATGGATGGTTTAATTCTAATTTTCTTGGTGAATAGGATAGAAATGACAGCTGGAGGGTTTTTTCACCTCTATGAATGTTTGCTAAAAATTATTTTATTGTGATCTCTGATGATATTTGTAAGCATAAAACAACAACTGAAAAGATTGTGTGTGTGTGTGTGTGTGTGTGTGTGCACGTGCACACGTGTGTGTACATGCACATACTATTGGTAAGTCTACCTGAACTAATTATAAACTCTAAGTAAGCCAAAAAAATTATTCTTAGAAATAAGAAGGGGATCTTTTATGAATTCTGTAAAAGATTAATGAGTTGTATTCAATTTTATAATATTTTACTAGTATGCTCTACCACTACCTTTGTAAGACAAGTATTAGATGAAGACATTTCCTAGCCAATAGAAACAATAAATAATCAATTAAAGTTTCTGGAATTCCCATGATAGCTTTTCATCCCACATTCCCATTTTAGTCTTCTGCTCTGGGACAAAAGCTCCATAGTAAAGACCTGCAAACATAAAAAGTCAATTAAGTCACCTGGATTTCTATAGCAGTTTACCTGACTAAAACATCGTTATTTTCTAGAAGAATATATATTTTCACTTATTTAGAACAAGTGTGCCATGTCTTGTTTTAAGATGAATTATGACAAAGAATATTTGACCAGCAGAACCTTCACAGATTTATGTGGTCACATAGTCCTAATCTATTACATAAGCGTTAGATGACACCCTGATCCAAACATGATTCAGACAGTGAGGCATTCGCAAAGATTTTTGAGCTCTAATATATGCAAACTTTACTAAAATCACTCCCACGTCTTCATTTTCATTCCAACTGAACCTTAACCATGTGTGGAAAATAGAATACAGAAATGGCGGAAGTGTTACATTTTCAAGACAAATGATAGCAAATGGTGATTAATTTGTATAATGACCTCCCTTTTTTTTCTTTTACTTCACATGTTATTAGTTAGAGCCACAGACCTGTACTGTCTGTGGTCTGTTAGAAACCGGGCTTCACAGCAGGAGGTAAGTAGCAGGCAAGTGAGCAAAACTTGATCTATATTTGCATCCACTCTCCAGAACTAGCATCACTGCCTCAGCTCCACCTCAGATCATCAGGCATTAGATTCTCATAGGAGAACCTATCCCTGGTGCCAAAAAGGTTAGGGACCATGAAGGCAATACTTTTTTGAGAAACACACTTCCAATGTAGACTTCAGATTCAGCTCCAGGATCACATGACTTTAAACATGACTACAGAGATGAGGATAAAGCATATCTTTACTGTAACTGAAGTAAAAATATGCATTCCTCAAGGTTTATTAGAAGATTAAATATGTCTAATAAAATCTGAACTCTCTGAAATTTTTGGATAGTTGCCAAACATCACAAAAATGCCAGATATATGGGGAGAAAAATATGGATTGAGAACTCTCAAGACAAAAGGTGGTATTGTAAGATTGAAAAATGCTGGCAGCATGTTCTACTTCATGATTCAAAAGTTTTTTTTTTTTAAACAAATATATAAAATTAAGGATAATAGTAGGAGAAATTTATATTAGAAAAAGTGAATTGATTTGCCTAAGTTATCAGAAAAAGAAATCTCTGAATGACCAATCTCATGCTCAGTTCAAACTATCATACTTTGGAGTAAGTCAGCCGATATATAACTTAGGGTCACTGAAATATTCAGAGCAGATGTCTTATGAAACAATTTTAATAAAATGAGCTTTTCCAGTACACTCACATGTGTAATATCATTTTCTTTTGATCTTTAGTTCATTTATTTCACTTTCTCCTCAGTTGATTTAAAGTAGAACTTTGAGATAACTGTTCACTACCTGATTTTGTATTCATTGGAGCACATGGCTTTGCCTAAGAAGGAGCATAAGTAAGTAGAGATGTAGATGATAACCAAAGGATTGATTGTAACCATAAATAATTTATGATTCACTTCTAATAATATTAAAGGGAATCTTAAGACTAAGAATACTGTTCAAATTACACATAATGTCTCATGTGAGTATAGATGTTTTGTATGTAAAAACAAAAAATCCTGTTGTCCAGTATCTGATTTATAGACACTGCTATTATTAAAATTAACCACTTTTCCATTATTTTAGTTTTTCTATTTCTATAGTAATATTTTATAATATAGGAGAGTGATAGTGATATATAAAATACTATGTATTATATATTATGTAATTATATATTATGCATCATATAAATATATATAAATTTTAACAAAACTGTGATATGAGAAAGTTATTGTATATTAAGACAATTTAGACATTGTATTTAACATTCAAATGACTATTAATTTCAAAAAATAGTTTTCTAAATTTATGAGAGCTAAATTCATGAAGAAGTTAACTTCATCTATCCTTTGAGTATTAAGTTATAAGGTTTATAGAAGAGAATGGGAAAACAAGGTCTCGGAGAGTCCATGAATGCATAACACAGTTAGGATGCACAACATGAAGACACACAAATAAAATCTAAAATTATTGAGTAAATATATGTGTTTATCACTAATACAAATAAAAAAATTTAATGACAAAGGAATTCTAATAAATTTAAAAAATAAATATGGAGAATTAAGTCTTAATAATTTTACTGTTAACATAACAGTTTTTATGTAAGACTCTATTTTCCAATTTGGTTCTGAAAGGAAGAGTAAAGTTAATACTTATTAATATTTATTGCAAACTTAGCAATTCAGTTTAAGAATTTGCAATTAGATTTCTCTTTGGCAAAAATGGCATATTTTATTAATATGCATAATTTTAAAAATAAAAAATATTCTACCTTTCCCTTCTAGTAAGTTATTATGAAAAACAAATGCAAGCTTATAGAGTTGATATTTTGTATTAGTTTCCCCCACTGGATTCTACCAGTTTACATTTTGTTTCACTCCTTTAAGTAAAACATTTCTTCATAATCAAAATCAAGGAAACAATGGATGATGTCATATATTTGAAAGAGCACTATTTTGAAAGTTATAAAATAGAGATTTTCATCCAGCATTTTTTACTAACTAGCCATTATAGCTATATTTTGCCCCATAATTTCTTACACTTTTGGGGGGGGCTTACACATGTTCTTGGTTCTCATTAATTCTTTGTATAAAGCCCCATATTTAAAGATGTGGAAAAAATCTGATGGCTCCCTTGTGATCTGATTGTTCTCTTCAGTTTAAAGTGAGGCAATTCATTCTCAGCAGTATTCTTTTCCTAGATATCTTCTTCTGGCCACCCTTGTGGCCAGTGTCATTTTTATCAGCACTGTCAAGATTCTCTTACCCTGCTTGCCTTCTGTTATACTGTTGCTTTGCTACATTGTTTTCACAGTCAATAAATAACTACATGGGAATCAAGTTTCTGTCTCTATCTTCATGGTTTTTAAAGTTGATGAAATGTTTTTGTCAATGATATTTTTAAAGGTCTCGTTATCATCATTCCAAAAGTCTCTGAATGTCTGTGTTGATGTAACTGGGATTCTGACCAACAAGAATCCCGATGTCTGCCTTTAGATCTTTATTCCTACTCCCTCAACCTCTCTGTCTGCTGTTGCTGCTGGCTTGGTGTCTTCCTCAACCTTACTGGAGTCACAACTATGTAAAAGTCTCTGGTATTGAGGGGAGACTCACAAGTTGTTGTTTCTCTTGCTATCGTTGTATCCAACACAACTCATGTGGGTTTTCACTCAAGAACAAATAAAGGGGTTGCCTTCCAATCATCTTATTTGTAGACTAATTTTGAACCATCCGGCCCTATAGATTTTGATATGTCTGAATTTTTTAGGGTGAATTATATTTTTCAACCAAAATTCTAACAGAGCCACCTGAAATCACTGTTGACTTTAATGGTAACCCTCCCCTCTCCAGGGTTCTGATGCAGGATGGATCCTATAACTAGAAGTAATCCCTGAATAATGAGTTTCACTTTTGTTAATTTTAGTGTAGAGTCATGTGGCCTATTTCTATGTATATCTACATGAATGTTTGTGAATAGGAAAAACTATGCCTTTTATCATTTTCAGTTAGTATTTTTTTTTCCTTGATAGCTCTGAGAATGGTATAAAAGAAGATTTGATATCTGGTTAGATTTTCCTCTTAAGTAGGAAAGTATATTAGGTACTACCAGGACTATGGGTCATGCCATGGCCAAATGATTTTCGGCTGCATATTGCATGTAGCAGATGCCATCAGTGTTTTGCTTATATGTCCTCAGCTCTTTTACTATTTCTATGCAGTCCTCTCACGGTTCTGTATTCTTTTACTTCTAAAGGCTGCACCTGTGATTCTCTTACAAGAGATATCCAAGATCTATTTGAACCATTTTGCCTACATGCACAGGGAATCAAAAGTGCCTGGGGAATTATATCACCCATGAGTAGCCGTTAGCCAAGACTGATTGGTACACTAATATGGCAGTATGAAAGGCCAGCATTATATGGTGAAGTATAATTTACACTCTAAAATTCCCTTGCAGGATCTAGGTGAAGCTTAAACCTTCTCCATGCGAATATTCTTGGGACCTGGCTTTGCTATTCACGAGGCTTTGTTGATCTGTTTTCAGCCTGTGGAATAAAAAAGGAGATCATAGAGAAGGAACACTTGCCTTTAAAAGCAGAGACTAACACATATCAATTCCATTTGTATTCCATTGACAAGACCAGACCTAAATGTCAAAGGGCTGGGAATGTTGTACTTTTCTGGGAAAAAACTTCCTGGTATTAACCCTCTACTATGGAGGGGAGACATAAACTGCGGTGTCTCCTAGCTATCTGAAACACTGTAGATTTATTTGAATCAATTATCATCATAAGTGGTTCCACTGATAAAGTCCATACAGATTTGTTTTAAAATCTATTATGAAAAAGGTGGATCATTCATGAATTAAATTTTGCTTTGAATGTATATGTATATATAGTTGTGTGTATGTGTATGTGTGTCTGTATATGTTTCACACATTTTTTAAGTGCTTCTCATGAAAAAAATGTGTTAAGCTTTATAGGCTACAAAAGATAATTTAAAAATATTATGAATCTTTAAACTTAAAATACAGGCGAGAAAATTAACATACAAACCCCTAGCTGAACTGCTGAGCTTAATTAACAATGGCTATATTAGATGTACATGTGAGTGTATACATGTACACACAAATATATAAATGGATATATACATCTCATATCAAAGGAAATAAATAACTATAATTTATGGAAAAGAAATTTTTATAATTTAGTGGCGTTAGAATTGAATTTTTGCAGAAAGTATGATTTTTATATAGAATGGACATTTTATGGAAAATATTCCACAGAGTGACTATCTTGGGAAAACTCTTGAAGATGTTTAGAGAATATCATATTTAATGAAGTTATCAGTAAATTATTAATTGACTGTTCCACAGTATACATACATTATGCTTTAGAGGTAAACAAAATTTATGTTTCAGGAATTTGTATGCCATCGAGTGGAGTTTGCACTATATTCTGTAGGGGGTATCAAATAAAGTTCTTCACAAATGCAACAAATCTCCAGAAAATTAAACTAGGAAATAAGAATATTTTATTGCGTCAACTATAAATTCCTCAGACTGGCTTTCAAAACCCACTATAATTTGATAATCTTAACGAAACTTTGATCTAGTAGTTACTTGAGATGTTTTCTTCTTTTCCTTTCCTTTTACATTATACAAATCTTTCCCAACGTCTATCTTCACCACAAAGCTTTCTCTGAATATTCCAGTTATCTTTTGAAGTTTCTCCACTGAACTTTCATGGAATTGATTTTACCTGCCTCTCATCTGTATTAATATATAGACTTATTTTTTCAACTGAACTTTAGACATTTTTCACATAACACTGCATTCTGTGTGTTTGTTTCAGAGTTTCTTATTGAGGTAAAACAGTTCTAAACACAAAATATAAAGCACAGCTACTTTGTTCATTGATTGGTAATGAACTTTCTGCTATACAAATGAAATTGTTTAACTCAAGTAGTGGGGGCTCTTGTCAACACAATTGTTGAAAGAAAGTAAAGACATTCTCTGTAAAGATCACAGTATTTGCTCTATGTAAGATAGGAAACCGGTTGGAAATGTAGTTATATAAATCCATCAAAGGATTTTCTAAGCAGTTCAGAGGTTATTATTTTTTAAATAAACAGTTTTATTCTATAAAATTTTAATGGCTAAACTCCAACTGTTGTTTGCTTGTATAGTCTCAGACCAATTCTATAACTGTTGGACATTTTCTAATTAATCATTGTGATTGAAAAGAAATGTATCTAAAGTATTAAGGTGATTGATAGGGAAAAGCTTCAGGATTAATCAGTTCTAATAGAAAAATATCTGTTCTTCTTATGCTTGATCTGTAAAGTGAAAAAAATAAAAAGATTCTTTTAGGCTATGAACAAAAATTCAGTGAATTTTTGCCCTAAAACAACTCATGATATTTCTTTGGCCTAAATCTAATATTAATTTAGTGCAAATTTCTTCTATGATAACTCTGAGGTGAGCCTGAGTCTGAGCAAAACAGATTACCTGTCTTGTCATTTGTTTCAATATGCAACTTAAGTAAAGACTTGCATTTTATTATGATTATTATAGCAACACTGACTCTGCCAAGGAAGCCAAGAATTAGTCACCTCTTCTGCTATCATTCCCACTGTTCAAGTGTTTGATAATAATATCAGCTTTGCATTGGTGTGTAGTTTATATTAATTGGAGGTCTTTCCGTTTTTTTTTTTCATTTACTTTCCTGGGTATTTGCCATAAGTTGTATAGTTTTAAATTATCAATCACAAGTTCAAAAATATGCTAGATTCATATATTGAAATTTATCATAAGTAACAAAGCTACCTCAAACTTCAGGACTGAGTTTGTCTTTCTATTTTTTTCCCACAAACGATTACTTTCCTTGTGTTTAGAACTCAGTTTAGTTGTACCACTGTCTCCAATTTACCCAAGCCAGACACTGTATTTTGTTATAGTACCATTCTCCCTAATTACCCCAGCCAGGTCTTCAAGACTTCCTTAAATTTCTTCAACTCTTATTTTCTCCATCTTTTCTACAATAATTTAAATTCGGGCCCTCAAAATCCCTCATGCAGACTGTAATAGCATAACCTCCTAACTGTTCTTACTGGTAGGTTTTCCCTCATCACCACTTTCAGCTCATACTCGTATCATTCTCCTATTTAGAACACTATATGGATCTTTATTGGCTACAAGACAGAGTAATCAGACCTCTCTATATGTTGCCCTGTCTCTTCAAGTTTCTGCAGACTTATGACCCATACCACTCTGATCCTCATTTTTTACTCTCTAAGTGGACTATGTATGTTTTCATTGCTCATTCAGCTGTCCTTCATGTTTTATAAACATAGTTCCTTCCTTCTAGTGAGCAGTAAAACTTCTTGGTTTAAATCTCTCTTGGACACTCTCTGGTTGGTTTAAATCATTTTTGGCCTTACACAAGTAATTCAATGTGTCTATATTTCAGTTACTTTATCTGTAAAACTGCCTCATAGCATTATTGTGAGTTTAAATATATTAACATTATAAGTATAATTATAGTGCCTAGCACATATTAAATACTTTACAAGCATTATAATTATTATCATATAAAATTTGAAAGCATCAAGGTATTTTAGTGGATACATACACATACAGATATGTATATGTGAGATTTATATATATGTGTGTGTGTGTGTGTGTGTGTGTTTGTATGTTTGCATGTGTGTATGTGTATCATGAACTACAGATTTCTCAGACCAAGGTTCTGAAGTCTACACGCTTAAATTGCTAGTATTTTCGTAATGTCTATTTTGTTAGCAGTAAATAAAAATGAGCGTAGGCTTTGACTCTGGATACCTGCTCTGGTTAAGTGAAATTCTTTATTTAGTTATGGCAGATTCATAAAATCTTCAAAGAACCATGGAGAGGCTTTGAACATACTAAAGAAAAAACCTCATTTATAAAGATGATGAATTAGGAGGAAGGCTTTTTTAGTAAAATTTAGTATAGAAAATAATGTTTCACTCCATGATTGAACATTTTCAGCGTTTGGAAACACATTACCTTTTCAACTGGCTCATTTCACCTATGAGAGTGAGAGTGATGTGAGAGTTAGAAAAACTTTCTCTAATAAGAAAAAGGTTAATTGGAATTAATGAAGACTTTGGATATGGTCAAATTTGAGTTTGAAAACTAAATTGAGCACTCACTCTCTTTGTCAAATAAACAAAGTAATAACGTTCCGAGATTCAATTACATAGTGCCTGGCACATAGTAAGCATTCTACAAATATTTACTCACCAGTGTTTTACGAGAAGTTAAAATCGGTTTCTTTGCAGCTTTTACTCAATAGTCCCTTTTACAGTGGTACAAAATTAGTATTTATCCACAAAAATTCCTGTATTTAAGATAAAAATAGAGATTTTCAACTATTTTTAAAACATTTTCCAATACTCATTGATAATACTCATCTGAATGGGTTTCCTTTTTTCTTAAATATTTAAAAAAGACAGTATAATGAAAGAAAACAAACAATCTAGGTATAATTTGACCATAATAGGTATCAAGTTATACATATTTATTTTTAATTAATAAAGAAAGTGATGAAACTTGCTTTTGCATTTACCTAACACTAATATTTAGTATACGTAGAATATCAATTGAATATCAATATCTTGAGCTACTTTACTACTTTCTACCATACTTTTTGTTACTAAGCCACATTTCTTTTCAATCATTTATGTACAATTAGATTTTTGGACTTAAGATATCTCTTTTGTAATCTTATAATTATTTTGATTAAATCTGTCTTATTAAATTTAGCCAATTATTTGAGCCTGTCAAGATCTTGGAGCATAATTCTGTCATCATGCTTTCCAAATTCATATAACTCACACATATTTTGAGATTGCCTTGAATATTTTAATGCAAGTCAATAATGAAATGGGAGAAGATGAGTCTCTGTGTCTCTCTACTAACATCAAAATGTAGTGATTTCATATCAACATTTAAGTATGGTTAGTTAAGCAGTCAATTTACCCAACTGCACAAATATCAATTATAATTAGAAATGTAGAGACTTAAAAATTTTCTTGTCCTTATTTAATATCAGGATTTGGGAAAATGATAAAGCACTTTATATTGGATGTTTCTTCCATTTATATAAATGGACACTAAGTCTATACTAATACTGAGCTTAAGTAGTGGAAGATCAAGTATTTGAGATCAAGGCATTGAGACTTCTATCTTGTAATCTTGTATTTGAAAGGACATAAGCCAATTCAGAAAAGCTCTTCTATTCTGAAATACCTTCACATATCTATGCCCCACTCTGGTCTCTCTCAATCTCTCTTACACACACACACACGCACACCCTCACACACACATGCTGAAGCAGCTGCCTTGGTGAGGAAGGACCAGTAAAAAATCAGTTCTAAAGTAGTGGAGAAAAGTTTGGAGAGTCACTATAAATTTCTGAATCTACACTGCTACTATTTGCCTAAAGCCATCCTCAGTGGATGGAGATTTGAGCTCTAGCTCTGATCTTCCAGCTATCTCTGGGATGGGAGAGAAGTAGTAAGTAGTGGTACAGTAAGCCATATCTATCTGACAGCAAAGCAAGCCAGACCAATGCATTTCCTACTCTAACATTAAAGATATGGGAATAGAATAATTGGATTCACCCTATTATTTTTTTCTTCACCTATCAAATAAATAGGCTTATCTTATTTTTATTTTAAAGACCTCAATTTAAAGAATCTTATAAGGCTATAAATAGTTGATGCTGTCTGTCAGAAGTTAATCTTCAACAGGCAAACAGGAAAAGTCAGATGAGTGACTGCCCATAGCACAAATAAGATAATTACTTATCTGGAGGAATTCATTTTGGTTTTAACTTTAGTACTCAGCATCATAGGCTCAGATTTTTCTTTCTTTTCTGAACATAAATGAAAGTAGGTATGCTTCCCAAGATGGACTCTCAACAAAGCTCTGGTAACACTGATGTACGTAACAAATGACAATGAGAATTCTATGCAAACTGCCCAAATACCTGAAATTCAAATCTACATGTTCTCTTTAAATATAAATATAGCTGTCTACTCAGCAATCTAAATTATAATAAGACAATTGTTGAATGGGCTTGCTCAACTCACAAAGGAGTGTGAGTTGGGAAAATAGAATTTGTTGAGCATCTTGCCGATGTGATAAATTTGTAATATTTTCCCAATATTTAAGTCTAATAACAATAAACTAGAAGAAAATATGTTTTTAAATACTCGATTTAGCAATTGATAGTTTTTAATATTCACTACTTTTCTTTATGTATTAACAAATTTCTCCTTCAATAAATTTCTTTTCCCAACTTATTTTCATTCTTACATAGTGTATATTTTTAGCATTCTATCATTTTAATTGAAGTTTTCCGTTTGGGCTTCTTGCTCCTCTTTTTGTTTCCATACTTTCAAAAAACTACTGATAACATTTCAGAGACTTGAACGTTTTCTCGGTACCCTGAAATATAATTCATTAAGCCCTTAAAAGTTGAACTTGTTTTAAAAAAACTTAAACACTCTCTTCCACTTGCCATTTTAAGTGTTTTTCCTATACACTTCAATCTGAGAAATGATTTCCTCAGGGAAGAGGATGACATAAAAATAGGGATTGCAATTCGTTTTCACTACTTCCCTATATACGCCCCACCTCATCTCTTTGAAAATCTAGGTTAATTTTGGCCATTTGTGTATTAGTATTCTTGAATGTTTCTTGAGTAATTCATGCTATTCATTTATATTAGTTAATAGATATTTGCCCGTTGACATTTTAAGGGAGATGTGTGTTGAATCATCAGGATGTCATCAAGAAAAACTGGCTACGAATATATATCTCTTGAGTTGCTATCTCTTGTTAATATTTTTAAAATTCAATGTCTCTATTTTCACTTGTCTAGGTCCATAAAATTAATTGGGAATACTCATGTATATGCAATCACACAAAGAAAAATCACCGTTAGAATAATTTATGTGAGACTGATATTTAATACAGAATACCAATTTGTTAAATGTCCAAGATAGACGGATGATGCTTTTTAGTGACTGGATTGTCTAGGATGCACAATATCTGCTTTCCCAGCATTTATGATACTAGGGAAAGCTGATCAAGTCAGCAGGATTTGGGAATTATTTTGCATCAAGAGAGATGAATTGATAGTATTGAAGGATATATTTCCTAAGTCATGGTGAAGGCTAATTAATCCTTTTTGCCTATCAAGAAAGAATATCTGACCAGACACTTTTGATTCCTTTATGTCTCTTATGTCTGTACAGTTCTTGACATAATCTACCCAGTTTACTGCATAGACTGCTGGATTTTCTGGTTCTTATTAAAGATCAGTGTCCTTTCTCACAGTGCTTCTCCCCACCCCTTTTGCATGTACTCATATTAGAAATTATGGCTAAATTGCTGTTTTGTGGGCTAGGGAATCACTCTTCATCAAACTTTTCTGTGTTGCTAGTGGTATTTTTTAATTGCTTGGTTGAAACATTATTACACTAAAAATCATTTGTCCCATATTTCATTCAGATCTTTTTTCAAATATTAGCTTTTTGAAGAGATCCTCATAGAGATACATTAATTTGGTAAAGTAAAACTTTCTTTTTAAGCTTTTTTGGGTTATTTCTTTAGTGTGATTTTTGAGACTGATTTGCCAGTTTAATTTCTTCTGTCCTAACCTCCTGAAATAACTAGTGTTATTTTGTAATTCCAGGAATTTTTTGAGTTGACTTCAATCTTAAATGTAGAAAAATATCAGAAGATTAGAACACAGAAAATGAAAATAAGTAGAGATCTTTTAGATAATCAAGTTATCACTAAATTATTTAAAGAAGCTCTATGCTGATTCCTTCCCACATCACTACACCAAAAATATCTTCCTTACCTCAGAGATTATCTTCTGTTACAAATTATATATTCTTACTGATTTTTGTCTCCTTGTTCACTGATTGAAAAGGCAGTGTGAGATTTTCTACCTTTCACACCATTGTGAATTTCTCTTCTCTCCTTTCAGCTAAAATGTAGTGTTATAAATTGGGAAGCTCTGTTACTAGTTGTGCAGATATTTAGGATTTCTCTGCCTTTTCATCATAACAAAATGTTCTTCTCACATACAATAAAACCACACTGTATTCAGTGGCCAAAAAACCTGAGAGTAAACTCTGATATTTCAGTCACACTCATTGCATAGCCAAACTCCACCACCATGTGAATTTTACCTTCTAAATTATCTAGAGTCTCTCTGGTTCTCTTAAAGTTCATTTCCAGAGTCAACTTCTTATCTCTTAATTGTTCTACAATATTGCTTCTTTCAGAATGATTTTTTATAAACCAAAAATCTGATTATGTCAGTTCATAAAGTACCTGCATTGTTTCCTATTGCTTTTAGTAGTCTAAATCTTTAATGTAGCCTATATGGTAGTAAATATCTGGCTATTTCTTTATTCTTCTGGCTCATCTAGTTATCCCCTTTCTTTGCTCTGCTTAAGACACAGTAACTTTCTTTGTGTTTCTAATCATCAAGTGGCTGGAGTCATAAGCCTTTCCTTTATTCTATTTCTTCTTTAGAGAAAAATTTCAACCATTTTTTTTTAAACTTAAAAAACACAATCTGCAATCTCAATTTGATGACCACTTCCTTAAGGATGCCTTCCTTAATTATCTACACAGCTCAACATTTTTTTTTTATTATTTTATACTTTCCGTAGAGCCACAAACCTCTTACTCATAGTGCTTACCATATTTGTAATTTTATGTGTATTTTTTATTTTGTATTTGATTAGTGCCTATCTATTTTTGCTAGATAATAGGCTTTTTGAATAAAGACAGTTTTGCTCACCAAATTAGGTATCTCTTGCCATGAATCTGGCAACCATTTGGTGCCCAATATATATATTTTTGAGCGAACAAACTGAATGAATAAGTATTCATGAGCATTTCTATACTGATTAACATAAACAAAATAAAGTGAATTTATTTCAAAATTTTCCAGAAAATATCATAACATACTTTCCCACAAACACTTGATTGACTGTTTTTTTCTTCTTTCCTAAGTGGAATTGATGTTTTAATTGTTTTTATTGTTTTCAGTATTTAAACAATTGCTCTCTAAAACAATGTAAATAATAGAACTACACAGATTATAGCATTTTTCTGTAACCTATATTCTGGTATAATTTTGTAACTATTCTGTAAGAATATAGTCACTGGATTGATATTCTTTCTGTGTTATGTTATTAGCAGTGGGAATACGAATTTGGAGATTTTTTTTCAGTGATGACCTTTTTGCCATTCTTCTTGAACCTCTTCTTACAAAGTATATGCACAAAATTTAAAAATTAGACACCTAAGCTCATGATTGGCATACAAATGATTCCAGTTATAATCATATATCTAATGAAATAGAAAATTATAATATAGGGACACATGAAATGCTATCCTTTGCCAATCATTTTAAAACTTAAAGGTACCTAAGAATGCTTATCATGTTCAGAAAATTAAATTTTTTGAAGGTTGTCATAGATTCATTATAGAAACAAAAATTGGCTTATGGTTAAATTAAGTATATTTCTAATAGAGCAGAGAGAAAGTGACAAATAAAGTCCATTTCTATAAAATAAAATTTCATAAAAGTTTGACTCATCTCAAAATAATTGGCTATGATCCGAGAAAGAATGTCATCGTGTGGATGTCATGAAAAATTAAAGCAAAGACTGAATCCTAAAAAAGGAAAAAAGGTATAAAGTGCATAATGGAATTTAACTATGAGGAATTAAACCATGGTTTTTCATGAATTAAATAACTGTTATGGGCTAAATAGTGTCTCCTCCAAACTTACATGTGGAAGTTCTAACTCCCAGTAGCTCAGAATTTAACTGTATTTGGAGATAGGGTTTTTAAAGGGGTAACGAAGTTAAAAAATGAGGTCATTAGGGTGGGTCCTAATCCAATATGACTAATGTCCTTATGAAAAGAGAAAATTAAGACAGACAAGGACTGAGGAAGGAGCACATGAGGACATAGAGAAGAGATGGCCATCTACAATTCAGAGAGAGAGGCTTCAGAAAGAACTAACCCTCTCATACCTTCATCTCCAACTTTGAGCCTCTAGAACCATGAGAAAATAAATTTCTGTTGATTAACCACTTTTGCGGTATTTTGTGATGGTTGCACTAACAAACTAATATGCTAACTAAAAACCTAAAGTATAATTAATGTTTCTGGAACTGAAACTTTATAAGTGTTGGGAGAACACTCTCAAACTGCATTACTTTGTTAACAAGGTTTTCATTAAAACTATGTCATTAATATGTATGTGTTTATATATGTATATATATACATACATATGTATATTATTCTATAAAATTTAATAGTAAAACTATACAATTAGTCACTCCCATCTTTTATTTACATAAATATACTATTTCATATATTTTATGATACATATTCCTTTTTAGTGTTACTTGCCATTATAAAAATATTTGATCAAAATTTTAAGTGGTGAATATATGTAGTTATACATATTTGATAAGGTATTCAATGTTCTTTTTCAGGAATTGCCATATTGCAGTCATATTTTAGCTTTTGGTAAAAAGTCTTTTAGAATATAAAATTATTCATTTCTAGCAATGTTTAAAATTACTTTTTTTCTGTTCTTTCTTTCTAGTAATATAGATTTCAGGTTTACTTCTACAACATCTTTTATGACAGGATTGTACTTCATGACAGCCAAGGTAAAATATGAGAAGTCAATCTTCCTAATTCTAGAAGGACTCCATTAAGTAAATTTTCTGTAATATTAGTGAGAGGAAGACTACATATCTAAATTTCACCTAAGTCTGAGACAGAGGGACAGTGGTATTTCTTATGTCAGGGAGCATGTATATATTACTGAAAATATTTTGAAAGGGATTTTTACAATGTTCAACTATGGAGATGATAAGATTATAATATGATATTAATATTAAAATATTAAATATTAAAATATAGCTAATATTGAGTATTTACCATGGGAAATATCCTACTTTAAGCACTTTGTATACATTTTCTCAATTCTCATAATAACCTTATTAGATGCATTATATCACTGTAGATATCTTACAAATAAAAATAGGAAGGTGCATAGTGATTATGTAACACAGTCAACAGAAGGTCAAATGAAAATTCTAACATAAGCAGTGTGATATGATTTCAGACACAGAACTGATGAACTCTCTTAAGATTAGATTTCTCTGGATAGACATGTGACAAACATATGACTGTGGAGTTTAATTAGCTGAATGGTTTGTTTGTTTGTTTGTAGAATGCTCCAAGTTAAGCTTTCTTTCCAGAGAGTTGCTACTAGATATTAGATACAGGTCTTCACATAAAAGCAGGACTTTTTGTAGAGTTCGACTTTTCCTATAAATTTAAATGGAAAGATCTTCTCTAGAGATGGAGACCAAACAGGTTACCAATCAAGGAATCCCTTCAGCACAGTGAGGGACAGGGAAAAGGTGGTCTGTGGAGACACATCTTACCACGTCCTCTTAACTCTCCTGATTCCATGGAAACTTTTTTAATCCTGAGGAATTTGTATTTAGCACATCTGATTTTTATGGGTAAATCATTTTTTTTTTGTATTTATGGACTCATTTCCCCTGGAAGTTAATAGAAAAGAGTGTCATTTTGATTATGTTCCCAAATAAGATTTAATAACACACCAACTCCTGAAAATGCTCACACAGAATATAACACTAGCATTTTTATCTACTGTATTTTTGAACTGATCTTGAGAGTTCAGTAGATTAAGGTTTTGTATAAAGGGAGAACTCTATTTTTTTTCCAGTAAATACAGATACACCACACACTGAATTTTCATAAATATTAACAGTAATAAAACTAAGAAGTATTTATAGCAGTCAATATAACTTCCAACTTAATGATATCTCACATGGAAAAGAATAATAATTAATGTTTGAAGGCTGATAAAAAGCAAATTGAAGAAAATCTCAGCCAAAAGGTCACACTCTAGATTCAGTATCCTCAAAGGATGAATTCTTAGTTGGAAATAAATGAAACATTTTTCTCATCTTCTGACAGAACTTGATTAATTCAAGGAAAGCTTTTTCTGCTCCTTAGCTTCTCTGCACTCACACCATCTGCTAATACTTATCTTTGGTCTCTATTTGGTTTCCTTGTGAAGTAACATAAAATGAAAGAACTCATTAAAAAGTTTTGAGAAATGTCACATGTAGACACATAGAAACCACTTTAGCTGCCAAATTTATAGACTCATATAAATGATCTATATGGAAGAGTCTTTAAAAATCAGAATTTTAGTCTGGGCACCTATGGTTAGTGGTAGAGCCTACATTTGGAATATATAAAATACTCTAAAGTTGGTGGTTATTATACTGGAGTAGCACATCCATATAAGGACAGTTTTAATTATTCCAATTTAAACTTAAAGTTTTTTTTCTCTAATTTTTTATAGCATGTATGGTTTTTGAATACTATTTATTGGCTATTAATTTTCATTAAATTTCCAAGTAAGAGCATTTTATGTTCCTCATTAATTGAAGGCAGTAATAAAATCTTTTAAAAATATGATAAACATTATAGCGAAGGCTATCACTTGATTGCCTCCCTGTAATTAGTCTATTGTTGAGTCTGGTAATGTTACCTTTTTGTTTTACCTTTGAATTTCACAGAAAGGTAGAATAGGTTTAAACTCATATTTTTTTTCATCACCTACTTGATGATGTGCTTTATGTAACATGTTTCACCATTTACATTTAATTCTATCCTGAATGAGACTATGCATGACTGAGAATTAAGTAGTAACATTAATTCCCAGTTCTCCACAATTGTAATGGCACTGTGTTAGAATGGAGTGGCACCATACAAGGATGTAGTGGAGTATTAAAGAAAAGAGATACATTAGGTATTTCTCAATTAATTTCATCAGGAGTTGCATGGCCCCAAAATATGCCCAGTTTTATGTGCTTTTTCAAAGACTCAATGCTCCTTTTTATGTGGACTAATACTTGACATTAACTGAATGTATGCAATCTATATTAATACATTTTAGAAAAACTTTAAGATGATCTATTTCATGGATCTTCAATATTAAAGTATTGGAGTTATGTACCCTCACACGGAATATGTGTGTGTGTACGTGTGTGTGTGTGTGTGTGTGTGCATGTGCACATGTGTATGTAGTTTGCTCTATTTCAATATATTTTTAATTTGTATTTTCCTTGATAGTAACTACTGTGGTTTAAACATATATGTGCAATTCTTATGTGTTATATGTTTACTCTTTCTGTGTATGTTGAGGGAGGTTTGGAGGTTTTCTGGCCTAGTATATCCACAGTTATCTTCCCAAGTATGTTTAAGTTCAAAAATAAAACAATAATTGTATAGTAATTTTTTAGACACTGCATAAGATCATCAATTTTATATCCCTAATTTAAATCTGTTTCAATGGCAAGTAAATGGTAAAAATATTATTTTCTTATTATATTTGACTTATGAAGTTGATATAACCATTCCTATTTATATCATAGTTAAGCAATGCTGCTAGATTTTGATAAATATTAACAATTCATTTTAAGATATTGTGCTGTTCATTTTGGTCTTCAATTGAGCAGTTCATGTTACTTTGCGTATGGTGGGCTCCTCTCATATTTGTGAAGCTCCTCAATGATCGCTATTCTCTGTCTTGCCTCTACCATTCTTGGCCATGCACAGAGATGTTCTGAAGCTATACAAGGCAGATATGGCTAGATACAATTTGTCACTCTTCATGATGTCATTGTTTAGATACTTCCGTGAGACTTAAACAGCCTTTAGTGCATCCAGGCATAAATCAGTTTATTGATGCTTTCTGTTCTTGCCTATCCTTAGCTTTGAGGTTTCAGTTTGCAAGCTTATGGTGGGGAAAAAGGTGTTCTCAGTAGATATTCATCTTCTAAATTTTTCCTGTCTTATACCTTGACCAAAGCTTTTGGAATCTAAAACTACAAAATAAAGATTATGTTCAGGTGCTATGGGGAATGAGTCCTATCACTAGAACTTTTAATTTCTATTTAAAAAGTGGTGTGTGATGAGTGAGGAGAACTTCAATAACTAAGTATATGAGTTTGATAAATTTTAAAACAAAAAAAGTTGAATTCATTTTTTAAAAATTTTTAAATGGAGTCAGAATTTCCTCCCTCTGAGTTTTGTAGCTGGAATTTTTAATAGTTTTCTTATAAATGAAATTTCTTATGGTTTCAAAACATATCCAGAAGTGTGTGAGGAAGAAAAATATGAATTTACTGACATTTGAATGACAAGGCTTTATACTAAACTTTAATTGTTGTTTCTTGAACCAAGTGCATGAAAACACAATCCTGAGGAGAATTTAATTTGCATGTTGCTAAACAGCTTGGTGTCATCAATCGGAGCACAGCAAAGTGAAGAATGGGCCACCTGATTTTTATGGCAGAGACTGAAATGGGAAATTGAATAGAAAGAATTTCATTCCACTCTAGTTATTTGGTTAAGGTTCTCTTTGAAAATATGAAATGTCTTACTTTATTGTATGCAAATGAAGCCTACAGAAGACAACAGAAATCAAATGGTAAAGACTTTCCAAATGCCGTAACTGAGAAAGAAATAGTGTTATATCATTTTTGAGGAAGATGCCACAAAATATTGTTGAAGTGACTGAAGATTGTACTGAATATTTTTGTAGATGTGGAGGAGATTGATAATTTAGGATTCAAGTTAGCAGGAAGGTAATTCAGCAAAACAGAGGGCTTTCATCTCTTGTAAATTAATTTAATTTTTATTTTTTGTTCAAGTTGGAAAGGGAGTTTATGACTCTGTGCTCTCTTGATAAACACATTTGTATATGTAAATAAATTATCCAAATAATTTAGACTATAGAAGTCCTTTGGCTTGAAACAACCATATAATTGAAGCAAAAAAAGAATGTTGACTATCTTTGGCTCTGTTCATTTGAAATATAGCCGCATTATCAGCTCACTTTACAAAAAGAAATACATTTTGTATTGCATTTGAAATACTAAAATAACAAATGTGGCTTTTCTTTGAAAACTAAAGTGTATACAATTTTGGTTGCTATTTTGATATTGTTATTATTCTAGTTCTAGGTAAATCTTATATTTCCAGGGCACATGTGTTATATATTTCAGTCATGGACATTCATTGACTATCAGTTTTGTTACTATTTTGTCTTTACTTAGAGAATTTTCCCTTTACTTGTTTGTGGGTTCACTATGCTCTCTGATAGACATGTAACCATGTAGTCTCTGAAAAACCCACCCTTTAATGCAAAGTCATTTATTAATTGATCTCCTAAAATTTGGTTTAATTTGAATCTCCGGAAGCAATTTAGTCCCTTGATTTTTTGTAGAGATTTATATTTCAAATTATGTTAAATAAAATTTTATTTATTAAAGGAATTTATGCACATAATTTGAAGTTCACATAATTTAAAAACAAGATTTAAACAAAAAACATCTATATATGCTATATTATTTAATAATATACCAGTCCCTTATTTTAGAGATTCTAATGACTCATACTTCTCCTATTATTATTTATCTTTCTGTTTTAAGTTATGTATATATATTTCTCAATTTATTAGTTTTAGATATCTATTAACTATTTTACAGTAGATCAATATTTAGCTTTCTTTGACATCTCTGTTTTTTTTCCCATTTACAATGTTTTATTAAGTCAATATTCAGTGTTAATATAGATATGATTTTGTAGATATTCACTACTGGACCAAATGGCATATGTATTATATAACATATAAGTGAATAACATATACATGTATTTTTCCTTTTATATTTTATTTTCCTAGATTTAACAGTTGACCTCTTATGCATTTGTTTAATTTTCTATGCATATCATGCTTTACTGGTTCAAATATTCCAACAGATTTTTAAAATGTTAACAATCTAATTTTACAATGCTTAAATTCATCTAGTACTCTATCAGTTCAATTCTTTTCCTGCTGGTGTGTTCTCAGACTCCTTGGATCTTTCATTGCCAAAAGGAATGCTTACTGTCTACACCAGAACTCTCAACTTTGGTATTCCTTTTATCTCTCCCCTGTACAGAGGCCTGGCAAACGTCTTCTAGAGACAGGGTCAGCTTCATGGACATACAACTTATGTAAAACCCTATGTTCTCTCCTTTTACAAAAATGACTTCATTTTATTGAATTACATTCTCCAGATACTTTTATTAAATGAAACAGAGAGATTAACATTTTGCATAAATATCTTTAATTCTTATCCAAGTCTGTTTACACCACTTCAGGTTGTTCTCAGAATAGTGAAGACATTCTTGCACTGTTATCTAGTCTTTGATGTTGTTATTGCCAAGTATGATGTTATCCTCATTCTCAATCTTAAACATTTTGAATATTTTCTCACTGGAAGCTTTTAGAATTTCTCCTTATCCTTGATTTTTGTATGTATTTTTTTTTCTATGCTAGTACTCAATAAATCTTTGTGTTTATAGATGTGTTTTAGTTGTGGAAAATATCCTTGTATTATATTTTTAAAATATTCTCTCATTCCTTCCTTCCCTGTTAATTATGTTATGTGTTGGCTATCAGATTTCCTGGAATATTCTTCTAATTTTTTCAGTCTCCCCTCATTTTCCATTGTACCATTATTAACTTCTTACTGATTTCCTCAATTTATTTTCAATGATTTTATTAAATTTATAATTTCAGTTATAATATTTTAACTTGAAAGAGCTCATTGTTTGCTGAATATTCATTTTATTATCAAGTTCTTGTTTTATTTATGTAATATAGTTTATGGAATTACTAATTATAGTTTTGTTGCATGAGAATGTCTTCCTCTTTTCTCTGTATTATTTTTTCTTTGACTTCATTTTTGTATTTTGCTTTGTTTTTCTTCTTTTTTCTGTGTAATAAGGTTTCTTAAATGGCTGTTGATTTTTAGATGTTCATTTATATTTAAGAATGAGGCATGAAAGAGCTGATTAGACTCTCTATTCATAGTCACATTTGCCAGTATCTGGGGGTCTTTTCCTTTTGGTCATTTCTCTTTAGAAAATAAACATCTGGTCAGTCTTGCATCATTTTTGAGACGCAATGCAAACTGGAAATGCAGAGCAACTTGTTAAAAAAAATCTCAAGACAGCAATAGCAGAGCATTAAACTAAAATACGGTCCTTTTAAGCGTATGATCCTATAAGACTTGCAGAAACTGCAAACCCTTGAAGCTGGCTCTTGTCTCTAGTAAATATCTGCTTGGATCCCAATGTTCTGGGAACTGTAGTTCTCTGCAGTGAACAGATTGTGGCTATTTAGACTTTCAATTAGTTCCCCATTTTTCAGCCCATTTCCCCACTTAGACCCCCTGCTTTTCCCTTTGCCTCTCTTTTAAAGTCCCTCTACAGTTTCTACAGAGATTAAGGACTGCATTTCCTGGGAGTAGAGTGGTGTGTTTTCTAGTAAAGTGGCAATGCATGGCACCATGTTATTCATCCTCTCTGTGTACAGACTTTTTTACTACCATCTCCATTTCAGCCTACACCTTACATCTTCGTTCTGGGAACTTTAAGTTCTGGAGTCCTACGAATGTTTTTTTTTTTTTTTTTTCATTTGTTTATTTGTTTGTTTTGATTTCTCCCTTTTAAGGACTTAGTTGCAGCTTTTCCCACTCTCCTAGCTAAAATTCATACCATTCTTCTATCTTCTTTCAATCTTCCAAAGATTTGTTGGAATCTCTTGTCTGTAGTTACTGTCTCTTCTGTTCTCTGTGTTCTTGTGATTTTACACCTTGTTTTGCTCCTTGTCTCATTTGCTGTGGTGTAGTGTAGAAGCGGAGGTCAATTGTATGTCCTATCTGCCATAATTAAGTAATACTCTTCAAAATATTATTTCAATATTTTAAATAAATACATTAAAAATAAGAAAAAACTTTTTATTAGTAATCCACTGAAGAATAACATGATATATATTAAGAATAAAATGATAAAAAAGATAATCAAACTATTTACAATTCTTATGTTATTATGGAAAATAAGGTAGAAATTGGAGAGGATGGGAATTTAAGACTGAAGAGACATATTAAAAATTGATTGAAATAAATGTCTGTAACCATCTTTTAAAACAACAAGGCAGCTCTGCCTCAGAGTTCACACACAAAATGAATTTTGTCTCCCCTTAGTGAAGAGACTGACTGATTGAATTTTTAAAAGTTCTCCTGCTGACTATCTTAACTTCCTAAATTGTATTAGTCATTAAGATTTATTGATGTTGTGGCTAATGAGAAAATAAGGTGCAATCAAAATCTTTACCAAATTTACTGGAAAAGATTAAGAGTCAGTAAAAGTGGCATTGTTTAAAATGACCACTACCCTTTTTTGGTGGTTTGCTTCTGTAAGTCTCATTAAGATCAACCTTACTCTTATATAGCAAAATAGTGTTATGTCCTGATATTTACAAATATATTCCTGTAAATAGACATTTTTTTAAATATCCACCTTAGAACCCAAATAATATTCCTGTTAGATTGCTATAAAATATTCTCATCAAGGGATTTCTTGAAAATCACTCAAAAATTTGTAATTTTGAAATTTTCACTTAATACTCAAGAAGGAAAGAGGGCATTGAGTGTACGAAAGCACAGTATCTTGTTGAAGAGGGAGTGGTGAACGTAGAGTAAAATGTCGTACATGTGTCTCTAGTGTCAGGAGTTTCCTTGACACTAAGGAAGCAGGGTATTTTGTAGAGATAAATAAAATGAAACCTTATTTCAAAACTTCTCATAAAAACTAGCAGAAATATATCATCCTGATGTCTAACATGTCTTTCAATACCATTCTCCTAAGCTCCTTTACACAAATAATAGGCACTTTTTTCAGTGAATATCTATATTGCTCCATTCTTGATGCTTTTGATGTTAGCATAAAGACATAGGAAGGAATCAGGGGTACCAGATGTGAAATTAGAAAGACTCAGGTCCTAAGTCCTGGTGTACCACTTACTAGCAAAGAAACATTGGGTAAATAATAAATTGAACCTAATCTAAAAATTTTCAAAATTGTTTGCATATTGGAATTACCTAGGAGTTTAAAATATGTATTCATCATTAGTATTTCTTCCAGCTCAAATAAATCATAACCTCTGGAATTGGGGCCTAGCCTCACAGAGCACCCTTGGTGACCCTAACATGCAGGAAGGGTTGAGGACTGTGGTCTCTAAGCATCGTTTTTCTCATCTTTAAAATGGTGTAATAACAGCATCAGTACTATAGGGTTGCTTTAAAAATTAAATGAAGAAAATACATGTAAAGAACATAACATGGTGCTGGAACATTATAAATAATTCATATTTCCCACTCTCTGGCTGAACAATAAATATAATTAAAGAAGAGATTCTATCCCTTTTCACGTTTCATGCATGGCACATAGAAAGTACTTTTTGTTGGTTCAATGAATCACTTGCTCTGTCCTCAAAGAGAAGGGGAAAAGGCATTGTATTACTGACTTTTGTTCAGCCTCAGAGACCCATATAATATAAAACAAGAATAGTCACTAGGTTCTGCTGTAGAGTCACTTTCCTACATGATTAGTCCTAGTTATTATTTCTTTCCGACTGATGCACAACCTCATCTGAACATATGACTGTCTGTCTTCCATTGTACCTATAGAACTTTTAAAAAAATTTTTCTCTCCTTCCTTCTCTTTTTCCCTTCCTCCCACCTTCCTCCCTTCCTATTGTCTTCCCTTCCTTCTTTACATTTCTCCCCACTCCTTCCAGTTTCCACTCTAAATTTAGATAAATAATGATATTGAACTCATAAGATGCTGTGAAGATTAAATGAGCTAATAAATATAAGATACTTAAGCAGTGCTGGCACACAATGCTACCATATATATTATTATTATTATTATTATTATTATTATTACTAAAACATCCTTTGGAATTCATGTGTTGGCATAATTGTTTAAAGTTGTATATAATTCTAATCTTAAACTTTTAAAATGTTAAGGCCATAGGCGAATGTTTACTATCTTTGCTCGCTGAACTGTGCATGTTGTCTGCCTTGCTGGAATCAAAGTATACTTTTAATTCTAGGTAAGTAGAGCTTCTAAACTGTTTGGAACAGTGCTCAGGAGAAGAAATCAGCCAGAACAAGTAGAGATTTCAGTGAATACCCCCTCTCTGTGTAAGATGATGGTCATTTGCAGTGGACCTACTTGAGAAATGTAATGTCAAAAAAAGATGCTTCAAGCACAAGCAGGAACTTAGGCTCGTAGTGTTAGAAATGGACTTCATGCAAGAATATTGAAGAAACGGTACTCATGTTATCTAATAAAAATGCAAAATGAATGGTGGTCATTTTTGTTTGTTGGTTATTTCCCCCCTCCCTACCTACTCCCCACCCCCTGCAGAAGGAAAGATCTCTGAGTGATATGATTATGGTATGACAAAAAGTTCAGGCAGTTTTTAGATGATTGAAAGTTGTGTTTGGTAAGGAAAAATTTGGCTACACACTGAATACCCTTGGGGAAAGATGAAAGAATAAAATGCCTTAGAGATTGAGATACACAGCTGGATAATGCAAAGAGAAAACCTTTGAGTTGTAACATGGGGTAAGCACTGGGAAGGCTTTTGCACCTGTGCTTGACTGCTGAATTTAGAACAAGTTTTTTGCAGAGCAGAAATTTTTGTAGTAGCATAAGTTTTTCAGCACCCAGTAGAGAAAGGATAAAAGAACTTGCTGTTTTATGAGATTAGATTTTTTTCCAGTATTGTGGCCTGTACTAGAAATAGTGAACAAAATCAAAGATCAAACACATGCATACATTGAGCAGCTAGAGAAATGGTAGCCAACTTCAACACACAAAAAGCTGTGATTTTCTTCAAATTTAAGTGCAGGAGAAACAAGTTAAGAAAAAAACAACATAAGACAAAAAATAATACTAGGTGGCTGGGATGAGGTCTTTGACCTACATTCACATCTTCTTGTATAGGGGAGAGTTAGAAATTAAGAGATTATTTGACACAATTTCAGCCTTGGAAGAGATAGTTGGAATTATAAAATTATGGGTTTCAAATTGGGAAGGAGTGGGGTGAAGCTATGTGAGACTCAAGAAGTTACCACTCGTGTTGACCAATTTAGACAAGAATGAGCAACTTCTCTGGGGACTACTCAATCAAGAAATCCCTTCTTAATGTTGTAAAAAGGTGTGAACATCCACAGAACAATATTGTTGGGAAATTAGCAAATGCTCCAGACTAAAGCAAAGAGAACTCCAAGGATTGAAACTGAACACTGAGTTTGAACTGAAGTTTCAAGTATTTTTAAGTTGGTTGAAGACTCAATAAAAAATATATGAGCAAGAACTATAGGATATTAATGTGAAGTGGTACTAACTAGTGAATAACAAGTTACTACCACTTTTAGCCATTAGAATGATGCTTGATCTACATCCCTGTGTAATAATTTACAAAGTTACAGTTCTTCATACAGATTATAAGCAGATTCCAATTATCTAGGAAATAGTTTGCTCAAGCCAGATTTTTGTTAAAGAAACTGTGGAAGCTACTCAATAATACAACTTCTATAAAGGTGTGTCCAGAATTGAAAGGCATGATTGAAAAAATGTTCTATTTGAGATCAATTAAAATTTGTTTTTCATGTTGTATCTTATGCTTGCCAGTAAAATGGGTAATAATATCTTTCTATACTTGCAAAAAAGAGCCCTGTGAAAAACACCAGGAAGTGTTTAGACACAGTTTTCTGAGACATTTAAGGCAGATTTGATTTTGATAACTCTTGAGCACCTAAGTGTTTTTAAAAGAGTAGTTAAAAGATAGAAGTATATTTCTATTTTTATAAGATAGACATGATCTGCTTAAAAAGGAAATAGTGCTTAATAAAGTAAAAATAACCCAGAACTTTTGAGAGTGCTGTAGAATGATTGCTTTCTCTGAAATCAATTTTTCTAGAGAGAACATAATAAATAATTTTTAATTAATGCCATTAGCTTGTAGCTTGGCAAATATTATGGGTCACTGAATATAGGAATACATAATACATTTTGTAAAATTGGAATGTATGTGATAAAAACACACTGAAAAAACAGACTCATGATCACTCTAAGAGTGATCACTACATCACCACAAGTTCAAGGTGCTCAGGGCTATGTTTGCAGCATGAATGGTTTCAGTTTCAGATTTAAAGCTTAGGGGCAGCCAGATTGCCATCAAAGAGGAGGCCTCTCCTGGAACCCCCACACACATGTGTAGAACTGAATGTAAAGTATAATCCTCAAAATTAACATGCACAAAACTGATTTCTTGATATTACCTCCCGAAATGGCTCCTCCCACATCTTCTTCATATCTGTAAATCATAATTCTGTTATATTTGCTCAGGCCAAAACTTTGGATTGATTCTTGACTCCTTAATTTTCTTTCTCATACTTCTTACTTTAGCAAAACCTGTTAGATTTAACCACCACCACAACTTCTCCCCCGTTCCACGCCTCAACCACTTATGCTTGTGTTAGTCTAGTACCTTTTTACATGGTCTTTCTTAATCCATCTTTGTTCACAGTGGTATTCATTAGGACCTTTTGCTAATGTCACCTCTCTCACACTGGCTATATAATAGGAATCTGATGTTTTGGTCATGTGACGTTTTGGCCAGTGAAATGTATAAAAATTGATATGTACCCTCTCTGGCTTCAAGAAGCAGTTTGACTGATAGAGCTGCTATAATACATTCACTGGGATTCCTATTATGAGCTCCACTTCCTTACGTACTCTAGGTAGATATGTAGGATAAGAGAAAAGGTCATTTTGTTGCTTTAAGGCAGTGAGATTTACAGTTTGGCAACCAATTTAACTTCGCCTATCCTACTGATAAATTATTCCAGGAAATGCAAGGAAAAACAAACAATAAATATATGGCATTGGTCATGGCAATGGGTAGTAGGTGACAAGGAAATGTTATTGGAAGCTGGATGATGATTCATATTATGTGGCAGTGAAAATCTAAGCTGTGGTAACATTAAAAACAAATATTGTGCCCATTGTGCTTGTAGTTTCACACAAGAGAATAAGTAATTACATCTATAACTTCAATTTTTTTTTTACTTCGACTTTATTTTGTCATGCTACAACAAGAAATAAATAAAAGAATTGGTTGATTTGCAAGAATGAATGCAATGGATTAGAGTTCAGAAATGGGGTGACTTACAGAATAAAGATGCAATGATTTCCATTTCCATGCAGTAAACTAAAACTATGAAGGCCTTTAAAAACAAAGACTAATTAAAATTCATCCTAGCAGCAGCAAGGGACAAAATTCTGGCCATCAAACACGTTTAAAAATCTCTGAATAAGTTAATCCGTCACCCAGTAAATCTTTTCAGTTGAACCAGAGGCCTAGAGAAAAATATGAGGAATGTGCCTCTCTCAGAATATATGTCAAGTTTATACCCACAATGAAGTCCATACAGAAGAGTATATTTCCAAAAGAATTGTAAGATTATTGGTACACGGAAATGACTTATAATAAACGTAAATAAGATGACTATAGCTTTGAAAGAATTGCATTTTCAAAAGACCCACCAGACTTAAAAATGTGACTATTAAAAATATAAAGTAATCCCTGGGTCCCAAACCTTTAGAGGTAAAGAAGGCTTAGCACGCTGCTCAGATCTCAATGAGGTGACATTTTCTTATACTCTTTTTAGCTATATCCAATGAGGATAATGTATAGAGGTCTGAACCAAGGACCCCTGAGAACTACTTTCAGGGAGAAATCCCTCAAAATGATCATTCAGTGGGAATGCAGATTTTCTAAGTTCAAAGGCTTCCAGGTGCCATCCTCACCATCTTCCCCTTGCTGAGTTGGAATGATTATTCAATCATTTCATCCTTCTTCTGTGAATCCTATGGGGATAAGATAGGGGTAGATCACATAACTTTTTTTTTTTTGTATTTTTGTGTTTTTAAAAATTTTTATGTCTCCAGAACAAAAAGTAGCTCATTTAGATGTATAAAGATACACTCATTAGATCTTGTACTTCAAAATATAATGATATTATTGGACAGGACTTTTGAGTTTTCCCTCTTGGGGAAAATATCATGATTGGTTGTATGTGGGGAAGAGAGTGAACAAAATAAGGGAAGAATGTTGGCCAGTCAGGGTATTCAAAAAAGTCTATTCTCTTGCTTTGAAAAAATTTAGTATTAATTTTTTTTACTCATTTGAAAGAAATCAAGATCATGAGATTTGCATGGGCTAGTGAAATGTGAATGTAAGTGATAGTGTCACTCAGAGGCAGAATCTTGAAGAACCAATGCATGTTTTCTCATGTCTTTGTCTTTATATTCTAGTTATGGAAACAAGTCCTTTAGTTTGGGTCTCTGAGTAACTACAATGAACATAATGTTCTTTCCGAACAACAATGTATGTGTAGAACAAATGAGAACCAGCTTTTATGGTTATAAATGACTGAAGTCTTTAGAATGTTTATTACTTAAGCATAACCTAGCTTATTCTAATTACTATAAACTCAAATTCTATTCTTAAAGCAAAATCCAGAGTGATAATTTTCAAACATATCATATTTACTTCTGTTCATGAAACTCTCAGATGGCTCTGAGTTAAAGAAAGTCATAATACAAACTTTCTACCAACATTCTAACCTAATTTCCCTTGACTCTCCATTTCATTCTTTCTACTGTAGCCACACATATGTGAAATTGCTTTTCGTAGAACATGGTAAGTACATTCTCACTTTTCCTTTGTTGTTTCTTCTGCCTGGAATACTCTTATCTCAATTACACACATGGCTTTCTCTCTCATCTCCTTCATATGTACTCAAATATCACTTTATCTGTAATACTTTCCTGATCGTGTTTATAAAAGAAAGCAATAAAACCTGATCTTTCATTTCCATCTAATCTGCTTTCCTTTCCTCCACTTACTACCCACTGACATAGTGTGTACTTACTGATATATCCCTCCCACACATACACATAATGTCACATACAGCAGAATCGACACTGTTTGACTTGAAGTGGTTACTCAATAAATATTAAATGAATGAAAACTAGACGAGAGAAATTGGACATGTGTCTTTTTTGGAAGTGATGTACTTGTATAATATAATTTTGTTTGGAAGAATCTAGGGACTGAAGGAGTGCAAGAATAACCTCATTAGGAGTCTGGTCGTCTAGAAAAGGCAGGAATGACATTGATATTTAATGTGCTATCGTGGACTATCCTCCATTAAAATATGTGGAATGAATTATTTCCCAATTGGTGATAAACATAAAAGCAGACAATTTCCCTGTCTTCATCCACTGCACTGGGAGAGCTAAGAGAGTGAATAGATATTAAATGAATTAACATGACTTTGTATACTTCAGCTTGTCAGCCAGAAACTTTTACACACTGAGGTACCAAACTGGAAGGCTTAGAAAAAGAGCTATATCTAAGAAATTAGGAGAAATTATAAAGATGGCATTCTTTGATTGAGAAGATTATGAGTGACCTATCTATAAACTTTAGTTTTTATACTAAAAGGCTTTCATAAATACATAGCAAAAGTATATGTATGAGGTGCTTTTTCTAAGTAGATTATAATAACTCTCTCCAATATGTAATTTACAGTGCAAAATTGAATCATAAGGGACAATTGCACGTTATCGCATTGGTGAACAAAATTATAGTCATGATTTGTCAGACTTGAGATGTATGGATGTTATTTTTTATCCTCTCAAGTTCCTCAGATCACTGACTACATATCTGATGAACGGCTGTGAATGACTGTGGATGGCAGAATCACAATCTCTACCAAAAGAGAAAGATAATTTTCAGGTCCAGTCCTAATATTTCTGGAGCTCATGGCAACAATACAAATGGAGGCTTAAATAATAATGTATTAATATTAAAATTTATAAATCAAGCAGACTGTTAAATAAAATGTTCTCTAGACCCTCTAACTTGACAAAAATACTTTCTTAATTACCTGGATGGGTAGAATTAAACTTAGAATTGAGAATTCATAGACTCTGAGTTCCACACTAGAATGTAGTATATAGTCATGACCCATATCCTGCCCCCTTTTCTTCTTATAGTTCAATATCGTACAAGGAAGGCCTTGTTGTGAATCTATATGGATCCTTTAGCTTGATACCCAAGGTCTGTATTCAAATCCTATAAACCTCTGATCTCTTGGCTATTTCTTGGGCCTAAAGATTCACATTCATCTTTGGGATGAAAGATCCGGGGGAGAGGCTACAACAACGATCTGGGGAAGAGGTCCTAGAAACAAGATTTGGATCCTTGTAGAAATAACTCTGAGACCTTTCATATGCATTGTCTAGAAGTAGGTAGTATGTTCTTAAGGTGGATACATCCCTTGAGCTTGCAACTCTTTTTCCCACGGGAGGGTTGGTTGAGAGTTGGTTGGAGAAATTCTCAAATAAGACTTTCTACACTGAACAAGAACAATGCCTTCTCTTGGTAAAATCTTAAGATTACTGTCATACTAATAAGTTTGATATGCAGAGGCTCCTCCACAGAATGTATCAATAAGACCTGTGCCTTTTATAATGCTAAACCCCTACTGAGCATAGAGCTCAATGGGAGTATTAAGAGCTGTAGACAGTAGTGGAAAGAAAAAATGAGCCATGAGATAGTAGCACAAATTTTAACTAAAGACAAATGAGTCCCCTTTAGAGAAAGTAGAACTTCTAATTAGTTAATAGGGTATTTCATGAAGTAATTTGGAATTTCATAAGTATGCAATTAAATCAATTGGTGCTGGTTCAGAAAATATGACATTCATAATGAATTTAGATCCTTAGGGTGGGATGGAGGCCATCATTAAATAAGGGTGTGGTATTTCTGTTGCGTAATGGCAGCAGCACATGGTCAGAAGTTAGACGTACAAAATTATTCAGTGAAAAATGCTGCACACCATGATGTTTTCTAGTTACAGCCTGTAAACCTCTGGAATTGGAATGCATTAATTTTTCATTAAAACCAGAAGTTCTGATGCTGGGTAACTTACTGGTTTTAAATATATATATAATCCTCTATATGCCTAAAATCTTCCAGAACAGAATGGCTGTTATGGGAAAAGTGCTCTTTTTAAAGATATAGTTTGACACAAGAGGAGATGTTGATTATTGATTACTGCAGGAAACATTTAAAACTGTTTTGGACCATTCCCAATCACACTCAAGGGATTATCCAACACAAAAGAATCACAAAACTTTGTTGAACATGCAAGCCTCTCTTCTGAAAAAATAAAATAAGCAATAAAATTATTGAGTTGCTTAGTCCAACAATTTTCAAATTTTGGGTCTTAGGATCCCATTATACTCTTGAAAATTATTGAGGACTCCAAAAATATTTATATTATTTATATTGATTGATATTTACCATATTAGAAATTAAAATTGATAATTTAAAAATATATTTATTTAAATATTGTTAATACATAAGTCCACAGATTTTTTAAAATGAAATATAACTATGTTTTCAACAAAATAGACACTGGCATTATTTTATTTTTTCTATTGCTTTTAATATTTGGCTTAAGAAAAAAATAGTTGGGTTCTTAAATCCATTGCTATATTCATTCTGTTGCATATCACATGTTATGTAGCCTCTGAAAAATACCATTGAAAAATGCATGGAAGTTAAAAAGCGAATAACCTCGTAGTATTTTTATAAAAAGTGGTTTTGATCTTGTGGTCCCCTGAGAGGTTCTCAGAAAGCCTCAAAGATCTCCAGATCACATTTAGAGAATCACTGTCCTAGTTTTATTTCATTTAATGCCTCAAGAGTTGTACCGTCCAATAAGGTAAATAATAGCCATATGTGGCTATTTAAGTACAAATTAATTAAAATTAAATAAAGTTAAAAATTGTTTCTGATTCTCACTAGTCACCCTCCAAAGTATTTTGGCCAAAAGAGAAGGGGCCAAGCCACCTAAGCTTAACCAGGTGAAACAGAAAAGCGTGAAAGCCACCAGAGGATCTGCAAGAAGAATATTTCCAGAAACCTGTGTGAGGTAGACAGCGTCGAGAATATCCTGGCATTAGAAGAAGTAGTTACTTAGACCCTTCAGCTACTTTAGTGGCCAGGATGGTCTTTCTGAAGCCTAAGCTAAGGTATTTCCTGGAATATGTCTTTTGGCTTGAAAATACCTGGAAATAATCCTTTTTAATACCTTCCCCTGACTGTCACAAATGCTTAAAAGGATTCTATCAGACTTACCACTCAGAGATGAAACATTTGAAATGCACTGTCTGGTTTAGGTAATACATTGGCAGCAACTACTTTATTTCAAAGAAAAATCCATCAATTAACAACTGAACATGACAGATAGAGTGACAGTGTTTCTCTGTGCTCAAAGAGATAGCTAAAGAAAGTGAACGCTGGGTATCTGAAGAGGAAAAATCACCTCTGGGGAAGAAAAAAAATGAGCCCCCTGAGAATGCAAAGGCACACAAAACAGATCTGTCAGATCCTTTCAGATTTTGATGAAAGACACAGTGCTTGATATTAGAAAGACTCTGGGCCAAAACAATTCTTCACCTTAGATGAATACTAAGCTCAACTAAAGAGAGTGATTACCACGAAAGGAAATATGAACCAAGATTTGGAGGAAATCAGTGCAATGAAGAATAATTTTACCTATCCCATAATTATTTAAGATAAGGTTTACTTACCTTCAGATCACTGTTGAAACAACAAAAATACAGGCATTGAGATGTTTTTGTATTGCACATCTGTGTAGGCATGCTATTAAATCAATACATCTTAGCGAGACCAGCATAAATGTTAACGTATTTGTTCTCAGAAGACTTGTCCTCAAATTTTAATCCAATTAACAAACATTTACTGTATGCCTTCTGCGTATAGCAATATGTAAGTGCTATTGGAAATGCAGTGATAAAAGACAAAGAACTTGCCTTTATCAAAGTTCTCATTGAGTAGGGCAGCTATGATAGAAGCAATGTGTATGCATTTCAGTAGATAACATTTTTATTTCTAGAGATATAAATTTTTATAATCAATATACTCTTAAACATAAAATTAATCAAACTGAAAATCTTGCAAATTAATTTTTTAATCTTTTTCCATCTTAATATTTCAGAAAACATACTATATTAAGCATTTGTTTAGTGATTATTTTTAATTAAGATAATGATGACAAGAGATATTTTGGGGGGTTCTTTTATTACATTTTTTTCTATGATGGAGAGCTTTTATAATAACATTAATTTCCTGAAGATCCAACCTGTCATAGGCAACTTCCAAGACAAAGCATCAGTTCTTTTCATCTAGTATTCACACCACTGTGTAGTCCACACTAACTGAATAGTGCTGAATTGTGTAACTAATGGAATATTGAAGAAGTAAAAAAGTGTGGCTTCTGAGTCAAGGTCAAAATAGCCATTATGACTTCTGCTCTGTTCTCTCGTGGACCATCGGCTCTAGAGAAAGCCAGCAGCTATATTGTAACAACATGCAAGCAACCCAAGAGAAAGTCCACATGGCAGTAACTAATGTCTCTTAAGGACAGTCAGTATCAACTTAACCAGTCATTTTAGTAAGCCATCTTGAAAATGGATCCACCGCCATTAAGTCTTCACGTGACAGTAGTCCAGGCTAATATCTTGACTACAACCTGTTAAAAACAAGACGACAGGCCCCAAATGAAGTTTCTTATGCTATGTACTATGTCACTAAACTGAGACTTAAATACAGCTTCGACTCTGCAAGAAATGGAACCAGTCAATCCGGAATTACCTCACCAGCATTAGTCAGGTGATCTGCCTGATAGACATCTGCCATGCACCAAAGGAAAGTAACCTTGCAATAACCACCTTGTTTGTTTGCTTAGTATAACTTCCTTGTTCTTGCTTCCTTCTGCCTATGAATAAAAGTCTTTCATTTTGTATAGCTCATCAGAGCTCCTTTCTATGTGCTAGGTTGGATGCTGCCCAACTCAAATCAATTTTTGTTCCAGTAAACCCTTACAATTTTTCATATTGTTTATCAGTTTATCTTTTAACAGTTTGAATGTCAAAGAAAAGGACCAAAGGAGACCCCTGATAACTCTCAGGAGCAATGAGCAACCAGGTGTAAGTACCCGTTGAGCCCCCTTGAGCTCAATGCTTTTTTATTGCTTCTGGAGCCATGGGTAAGTGCTTCTCAGATTCTAGCTCTGCAGCTTTCATGTTAGGAGATTTCAGACTTTATTTGAACATTTCTTTTTCTGCATGTGGTCCAGAAACTGGCCAGAGTCAGGCTGGATTAAACTTAGAAACTGGACTTGGTCTGGGCTCAGACTAGGTCTGACCTGGAAACCAGATTAGGTCAAATTTAAAAACCAGACTGGGGACAGACTAGGTCCAATTTAGAAAGCAGACTGGGTCTGGACCAGATAGGGCCCAATTTAAACTAAACCGTGTCCAGTGTGAGGCCTCAGATAAATAAAATTTTGTTTTAAGGCTGACCAAGTAGGTTAATCTTGCCAAGATAATTTTGAATTACAGTGTCCACTGTGGAGAACTTTTAAACGAGATAAGCCTATCTGTTTACAAGGTACCCAAGAGAAAAAGAAGTCTCAGCTAAGCACTCACTTTATATATATATAAATATATATATTAGTGAGGGCAGAAAGAAATTCTTTTTCCCCTATAGCTTCTGGTGACCCGCTGGGATAAGACCCCCTGGGACACCACACTCTGTCAGGAGCCTGTAGATGGGATTCTGAAAAAAACTGGCAGAAGCCGGCAAAGAATGAGGATTTTTACTAAAGTCAGCTCTTCAAGATATCTGTGGTTCCTAGCTGAGAGAGAATGGTAAAATTCCATGTTGTCTCTTCCTTTCCAAATTCGTATTGGCTGGCAAAAAAAATATTTGAATTAGATCTTTGAATTGTGTCTCGTAAATTTCCTGTTAGGTATCAACTGGTTGTCAGTTTTTTCTCTGCGAGGGACAGTTATTCCCTTCTTGTTAGTCTTATTTTTTTGAGAACTTGCCTTGACAACCATCAGGTTGAGGGCTCCAAAAATATGGCCGAATAAAAATAGTGTGGGTTGTACTCCTTTTACTGACTCTTGTAAGCTCTCAGGGAAATTGTCTTTTTTTTTTCTTTTGATTATCTTTGGGATTGTCTCTGGATATTGGTAGGATAGTATCACTTCTGGGAATGCATCTTATATCCAAGGGGTTAATACTGTCAGAAATATTTGTCACAGCTGAAATCTGACAACATATTTGTTAGTAGTTTTTTTTTGTTTGTCTTGTTTTTTTTTTTTTAGTAGCTCTATCGTCATAAGTTGGACAAATTGGAAACTGATGTTCAGAGCTCAAAAAAAAAAAAAAGGCTTTTATAAAGCCTTTCTCCCTAAGCTAAAATAAAACTATGTACTCAGAGGAAAAGAAAAACATTCTGATGCCTTTGTGGAAGGATTTACTAAAACATAGAACATAGTAATCTTTTGATTCCATCTTAGTTGAAGATCTTCTGCCTGATATAAAGAAGCAAGTTAAAGATAATGCAGTTGGATGAGTGTGTCAGCTTCTTGATATCATTCAGTTTCCAACTCAATTTTTTGAGGAATTAAAAACAACTGTACTTGTCTTACCAATTGTAGGTTGTACGGGCTATAAGATCTTTATTTCCATCTGTATGTTCATGTATGTTTATGTATATATGTATGTGATATATGTATGATATTTTTCTATCTCTAGATGATACTGCCAACATTAATTTATAAAAAGCTCTATTTAATTGGCTTAAATTAAGTATACTCTCAGAAATACAGTGGCCACCCAAATGTTTTTCAGGTTCATGTGATCTAAGATAATCTTCAGTAAATAAAAGCCAAAATTGTTTCTGATGTTTTTACTATGGTCAGATAAGCTCTTCCATCATACAAATGTCATTTTAACACAGCAGAATATATTATGTTGGAAAAAAATATGTAAGCATATTTTATTTTTGAAAGGTCAGTGTGCTTTTTTTAAGGAATGTTTTCAGTATTCCATGTGTAATAATATGATTGAGATGAACATTATTTTAATATTCTTATAAATCTATCCTGATTTTGAACTTCTAAAACTATATTTCCTTCAATCTAATCTCTGAATTTATGTAACATGACTATCAGCTAAAATATAAATTCATGGTTAATTTATAAATATATCAATTCCTTCTATAGCAAATACTGGCCACTTACTGTTTTGTTTTATATATATGTATACACACACGTATGAACATATATACATATATATGCATATACATATATACACATATATACACATGTGTATATGTATGTACATATGCATATGTATGTGTATATACATGTGTTTGTGTGTATATATAGACCACATCATCTTTTTTTAAATTTAAGTATAATTGGTATACAATCTTATATTGGTTATATTAGTTTCAGGTGTACAATATAACTATTTGACATTTTTATACTTTACAATGTAGTCATCCCACTAATTCTAGTAATCATCTGTTTCTTATGTGTAGGTTATTTAATTAATTATTACTTTGTAATAGCTGAAAATATTTTTCCGTGTTTGTAGTTTTTATCTTACCCATCTGTGTTATATACTACCAAAGGTTGAGAATATTTTGAAATTTCACTTACTACTCTGAGCTGATTTAAAACTTAAAGCAACAAATGAACAAGACAAACAGAGACTTAAGGACACAGACAACAGTTTAGTGGTTACCAGAGGGTAGGGGGTCAAATATATGGTGGCAGAAGGAAATTTAACTTATATATGGTGAAATACAGATGCACTATACATATGACATATTATTGAATTATACACCTGAAATCTATATAATTTTATTAACCAATGTCACCCCAATAAATCTAATAAAAAATAAGTAAATGCTTTGAAATGGCAAAGTATTTTAAATTTATATTATGCTAAGTAATTTTTAATTTCTTCTCTTGAATATATTGAGTAAATTCAGTATATTTTAATTGGCATAAATGCCAGAAATAATTTCAAAAATAGTAAAAACAAAATATATAAAGCAGTACTAAATTTTAACATATAAAATTAATCAACTGCAAAAATATATTTTATTAGTTTAAGGCTGCAAGTGCTAAATCAAATAGAAAACCAAAGTGGTTACCTTTAGATTTTGCCATAAGCCTTCTTAGAATATTCATTTGCTTAAAGCAACATTCCTTTTTTATTCAAATTATCCAGATGTTTGCTTAATTCCTTCACTTTAGTTTGCATGTGTAGACATGGCCTTAATCTCTGATGTTGGGTGGTAAAAACATAATTTAGTCTCACTGAAGCTAATGAAGTGAGAGTGTTATGCTCTATTATTCTCCCAAAGGTCCATTTATGTGCATTGTGCTCCAGTCCAAAAAATAAATCTTGCAGTTCAAGTTGCCATATGCTCAGACTTTTAGCACAGGTGAGCACAGTAAGACCAGCTGCTATTGCTGTAAATAATGATATCATGTAAAAAAGAGTAAGTATCTTTCGAAATGAATACACAACACTCACATTAGAAAAAAAAAGACATTTGGAAAAAATGACTACAGGAAAAAGTTCATAGTTGATATATTCTTAACACTTTTAAAATATATACCTAAGTATAGAAAGAGGACTAATATAACTAATATATAAAGAACTCTTAAAAACTGAGGAACAAAGGTTGATAAAAACAGAGGAAAATCAGCAAAACATATGAAAATACAATATAATGAAAGATATAAAAGTGGCCAATAACATGGAAAATTTTTCAAACTCACAATTAAAGAAATAGATATCAAAAAATACTGGAGTATCATTTATCACCTAAAAAATCATGAAAAATTTAAAACAATAACAATATGTTTTATTGAAGGAAATGCTACTTCACACATTGCTTGTTAGAATACAAAATAATATAATTTAGTAATAGCTGAGAAACCTACATGTGCACTTACCTCTGAAAGAGCAATTCCACTTCCAGGAATCTGCTATGATGATACATCTCCCACAGTATGAAAATAAACATGGTCAATGAATGATTTTTCATTGCAGCATTTTGTTTTTGAATTTCACATAATTGAAACAACCTCAATGCTTATATATTGGTAGTGTTATAATAAACTCTGACACATCCACTACGTACCAATTACTACAACTTAAAAAAAAAAAAAAAAAGAAAGAAAACCTCTGTGAAATGATATGGAGTGATTTCCAGGATATATATAAGGTCAAAAAAAGCAAAGTATATATAGAATGTTATGTGAAAAGGGGGTACAGTAAAAATGGAAGAAGAAATACAAAACGAATAAACCAGCAACTAATGAATTGGTTACCCAGAGAGAGTATGTTGAAATGAGGTGGAAAGAATGAAGAAATGAGAATAGTACAGCATGAATGAGGGTAGAGTGATTTATCTCTGAATATCTTTTTTTTTATAGCTCTGCCTTTTAGATCCATGTTAATATTTCACATATTCCTTCTCAAAATTTAAATAATTAAAATTAACCTGGATATGGTAGAAATCCAAAATGCAATAAAAAAATAATAAATGAACATGATATATTACAAATGAACATAATATATTACAAATAATATATTACCATTCACACTGATAAGTGGGAAAGAAAAGAACAAATCTAAGTAACATTGGAAAGTAGTAGTATTTTGACTATAAACTGTTAAGCTAAAGACAAAAATAACTGAAAAAAAATATTATCTAGTTATTAAATTTATTTTTCTTAGGTGTATTGGCTAGTGATTCTAAAACTAGTTTATGTGTATATTAGGATTAAAGAAACATAATAAAGATATTGAGAACCATTTTACAAAAAAAAAGTAATAAATGGGGGAAGAGAGAAGGTGAGAATAAAACCTGTGATGTTGGATTATCATTGGAGATATTAAAAAAAAATCATGATTGGTTTGTCTAATCCTATCATCTATCTATTCATATCTATCTATCTATCTATCATCTATCTAGCTAGCTAGCTATCATCTGTCTACAGATGGACTGAAAGATAAATGTAGATGTGTGTGTGTATACACACACACACATGTGTTAATGTACATACACATACATATATTTTCTAGTTCTGTCCACTAATAGTGCCCACAAGGCATGAAAGCTTGATAGCAATGAACACATTCTCAAATAAAAGAAGCAGGATTCTTTGGAGAAATTATTCAACTCCAGGTCAGAGACATACACAAGATATGATTAAAATAAAATATAGTTCCAGAAAGCAATGATGTGTTTCAAAAATGATGAAGGCATGTCTGAATGACACAAGACATAATATTAAATAGTGACAAATGACTGAACTTGGGACAACTTTAGCAACAAAATAAATAATGATAGAATTCAAATGGAACCTATAGAATAAAGTGATTAGACATAAGTCCACATTAATATTAACAAATTAAATCAACCAATAAATAACTTGTGGAGTAGAGACAGCTCTTCCTTACAATAAAATTCTAATTAATAAAATGTAGAAATAATTGAAAATAGAAAACCATCACTAGGAACTATCACAGTAATCATAATTTTGTTGGAGGCAAAATTTATCATTGAATGAGAAAACCAGCTGGCAAAAGTATAATGAGAAATAAGATATTTAAATAGTATCAAAGAATCTTCTCACAAGATGATTATTAAATACACAGGGAAAATAACCTTTATAAATAAATCTCTCAGACAACACCTTATCCAAGTGGTCAAATTTGACATTATAAATAATAGAACATGTCAATATTATGTATTTATACACTGAGAAGGGCACATTACCTCTGGAACTCTTGTTCGAAACAAATAATCGCATTCTAACCATGAGAAAACAGCATGCAAATAAAAATTGAGAGACATTCTACAAAATAACTGACCAGTTCTCTTTAAAACTGTCAAGGTCATGGAAGAACGGGAAAGATTGAAAACTGTTTTCTAAGGAGATAATACATATCTACCTACTTTCTAAATCTCAAAGTTTTATTGTTATTTTATCCTCGTCTGTTTTCTTTATTTTTGTTGGTTAATGCCTTACTTTTAACACATCGTTACCATCTTTATAGTTTCAAGAGAAAGTTGGTGCTCATAATTTAATACTTCATCAAGGACATTTTAAAGTGACTCTAGTATTTAATATTTACTTCAGTATATGGTGGTGAGGAATACAGTGGCTTCTAGAACAATTTGGTTCAATGCCAAAATAAACTGAATGGAAGAAATAAAATAATAGGATTAAAAGTCAATGAATAAAGAAATGAATAGAGAATATTAGTGAAAGTAAGAACTGTTTCTTTAAAAAATCATCAAAATTTATAAAACTGTAGCTGAACTAAGCAAGAAAAATGAGAAGATCAAAATTAGCAATATTGTACATGTACTAGGGAATTTCACTATAGACTTTCTAAAGCATAGGAATAAGATAATTTTTGAAATATAATTATATCAATGAAATACAGTATCAAGAGAACGATAAAAAATTATATAATTTCTCTACATATGTAGAAAAACAAAGTCACATTTTTTTCATGATTAGAATCTCTCAGCAAATTAAAAATAGAGTTTGATAAAGGTCTTATACAAAAACCAGTAGCTTAACTAAATACTTAGTCATGAAAAATTGAGTAATTTCCGTGTCAAATAAGAAACAAGAGCAGTATGAACTTTCTTTCTATTTCTAGTCAACCTTGTAATTGAATGCTTAATCAGTTCAATATTGCAATAAAATAAAATAAATATATACATATGGAAAACAAAGTAAAAGTTTTTGAGGATATGATTTTAAACATAGAAAATTCTAATGAATCTACCAAAAAAAAAAAAAACTACTTAGAACTAGTAGGTGAATTTAGAAAGTTTGCATGATAAATATCAATACACAAAATTGCACTTCTATATATTATTGCATTATAACATATTTCTACATATATACATATATACTATCATTCTAATAATAAGCAATTAATTGAATGATGAAATTTGAAAAAATATTTACAATGGCATGAAATACATAGGAAAAATTTTAGCAGGATATATACAAGAATTTTTGCAGAAAAATACAAAACACGGCTGCAGGAAATAAAGAATATCCCAATATATTGAGATATATATGATAATTACAAATTAGAAGACTAAACATTGCTACAATGTCAGTTCTCCTTAAATTAATCCATAAATCAAATTTCTAAAGTGGAGATTGACAGGCTGATTCTTAAAACTTAGGCAAAAATGCAAATGACAGCATAACCAAAACAATTTGGAAAAGAACAAAGTTAGAGACTCAAGCTACATGATTTCAATATTTCCTATAAGGCTCTAATAATCAAAACATTTTGGTAGTCCTATATCCATAGACATATAGAACAATGAAACAGAAGAAAAGACTTCAGAAGTAAGTCCATACATGTTCTAAATTGATTTTTGACAAAGTTACCAAAGGAATTAAATATGGAAGAAATATTCTTTTAAAAAATGGTGCTGGAAAATCTGGATACTGATACAGGAAAATAAGCCTCAACTCATATATCACATCATACACAAAAATTAACTTGAAGTGGAGTATACACATAAACATAAAGCAACATTATAAATCTCATAAGAGAGAATATATGACATATGAGTTTGTGATAAGCACATATTTCATAAACAGGACACCAAAAACACTAATTATAAAAGAAAAAATGTTACATTGAACTTAGTTAAACTAAAAAAATATTTTTTTATAAGATACCCTTGGTATGAGAAATGACTATATACTTCACATTTTATGTTTTTATATACTGTTATAGATTTAATATTTACTATATATTTAATATTATATATTTATATGTTTTATATTTAATATTTTATACATGCACATATATGTGAAAACATTTTCATTCAATATAATAAAAATTTTTACAACTCGATAAGACACATGACTCATTTATAAGTAGATAAAGGTTTGTAGATACACTTTATAAAATCTATAAAAATCCTATTAAACACACAAGAGCTGATTAACTTCAATAGTCTTTAGAGAAATGAAAATTAAAACTAAAATGAAATACTTCTAAACACTAGATTCCTTAAAATTAAAAGAGACTGATGATATCAAGTGTTGGTGAAGCTACGGAGTAACTGGGACTCATATTTTTGTAAAACATTTTGGTAGTTCCTTGTATAATTTAACATGAACTTACCACATGAGTCAAAAATTCCACTCCTAAGAATGAATATTTGAGACCAATTAAAGTATTAGCCCAGAAAATATCTTGAAAATAATTTTTCTATCAGCTCTATTTAATTTATTTACAACACTTCAAAACTGGGAAGAACTGAAGCAAATATTAATCAACAAGTGAATTAATAAACAAACCATGATATATTCAATGTAATATATGTAAGAAAATTAAAAATTGAACTACTGATATATGCTACTATAATGAGGTATTTAAAAATATACTGAGTGAAAAATTGAGAGAAAAATATATATATCGTATATCCAGTTTATATGAAATTTTAGAAGGCAAACTAACCTTTAGAGACAAGTAAACACATCAATGGCGTTCTGTGATCAGAGATAAGGGATGGGCCAACTGAAAAGGAGCATGAGAAAACATTTTGAAGATATGGAAATATGAATCTTCTTAAGGGTGAAAGTTAAATAGGCATTTACATTCATCAATTTATAAGACTATAATGGCAACATTTTATTGTAAGTAAGTGAGGCTTTAATAAATTAATTTAAAATGTAAAAAATATATTAACTATAATTTCATTATTAATCAATTATACTGTTACACTTTTTTTATGCTTTTAAATACTGTTTTTATTTATATAAATACTTATTAAAGAATATACATGCTCCAAGACTTTTCTTTTTTATTTTGTGAGTTCAGAAATTTTATCTGGATGCACCAAAATAAGGATAATTTATCAATATTCCTGTTTGACATTTAAGGGCTTCTTTTGTTCTTTCTGTAGCACATATTTTCTTCTTAAATAACTTTTTTATTTTATATCCTTAGTCCTTTGTATTTTCTTTCTTTCAAGAACTACCAATAGGATGTGTGTTGGAATTTGGGGCTCTATGTCTCATATTTATAAATACTTATTTCATATTTTTATTTATTTTTTTAAAATTCTGCATCCTTAGAGAATTCCTTAGTTTGAGTTTTACTTTTTGTATATATTTTATTTTTAAATGTTTAGTTGTATTACTTATCAGGCCATTTTTAAAGGAATGTTACTGTCTTAATTTTAAAAATTATAAATTAGTTTCCAAATTTAGTTACCAATATTTCTTCTGAGAAGATTTTTCCATTTCTGAGTTTGATGCCTACTTGAAAGTCTCTGGGAATATTAATTGCTAATTATAATTATTTTAAATTTTCTCCTCTTTTATGGTTTATTCTTTTGCCTTGGGATTTAAGAGTATCCAGTTTGTGGCCTTTCTTTCTAGCTGTTTGTTTTTATCATATGCACTGTAATTTTTTGACTGGACATATCCATAATTTGAATGATATAGGAAAATAGAGAACCCAGTACTTTTTTAGCTCACTTTGAGAATATCGAGGAATGTATATTTTGATTGCAAGGTTCCTGGCTCAAGTGTTTTGGTGAGGAAAGGAAGGGCAGAGACATGCTGAGTGGTGGTTTTTCTTTAGAGAGTTTAGGCAACTTATTATCTGAAAGAAAATCCTCCTCATTCCTTTCTAGCGATATTGGTTCTGCTTCCTAAGTTGGGATTAATTAGTTTTCATTTTTAAATTTGGAAGGAGCATGTCCAATTAGTCATTGTGAACCAGATTTACTGTTTAATAACCATACTTTCATTAACAATAAATATATGCTCAGTGTTTTTTTTACCTCAATTGATGTTCTTCTCTGCATTATTTAAAGGTCTCTATGTCATCACATTTTATCAATGTTCCTGCCATAACGACTTCACTAACACCTTTCCAGAGTTCCTTACTTCAAGCAAATTCCGTGACATCGTATGTAAATTACGCATTTCTAACATTAATACCTGCAGCTCTAAGAAATCCTGAGAAAGCATTTTAACCACATACACGTGTTTACTTCCTATTATTTGTTTTCATTCATAGTTCTGAAATTTAGGGAATTTGGTTGTATCTTGTACACACAATTCTTATTCTGTCAACAAAATACCTGATATATACTATACTTGAGACAGGCATTAGTCTAAGTTATAAACAAAATTATTAAAACAAACATGGCCAATAAAAAAATTGAATTTCCTACTTTAATGCATCTGTTTTGAAGTTCCACTTCACATGATGCTGGCTAATTTTCACTATAACTGTTTTTCTCTGAACTGACTTTCAAAGATGTTAGAGTAATGCTTGAGAGAACTCTTAAAGGAGAAATTCTAAAAAAAAAAATAATCATATGGATGTAAAGTACAGCATAGAGAATATAATCAGTAATATTGCAATAACTATGTATTGTGCAAGGTAGGTACTAAACTAATTGGGGAGATCACTTCGTAAATTATATGAATGTCTAACCATTGTGCTGTATACCTGAAACTAATATAAAATAATATTGAATGTTGACTCTAATTTTAAAAAAGTCAATACTAAGAGTAAGATAAGCAAAAGTTATAATGCAAGTGAATAGTAAATAAAGTTTTCTTGATTCATGAAATGGAGCTGAAACCTTGACACCTTCCCCTCCAAAAAAATCCCTGAAAGCTTATCATTTATAACTTTCATGATAAATTTTGATGATTTTTCCTGGGTTTTCATCACTCATAATAAACAAAATCTTGGACCTTAACTCTGTTCTTGCAAGTCAGTTATTTTATTTTATTTTATTTTATTTTATTTTATTTTATTTTATTACATTTATTGGGGTGACATCAGTTAATAAAATTATATAGTTTTCAAGTGCACATTCTGTAACACATCATTTGTTTATTGCATTGTGTGTTCACAGTCAGTTTTTTAAAAATTTGCTTTATTTTTCAGTTAAGCTTGTAATCACATACAATAGTATATCAATTAGTTTTAAAAAATTAATATAATGATATTCCAATATCAATCCTCTAGAGTAATACAAGACCTTGGATTCAGAAATAATAACTTTTGAAACATAAACATGACATTATCTGAAAAAATTTAAAAATAACTTCACATGAAAATACCTCTGGCATGCATATTAGAACTAAAACACTTTGTTTAGCCAAGAACTAATTGATATCCAAATTCATCAACATTAACATGAACTAAAGAACTTCATGCCTACATCCAAAGCAGAAGCTGAAAAAATTAGGTAAGTTGTTTTGTTTTTAGGATTTGTCTTTTTTCTAATTATTCTACCCACGTGTGATTTTATCTAGTCCTATGATTTTAACTGTCACCTGTTTACAGTTGACTTTCATCTCAGAGTCCCTAAGTAAGACTTTAAGACCTATGCTTCCAACTGTACAATTTAACAGCACCATATTTTGTTCAAATAGTACTTCAGATTCAACAAACTTGTTTTTTTTCCCTGAATGTCTCTACATCAATCAGCTGTACTACCATTCTTTTAATCAGTCAGATTATAAAATATAGTTTATCTTTAACTTTTCCTTTTTGTTTGTTTGTTTATTTGCACCATGAGGTCCTATACTCACACTTTTCATCTCTGTGGTCTTTGCTATAAACCTAGACCTTCATCACATTATACTTGGAATATATTGTAATAGCCTCTTAATTTACCTTCTTTCTTTCCTTTGTTCCTCCTTATGTCCTTCCTTATTTCTGTATTTTGCCTTTAGTCTCTGTCCAGATATTACTCTTAAAACATAGGTATTATGATATTTATATATCACCAAAAAATTTAGTGTCTTCTCCATTAATGGTCATGGCCATTTATCAAAAATATTAACACATTATCTCTCACCACACATGCTCTTTTGCTATGTGACCTTGCGAGGCTCTCTCCTACCAAGAAGCAGTCTCTTTGTTCACCCATTTGATTTGGCATGTGTCATTACAGATTTAACCAATAGAATAAGGTAGACTTGTTGCTGCACTACTTCCTGGTAAAACCCTTAACTGGCCTATAATTCTACACTTTTTTGATTCTTGAAAGCGAGTTGCTATCTAAAAAAGTGTGAATTATCATGGTTTGAGAAGCCCAAGGCATATGAAGAGACACTGGAGGAGATATATCATGAGAAAGAAAGAAAGAGACTATCAAGTCTCCAGATATATGATTAAGGAAGATACCTCAAAGTTGCATCCTGCAGCCTAATCTGTGCCAGTTGACCCCGAATGGATCAGATATGAACAAACAAGCCAAGTTCTTCCCAAATTCTTGCCTCACTAAATTGTGAACAAAATAAAATGATTTTATTAAATTTTGGCATAGTTTGTTTTGCAGCAATAGATAACCCAAACAATGGCAAAGAATTAGAAAAAATATATTTTAGTATTTTTGCAGTTATCTAGACAAATCTTATTTTCTACCACATATTTTTACTATACTGAACTTATCCTACTTGTACACACCAATATCACTGTACTTGTTATATTTTTTTTTATACTTTGAAGTTACATACTCTATATCCTTTACAATCCTGTGACCTTTAACAAAATGCTTTGCAGAGACAAGAACTCCAAAGCCTAAGCATTCTTTAAACTATATGACTCAAATATCACCAAGTTTGTATAATGCTATTTGGTTCTTTTAGCCCAGATTTCTCTACAATATGTGTTTGTCTGTATAATAGTATTTTTACTTAATATTTATGTCTATAATACATCATTTTCTTGTATGGTTTTCTCTCCCTCTCCCATATTTTTAGGTAGCCTAGTCAAGGATAACAAAATAACCTCCTAGAAGTTTTGGCTCGGGTCATAACTAATTCACACCACAGGTCAGCTAACTGTTAGTGAGTGGCTTTGTATCCTGGTAGTGGCGATTTCATTTAGAAGGTCTTTAAAGACCTTCTGGCAGGCTTATTATATGTAGCAGATTTTCATATGCCTCACTGGAACTTGTGCATATGTCCTATAGATAAAGAAAGAAACAGCAAGCAAGGGATCTCATGAACAGTTTAGAAGCCAGGTCAATAAATGATGTACAGCATTTTTACCTTCTTGCTATGTTTAGAATAATTCACATAGTCTCATTGCAAGGTGAGCTGCAAGTATGTAATAAACATCTTATACATCTCTTCTTAAGGTGCTGTAATAGGATTTTTTTTTTTCCAGGAAAAATATGCTTTGGTAAAGAATTGCTGGGCCATAAGAGATGCTTGTATTTAATTAGATCAAGTAAGTCCAGACATTCTTCAAAATAACTGTCTATTGTCCATGAGCAGCAAATTATGATGGTTCCTGTAGTTTTTCATCCTGCTGACACTAGGCATTACTGGTGTTTTTACTTCAGTAAGTCCAATAGGAGTAAAATGATATCCCATTGTAATTCAATTATTTGACATTCATCTCTCTGAATAATAATTTTGAACTTATTTCCATAATGTATTCTTTTTCTTAAGAGATTCTCTTCTGTACTTGCCTTTCTATAATCCTGTCCTATTTTTTTTTCGATGAAAATGGTGTCTTTTTTTTTTTGATTGGCAAAATATTCTTTGTATTTATATGTATTCTCTCTCTGATTTTGGTAGTGGTGTTTTAATTGCACAGAAATACTTAATTATGATTTAATTAAACTTGTCTATTTTCTAATGATTTCTATATTTGAAAATTTGTTTAAATATTCTGATTCAGACTCTAGATATTTGTATTAATTTTTCAATAAACATTATAATTTTATCTTTCATGCTAGGTCTTCGATCATTCTACAGTGTACTCTCGTGTGTAGTATGAGATAGGGATTCAGTTTTGTCTCCATGTAATAGGTCAAGTTTTCAAACACCATTTCCTGAGCAGTTTATACATTAACCATTGAATTGTTGGGTTATTTCAATCATATATTAAGGACCATCCTTTCAGGAATCTATTTGTTCTGTTAGAAAACTTTCTGTTTATGTATCAAGTTTATACTATGTTTATTATCATGGCTTTGTAGTAAGTTTTAATATTTGGTAGAGAAATTTCTCCCCTTACTCTTCTGTTTTTACTTCCTGAGGTTAAATTAGCTATTTGTGGATTTTTAGAATAAATTTTATAATAGCTGTATTAAAATCCATAAAAATATCAATCTGCAATGTGAAAAAGATTGCACTAAAGTATAATTTTGAAAATAAATTTCTTTATTATTATTTTTGCCTCTTTTATTATAAATGCCTCTTGTATTATTTTTTATATTTTATGTTCTTTTAGAGTTTTAAGTACTTAAGATCTCTATAGCTAGTACTCTAAATGCTATCTGCTAATTTGTTTTTTTATATAATAGAAAGATACTATAGAATTTTATGGGTCAATTTCATTTCTAACAACCCTGGAGAATTATTTTATCAGTAATAAAAATTGTGTTGAATATAGATATCTATAAAGATTCTCAAATCATTTGTAAATAAAAGAATCTATTTTATTTTCTAATATTTATAAATTTATATATTTTCATTTTGTAATAATGGTGTTCAAGGTAATGGTACTGTGCTAAACAGTAGTGATGATTCTGGACATATTACATTTTCTATGTTTTTGTTTGGTAAATGCTCTTATTAAGTTACCAACTTTTATTTCTATTTTAATTTTTAAGATTTTTAATCATGATATAAAATATAAAATATTTTTTCCATATCTATTGAGAAAGTCATGTGAAATTTACTTTTAATGTGGTACATCATCGTTAAATTTTTTCTAATGTCAAGGTGTCCTTGTATTGTAAAGATAAAGCTAATTTATCCCTATATAATATTTTTGAAAGCATTGGATTCAGTTGACTAATATGTAAGATTTTAATTAACATTTTATTTATTTAATTAATACTTAATTAAATGTTAATTTTAATTTATTGATAACCTTTGGATTATAGTTCAAAAATGAAGTGGGTCTATAATTTTTTTGTGTTGTAATTATTGGTATTAGTATTAAGATTAACTAGCCTAATCACAAAATGAGCTTAGTTAACTCTTTCTTCTATTTTATCTATCAAATAATTTTAATTCTTACCATATCCCTATAAAATGGGCATTATCATTCTCAATTTATATGTAGCTGGTGATGTGGAAGATCAGAAATATTATCATTTTCCTAAAGGCCCATGGCAGAGGCAAAATTTCAATGAAGATCTCTATGATCCCAAAGTCTAATGAACTATCTTATAGTTTTCTATAACTTAAAGATATTCAGTAAATGTTTGTGGAAATGTACTCAAAGCAAAATAGAAGAGCTGGCCCTGATCAGGAGCCAGACTATTTGTGGCTGTATTCTGACAGTGCCGTTTGTAGCCTGAATGATCTTTATTACTATTTCAGATTGAGCTATATCAAATTGGTGATATTTGGATTATTAAATTTACAAAATGACAATAACATATGGTTCAATCTAACATTTAATCATTTGTTTTCCTCAGTTTCCTTATCTGTGCTAGTATATTAATAGTATGCATCCCATTTTTTTTAAGGAGAACTAAAAAGCAATGCAGGTAGGTTCTTAGAGCAGTGCTTGAAAGGAGTAAGGACCTAAGGCAAGATAGTTTGTTATAATTATCATTCCTTATTTATTTAAGTATACGTCCAAAAGTGTCACCTTTGCATTAAAGTTTTATATCATGTGAGGTTATACTTTTTATAAAATTATGCTAGGTAGAGATTCACAATAGTGTGAATTTTACTTCAACAGTAAACATTCAGTTCTCAGGAGAGACTAAAAATTTCTTGCTAAAATTTGGAATTTGAGAGTAGATAATTTCTTAAATTTTTGATTTTTATATAGTGAGTTTTTCTACCCATAATATGCATTTTTTAAAAGATCTGGTTCATTATTACAGGTCTAAAATGATAACATATTAATTATAATTATGTATACTTTTAAAGTAGTTCAATATTTTATAGCTAAAAATTTGTTTTTCTAATTTAGGAGATTAATGTTTTGCAGTCAGACTTCAAGAATGACAAGACATTCATAATTTAAACCAATAAGATGGCAAAGGGAGATTTACAGTGAAGTTTGGCAAATAGAGCAACAGGCAAAATCCCAATGCTGTTTATTTTGTTAACACTGTAGAACCAGATTATAATCATTATAATTAAAATAGGAGAAACATCTTAGTCACATCAAAATGTAGGATAAAGAGTATTTTCCTTAACAACAACTTGAATTCAAATTCATACTCGACTCTGTTAACCAGGAATATCAACATTAATGGAATAGACTTGCCTTGTGCATAAATATTTTTCACAGATTATTTTCCTCAGATGTCCCTTTCTTATGATGATGTATTCAGCATTAGCTAACACAGACTTATAATAAAAATTTAAACTCTTTTATAGACCTGCTTTGTTTTCTTATTTTTCAGCTTCATCATTAACTTAAAGAAATGTCATATATATTGTCTTTGTAATTTAAGACAGTTTCAAAATCTAGTAACTCATTTTTCATATTCGTCTATCTATAATATCCATTCAGTATTTACCTTGACCTAAGAACAAATTACAATATTAAAAGAGCAAAGTTAAAATTCAGAGCCTGATTCAAGCATACTCAAGATATATAAATATTCCTTGCCTCTTTTAAGAGAACTTAACTTTCTGCCACTAAGAACTAAGTGGAGTACATGGTCACCTGTGTGGCAGTCTGAGAGAGAGTTTTAAAACATTTTGCCAATTGGCCAAAAATAGCTTTTTAAAAGATCTTCCTCCTCCTGGACAAAACATTCTCCAGTGGTACCTGTACCTGTTAGAATCTAAAATGTGAATCATTTGGATGGAGGACTGTGTTGAACAGAAGGCACTGAGATGTTGGTGAGACTGGTATACATTGCTGTGCAGAGAGCCACAGATACAGGGATGAGGATGCTACACAATGAAATTTTTTCTTGAGGAAGTCACCAGGCAGTGTAAAGCTCAAAATGAAGTTCTAAAACATAGGATGGTCATATTGGAAACATATAGAAAGAAGTTATCTATGTTTGTTCAGAAGGGCTTTGTCCTGAGTCACAAGCCTTCTCTTCTAAATCCTTCTCAGATAGACAATATGATTCTGTTGGTAAGGTAAAATATAGCACAGAACCCTGAGTTCAAAACCTAAACCAGTGGACTGAAGGTGGAAAGGAGCAGAGAGTCACCTTATCTGTATACTGTCTAAAGCATTAGACATTTTTCACTTTTAATGGCCGCTGGACACTAATTATTAAATATATTACTTGATAGTATAATACCAGAAAAATAACCATTAAAGTAGCAATGATGCCTGCTTTTACCACTATTTTTTAAACCCTGTCTGGAAAGCACAAGCCAATAGAATAAGAAGAAAAACAAAGTAAAAGTTATCATTTTGTTTCTGCATGTTAACAATCCACTGTATGACTGCTAAAATAATAGAAATAACAAACTTGTAAAATAATTTTTGTTATGCAGACATCTATTTGATACTTGAGCAAATATAATTATATCTTGAGATCTATAAAATTCATCTCAGAGTTTTAACTCTCCAAATAGTCCAATTATTTCCATGAAAAACCACTACATTAGTATCTGAATATTATTAAATTATTCTTTATTTGATCATATTGAAATTCGAGTGAGGAACATGATGTTGATCTTGAATTGTATAAAATTGTTAAGTAGTAGTGTTTACATAATTCTAAATAAGCATAATGAGAATGAATGCAGTCATATTCCCTCACAATATCATCTTTAGTAGGCAGAACTCATTTTTGATAATCTTAGTAACTGAATAAAAACAAATTCAAAAAATGTTCACACTCTCACATTGAAATACTACAGATTCAGCTTATTCAATGATAAAAACATAACTTTTAAATTATGGCATAACGCATCATTGGAAATATATTGCTTTTAAACATGCATTAACATGCATTTTACTTAATATGGATTACTATCATTCCAAAGTTAATGAAAGATAACAAAAGAACAGTTATATTTCCTATTAGAAAACATAAATACAGATATTCATTCAGAACATTATCATTATTTTTGTTCTTAAAAGTAGAATTTGGTTATAGCTTGTTTTCAGAACAGATGATTTGAAACACAAATCTGTATTTTTTCCTAGACGATTTAAAGGTAATGAGTATACTTGAATGAGTAACTGACAATACAAGTAGTTTTTTTTAAAGCACCTATGTTTACTAAGAAAAGAGAGATCTTGCTAATAATACAAGAATCAAATAAAATCACATTTTGACATTATATATTTATTGTGTATCTATTGTATAGCACGTTATCTTTACCTGTCTATCCCAAAAGCACACTTGAAAATATCTCCCATCATCTTTCTCTTTTTTTCTCTGTCTCTCTGTGCCTCTTTCACTCTTTTACCTTCCTTTACTGCTTTTTTCTCTTTACAATATTAATATGTAACAAAATAATACAAGAACATCTTTAGCAATTTATTTCACAGGTCATCATTCAGCTATTATAAAGTAGGATAAACATTTCATTGATTTTCATCTGCTACTAGAAGTTCAGTATATATTTACATCTGTGGAACTATTACCACATGCCTGTTTGGTCCTCACTCTATCATCTGTTAGATTTGTAAAACCTGTACAATATCTTTAATCTCTACAGTAGTCCTGTGGAGCACATTTTGTTCTATTTTATTTTATTTTTTAATAATGAAATTAAGCATCTTAGTGCCTCAGCCACTTATTCAAATTTCCACAGTAAGAAAAAGCATAATTATAATTATTATATGTCTTCTGATTCCAATTGTATTGTGTGGTATGACCTATGGATTTTCTTTTATCATCTGTTCTTAGAATTTGCCTAAACAGAATTGGTACGATTGAAGTGTTTTGCTTTGTATAGCATTTTGTATCCTGTGACAAATGGCACATAGATATGGATTTGAGGTGAGATGAGAACTAAATGAAAGAAGTTGCCAGACAAGCAAATATCAGAGATCAGTGTGTTCCAGGCAGAGGAAAGAGCTGATTGAAAGGACCAGTGAAAGGATTTTTCATGTGGGAGAAGTAAAAAGAAGAGAAAAGTGTTGAGATTAATTCTGAGAGGAAGACAAGACTCATATTATGGGTGCCTCTTTAGGTTATACGATGGTAATTAGATTTTATTTTAAATGCAATATGAAATCCTTGGCCAGATTAAGGTAAAGAAGTGACATAACCCAAATTGCTTCTCCTTTCCTCTCATTTTTTAAAAAAGAATATTCTTACTGCTATACTGGGAATGAACTGCAGGGAGGCAGTGGAAGAAAGCTATTACATATTTTTTATGAGTGATGTTAATAGAGAAATGGATAAAGAGAGAAATGGATCAGTGTAAATTTAGAGGTAGAACAAACAAATTAATAGTTTTTTAAAGGCAGAAATAATTTATTTCCTATATGTCCAAGAGTGTCCTGAATGTAGTAGGCATTCTTTCATATTTTAATATATTGAGTGTTCTTAAATGGCTGTTGTATCAGTTAAACTATTTCCAACTTCTGTTTTACATCTAACATTATAATAGCAATTTGAGTTATAACATTGATGTTTATTTTTTGAAAGAGTTGCTTTGAAAATCTACCTATAATAATGAAATAACTCTTGCCTGTTTATTCTCTATTGTGTAAAAGGAAATTTACAGCACTAAATTAATCAAATCCATAATTATTTAGAATTATCAATAAAATTTATAAACTTCTAGCAAGACTGACAAAAAAAAAAAAAAGAGATGTGAGGTGAAAAGTACCAATATCAGGAATGAAACATAGGATATCATAAAAATCCTGCAGACATCAAAAAGTTGAGGGAATACCGATTATAACTCTATTAACCTATTTTATCAATTTAAATGAAAAAGATTAATTCCTCCAGAAACAAAAACTATCATGACTCACTCAACATGAAAAAGGCTGAATAGTACTACAACTATTAAAGAAATTACAGTTATAATAAAAAATTTCTTAAAAAGAAATCTCAAAAAAAAGTAATCTTGTTGAGACAGTTACACTGGGTAATTCTTCAAAATTTTAAAATATAATTAGCATACCAATCTTTTCCAGAAAATCCAGGAGAAGGGAACAATTTCCAACACATTGTGTGAGACCAGTATTACCCTGATATCAAAACCGGACAAAAACAATACAAAAAAAAAAAAAGGAAATTATAGCCCAGTTTTCTTGAATTATACAGATGCAGGACCCTCAACAAAATATTAACAAATTGGATTCAGTAGTATACAGTATGTTATTATATATTATATAGAAATATAAAAAAAGAATGGTACACTATGACCAGTTAAGGTTATTCCAAAGATGCAAGGCTGGTTTAATATTCAAAACACAATGTGATCTACCATATTAACAGGCAAAAAAGAATAATCAGATGATTTATCAATCCATACAGAAAAAGCATTTGACAAAATTCAACACCTATTTATTAACAAAAATTCTCAAAAATCTAGGAGCATAGGGGAACTTTCACAATTAGATAAAGAATATCTACAAAAGTTACTACTCTAACCCTTGTCTCTCTAGTACCATAAGACTTACAGCACTTTCTCTTCACTCTCTTAAGATTTTGATTGGCTTCATGACTTTGTGTATCATCAAGTTTCCAAACTCAGCAAAAATCTTGAAGGGAAAATCAGATGAGAATTGGGGTTCTCCTTTCCACCAAGATCCTGACACTCGTTTTTATCTCTTTAGCCCTGTGACACTGACAAAGCTCTGCTGTTTTCTCTGCCTTTTAATATAATCCCTCTTCCTGTGCTCATTGCCCAGGTTCCCAGACTTTTGTCTTGTTCCCAGACTGGTGAATGCTTAGAGAAATAAAAATGATCATAGATTGCTGACTCACTTCTCCATGGCTCCCTCATTTTTAGGGTCTGTCCTCTCAAATTCTGACAGCCTCAGAGACTCTCCCATATATTCAGATTAACTTATTATTATTTTCATGTTCAACTTTTCTAGTTGTTTTGTAGTTTTGTTTTGTTTTGTTTTGTTTTGTTTTCTTCTGTTCTCCTAGATCTTTGGCTTGTTGCAAGCTACTTTATTTTAGCTGAGAATGGAAGTCTTGAAGCAGAGGTTTCCAAAAGGATAGAGAAATAATCTTCTAGACTTGACTTTGAGAAATAAAGAATACTCTGATCCTATTATATGATCCTGCAGAATGTGAGATGTAGGAGAATTTGTAGCCTCAGAGTATCAGTTAATGCAGTGAGAAAGGAGCAGTTAGCAATCATTCTGGAGAATTCTATAAAATGGAATCCCCAAACAATATAGAGCACATTTAACTGTTTCTGCCCTAGTGCTCTGTTTCATTAGGTTTGCTGCTTCCATGGCTGTAGAGTACCCCTAATGTAGTTTATGCCCTGGTCAGTAGAGATAGTGGTTAAATATCTAGCTATAAACTAAACTACAGTATTGTACAATTTATATCCAGTCATGTTCACTATCAGAAGTTCTGAATGCCGTCCTTATTCAAGGTTATGCTGTGTGAAAGGAATTCATTGTTAAATTTGAAAGAAAGAAAAATAATCTAAAAATGATCCTATTTATAGGTGAAAATGAGTGATTTCCAACAGGAATTTTTGTAATTTTAAACAACAATCTCCATTATTATAAACTGAACTTCCTTAAAACACATTGACATTTTAAAAAATAGTTTAAATAATACTAGTGTTTTAAGGATTCAGGTTAATGCAAATTCTGGTATTATGTTTGTGTGATCTCTTTAAGTGAAGGCCATAAAATATGTTTATCTCATACAGATTGTGTTAATTTTCATGTGTATTGTACATACTTTTCCTAATATACTGTATTACTTCAGATGTTTGCAGTTTTAGTTTGGCAAAATTACATTTCATTTCAGACTGTCCTTAAAAACACATAGGAAATGTATTTTGCACAACCAAAAGTAGATGGTACAATCAGTTACGTCATTAAAGTTCCGAGTTCCTTCCATTTGCCCATTTTAGCAAATGCAGTAGAAGTTCCATCAAAAGATATAACCCCTTGTGTTGACAATACTATTACCCCCAAAATCTAGCCATTTCCTACTGAATCAAGAGTAGATAATTATTTCCAATGTTTCCTTTTCAAAAGTGAGTAAACTTTTCCTAGAATTACACTAACATCTCATTGACCAGAATCTTATTCCTCACTCCCAGCTATTCCAGTCGCTGACAAGGGAAATAGAAATCCACACAAGTGTATCAGATCCACCAGAAATCTCCCAAGAGGCTGATGTTGGAATTGGTGAGCTTGGAAGCAGATGATCAAAGGCAATGAGTGGAGGACTGTGGATACTTTAATAAAAATGGATTTCTGTTAGGATGAAAACAGGGATGGATGTTGCTTAATTACCTTAAATTCTCAGTAAATAACTATTGTTTTGTATCACGTATTATTCTAAACACTTTTACATCCTTTTTTTCACATCTTCTTTACAACACCGTCATTTACAACTATCCTATTATTTTATAGATTAGAAAGAAGGTGAAATATGGAAAATGCTTTTACGAGTAACTTGATTTTTGTCAAACCTTTTATAGTGAAACTAGAAAACCCATCTGTCTTCCCTCCTATTACTGCTCGATTTTTCTGTTCACTTTTCTGTATGCTTCTTAAAAAGAAACAGGCTTCATTCACAGCTTTTCGATATTTTTCCTGTTCCAATGTAGATACTCAAACTCTTTTCTCACGATAATTTCTCAGCATTACTAGGTAAAAAAATAAAGCTAGTTACATTCATTTGGGCTAGAATTTGTGGAAAGAACTATATCATTTATACCAGCTCTTCTCTGAACACCTAAGTAGTTTGACTCAAATCAAAGAAATAAAGAAGGATAATATATGTTTTATAAAATTTTTCTTTTGACAATTTGATATGCTCTTATCAAAAAGCATTATTTTTTCCTCAAATAGAAGTGAAATGCTTTTCTAACTTTAATGTGTCTTTAATGTAACTTTAGGCATACCTAACTTTAATGATTATATGACTTTCTGAGAAGTTATATATGTAGTGACTTTGGTAAAAAAAAAAAGGTAGTTGGGTAACTCATTAATGTAAAAAAATGATATTTGAGATATATCTAAACTATTCATATTGTTTTGTTCTAAAATTAACGATTGTTTTTCTCCTCAGGAAAAAAGTTATTTCCTTTTTTGAACCAGGCCAATGGATTTATTGTGGAGATGACCTGATATTTTATTATTTTTTTTTCATGTGGTTAGAATTTTTAAGATCTACTCTTTTTGCAACTTTCTAACATGCAATACAGTATTTTAACTGATGTTGCTATGCTGTACATTACATTTCCATGACTTATTTATTCTATGACTGGAAATTTGAAACTTTTGAACCACTTCACCCATTTTACCCACCTCTGCCTCTGGCAATCACCATTCTATTCTCTGTGTCTTTGAGCTTGATGGAGTTTTTTGTTTGTTTAATTTCACAAACAAGCGAGTTCATGTAGTATTTGTCTTTCTCTGCCTGACTTATTTCACTTAGCATACTGCCCTCAAGTTCCATCCATGTTGTACCAAATGGCAAGATTGGCTGAAAATATTCCATTGTGTATATATACATATGTGTATGTAGATGTATGTATATACATATAACATTTTCTTTATCCATTCATCCATCAGTGGACATTTAGGTTGTTTCCCTGTCTTGGCTACTGGAAGGAAATAATTTTGCAAAAAACAATGAACATAGGTGTGTACATACCTTTTAGAATTTGTTTTTCTGTTTCCTTCAGATAAATACCCAGAAGTGGAAATACTGGATCAATCGGTAGTTTTATTTTTAATTTTTTGAGGAACCTCCATACTGTTTTGCATATTGGCTGCACCAATTTACATTCCCACCAACAGTTCACAAGGGTGCCCTTTTTCCTATGTTCTTGCCACAACTTGTTATTTCTTGTCTTTTTAATAACACCATTCTAACAGGTATGAGTTTAATTTTATGGTGGTTTTGAATTACATTTTACTAATAATTGGTGATGTTGAGCATCTTTTCATGCACGCGTTAGTGATCTGTATGTCTTCTTTGGCAGGGGGCAGAATGTCTATTTAGAACCTCTGCCTATTTTTTAATCAGATTTTTTTTTTTTTTTTTTTTTTTTTTTGCTATCAAGCTACATGAATTCTTTATAGGTTTTAGATATTAATCTCTTATATGATTTGGAAATATTTTCTCCTCTTCGGTAGGGTGCATTTTCATTTTGTTGATGGTTTCCTATGCTGTGCAGAAGATTTTTAGTTTGATGTAAACCCACTTATTTTTGCTTTTGTTATCTTTGCTTTTGGTGTCAAATTTAAAAAAATTATTGTCAAAACCCGTGTCAAGAAGCTTATCACCCATGTTTTCTTCTAGGAGTATTATGGGTTCAGGTCAAATTTATTTCTTGATTGGTATAAATATATGTTTGCTTTTATATTTTTTCCCCCTACTTTATACCATCTACTTCTCCAAATGGGATATTTAGAAAACTTTTTGATAATTTCCTCTCTTCCACTATATAATAGATTAATAAAGGCAAGAAACCTGTGAATCTTCATCATCAGTGTATCATTACTCATAGGTACTTAACAGGAGAAAGTGTGAAATAAAAGTTTGCTAAAAGCAAAAAGCTGCAAAAACATTGTCTCTTTGAACCACAATATTTTTAATGTAGTCATACACTTGCCAATTCTGTTATATGAATTGTTCTTACTTCTTTGTGTTTTGAAATAACTTTTTTTATTTTTATGTTTTAAAATTAGATCTAAGGAGTTACATCATTTTTGAATAAATCAATTTTACAGTGCAATATTTTTATTTGGGATTTTATTTTCAAAGTTTTCTTATTGTTAGAAAGTAAACCCATTTTTCATCAATTTTTAGAGCAATTTATTTAACTGATCAAGTCAACATCCTTCCCACAAATGACTTTAAGTAATTAATCTACTTTGCCCTTGGGTGAGAGTGGGAGGAGGTTAAGTTGCTTATGCATACATTCTATGGTAGTGTAGTGTGTGTGTGTGTGTGTGTGTGTGTGTGTGTGTGTGTTAGTGTTACATACAGGGAAATATGTATAGAGATTCCATGTTGGCGCTGAGACAGATGAAGCAATCTTGTGCCAAAAAGCTCCGGTTTGTGTACTTCATAGCTGATATATCTACTCTTATTTTTTTGAAAGCACCATGATTATATTAACTCTTCAAAATCTATGTACACATAAATTATTATGATATATCAATATTAAATTATACAGCAAACGTATCTATTAAACATTAAATTTAATATTTGAATATTAAATTTTAAATATTTAGTATATATTAGATATTAAATATATGTTTAAAATATATAAACTGTATTATATATTAAATATTTCAATATATTGAATTATTATGTAATATATAAATATATACAAATAATGTATTAAGGATAAGCAAGTAAGTTTTGTTGACAATTCATTTTAAAATTTAAATCTATGGCAAATGATTCATAGTCCAGTTTTGTTAGTATTAAAATTGATAGCATGTAGCTCAATTAAACTTATTTAATGAAAAAAGTGAAAATAAATACATTCTGTATTAGATATCACCTTATAAATAACATAGCAAGGCCTGGCATTTTATAATATTCAGTGTGTTCAAACTGTCAGTAAAGTATTTTCAAAAGATAGAAAATCAGTCTCTTTGTGTTACCTGATATTACCTAAGTTTCCACTGTCTCCAGCAGCCATGCCTCTTGGCTAAAGGCGTAGGAAATGTAAAAATTGATCACATGCAGAAATTATATGTATGGTAAAGAAGAAAGGGGATTTGTGAGAAATAAATACTGGACAACCTTAAAAATAGTCTTTATAAACAGTTTAAGATATGTTTTCCATTAGAAATAGAGAAAAAGGGTGATGATGCAATTCATAATAAAAGACTCTTTCAAATTTCTTCAAACCCTGTTACAATGACTGAAACAGAGTGTCTATTTTGGGAGCGTGGAGGTTATTCATATTGCTAGAGATGTGGACATTTTAAAGGAGTGCTGGTTGGTGTGATTGCATAGAGCACCTACCCTTTCGAGCAAACTCGAAAGCTTCCTAAAAATGAGATCTAAGGGGATAGAAATTCCTTACAAAATTAAATACATAGATATTGTTGCCTTCTCACTCTTATTAACTATACTGGATGATTTTTTTTCTTGTTATTCCTTTTCAAAGGATAAAAAATATTTTGTTAAAATATTTTAAATGAATGATAAATTATCATCATATATAAATATTTTTAGACTCAAGATAACAATGATTTGTCCTTTTGCTTACATTTTACGGTGTCTACTTGTTAATAAGAAATAAATAAATAGGGATTCAAATTCTAGCACATTGATTCATGTTTAAATTGTTTTGTTTTAAAGGCCTTTCTTAAATGAAGACATAAAATGCTGTAGCACGTTGGTGATGTATAAAGTCATTATAGCATTGATCTAAGAGAAAAATAATTTACATAATATTGTATCATTTAGTAAAAACATACTGGTTAAGAGAAGCACTGAACCCTAAAGGATTTGTGTGTCAGGACTAAAACATTTCATAATTTTTTTATCATTTATGAAACTAACTTCATTCTACTTCCCAAGGATGAAGGCAATCATTTGATCCTATATAGTTTTGTAATTGACCCATTTGATTAATTTTAAATTCAACTAATTTTATTATAATGGGAACCTCCTGCTTTGGGAGAGGACCATTTAAATCATTTAAATCTATTGAATCTGGATATTTAATTAATTTCACTCTTCATCAAAATTTAGGGTTCAAGAATGCTTATGCAGGTGTTCCTTTTCAACTCTTCAACTTTCTCACAAAAGGTGACTTTTCAAATGCCAGCTTATAAGAAGGACTGTGAATAAGGCTTGGCTAGTTTTTTCACACTCAATGCTGAAGTACATAACTTTTCATACTTCCAGGGAAAAAAAAAAACAAGAGCAAATGATTGAGCCAGAAAGTACATGTTTAACTAATCTTGTCTTTTGAATTTGGGACTAATCACCTGTCAGAATGTAAAGTTTTTTTTCTTAGAATTCCCAGTGGCTAAATAAAGAGAGAGAAACAGATAGGTTAAACAATCAATGGTATTATTATTCATCTCAATTAATTATATTCAAATGATTATATTCACACTATATGATTTTACTAATTTTATAATTTATTATAATTTATATTATTGTTACATATGTTTTAAATCATTTGATATTAAATTCATTTATGTATATTTCTTATCCATCGCATATTTATTAATGCCTAGGTAGGCCAGTGGTTAAATTTCAGCATGCATCAGAATAACTCGGAGGACTTGGAACAACACACAATGACTAACAAAGCACTTCCCAAAAGGATTTAGTAGGTTTGGAGAGGTGCTCCATTTGCATTTTTAACAAGTTTCAGGTGATGTTAATGCTACTGGTCAAGTTAATCACTGGCTTAAGCTCTGCAGATGTAACAGTGATGAAGCAAAAGTGTCCTCACAGAGGTATGTTTCTTTGGGAGATATAGACAACAAATAACTAAACAAGCAAGTCTTTCTACAAAGACTATTTTTAAGGTTATCCAACATTTATTTCTCACAAATCCCCTTTCTTCTCTACCACATATATCATTTATGCATGTGACCAATTTTTACATTCCCTACGCTTCAGCCAAGATGGTCATTGCTATGTTCTGAATATTTGTGTCCCCTCTCAGATTCATGTGTTGAAATTCTAATGTGCAATGGGATCATATTAGTAGGTGGGGCCTTTGGAGGTGATTAGATCATGAGGGCTGTGTCTATGTGATAAAGCAAATGGCCTTATCAAAGAAGCCTAAGAGAGCTCACTTGCCTATTCTACCACTTGAGGATAAAAGACGTCTTGGATGCAGATAGGCCCTTACCTGACCATGCTGGCAACCTGATCTCAAACTTCTAGCTTCCAGAAATGCAAATAATAATTTTCTATTGTTTTATAAATTACTCAGTTTGTGATATTTTATTATAAGAGCACAAATAGATTGAAAAGGCATGAATATTGTGAAAGAAGCCATGTTCATAGATAGAGATTAAGTACTGTGGTAGTTAAGGATTATATCAACCAGCATGTCCAGAGAGGTTCTCTGACTAGATTGTGATCATCTTGAGGCCTGAAAGATCAGAAGCCAGGCATGTTAGGAACTGTACAAAAGAGGGGTGATATGATTTTGAGGAGGTAGTCTATCTTGGCTCTGCCACTCGTTAGTTGTGTGACCTTGAGTATAATTTCCCTTTTCCACATCTGCAAAAGAAATAAAAATACCTATACATGGAATTTTCATGAGGGTCAAATAAGAAATAATCAGGCCTATTTTAGTCTGACATTATACTCAATACATCTTTTTTCCCTACTCCTACAATTGTAACGTCATATATATATTCATACTGATCATTAAAATTTCAGATATGTATAATTTGGTAATGATTTTAAACATTTAAATTCTCTGTAATCTGTTACCCTGGTCATTTCAGGAAGAAATAGACCCTGGGTCCATTTCAGCTATCCTGTTTTATCCCTTATTTTGCCTTTGGCACAGTAATAACTTCAAAATTGGTCACAGCTTTTTAACTAAATTCACAGAAAATCATTTGTATGCAAGCCTGTGTATAAGTGTTAAGCAGACTGCCCTTCTAATACAATATCTACAAATTTATAGGTATTGATAGAAATATTTTCCTCACAATAAAATTCTATACAAAATTTAATAAGAAAAACAATTATTAAATTATGTAATTATTAAATTATAAAACTCAGAACCCATACTCAATGTCCACTCATCTTTTCAAGCCCAGATATCTGTTGGCATTCTAAGATACAAGTTTCTGTTAGTCCTGATAAACATTTGTTATTGACTTTTGAGTAGATGCAGACCTCATGAGAGATACAAACTTAAGTAAGACATGAAACTTAGTCTACTTGCAGTGGACAAAAGCAACTGCATTGAATGCTGGATAGAAGAGAAAGATATGAAACATACTTTAAGAGAAATAAATATAAATATCTATTGAAATAAAAAGGGATTATCAATAGGTGGCAATAGGGCAAAAGTAAAAAGTAGCTTCTTAAAAGAAATTATATGTTAGATTCAGCTACAAGGAAAGGTTAGGTACAGAGTGGATAATCATCCTGTAACTGTGATTGTTGTTTTATTGTAGTTTTATGATTGTAACCATTTTTTTCCTTTTTGTCCTTACAATCTCTTTCTCATTTTTATATACATAAAAGTAGCTAATTAACAAATGTGTAACTCGTAGATAAACAGCTTGCCTGCTTGAGAACACTAGAAGCAGACATCAAAGGAAGCTAACATGGTTCCCAGCCCTTCACTTGACCAGCTCCAGGATGTTTATTGGAGCAGGCTGTGAAGGACAGTTTGTTTTGTTTACTCAAACTAAAGAGAGGAACTCCTAATGCTCTCTTAATTCCTTTGTTCTACTTAGTTCTCTTCTCCCTATTTTGACTCCAACCATGAGACTCCAGCAGTGTGAGAAATAAGCCAAGGCTGGGAGACAGAATAGTTGTCCCAGAGACATTCTCCCTCCCCTCCAGGATGAAGCTCTGAAATTTCTCCCTTGTCCCTTCCTCAGCCTTCTCCTTATAATAACCCCTGTCAGCACCGTGGCAAGATGGTCTTTGTGACAGCAGTCCCCCACCTTCTTAGGGTGCCAGCTCTTGAATAAACTTGTCTTTCTTCCACCAATCCTTGTCTCTCAATCATTGGCTGATGAACGGGAAGCAGCTAAACCTGAGTTCGGTAACAGTCCCATTAAGTAATATACGAAGATTAAAAAACTGAAATGAATAGGTTATGATCAATGAATACTAAGTATATGAAATCTAATAGTGGAAATAAAGTTGCAGAGGCAAATTTTAGCTGCATATATTGGTGAATGCTTGGTAGTGGAGTTTGTTCAATGGAACACAATGACATGTATAGTCATTGAAGTTTTTTCAGCACATGGAATATGTTTTTTTTTCAACTTCAAATTACTTGCTAATGAGAGTTTGATGTGACCCTTAATAGTCCTGAGCCTTTTAAACATGATTATCACTAGTGCACTAGACAAAAGCAGGTAGGCCAGGTGAGTTCTTGAGTATTATAGAAAGTTATATTTTAGCATGCAACTTTATGCTACACGTGTTTTACAATGAAATCAGCTACCTCTACAAGACTTCTGATGCTGTTCTTTGATTAAATGTTAGTACTACATCTTGCTAATTATTTCAGTATCAGGTTCATTAAACAGTAATACACTGAACTGATGTCTTTGGAATGCAATTTTATGTCTTTCTAAGTTCTAAAAATAATGAGACTATCATTTAAGCATCTGAATTTTTATGAATTAAAGTTCGTTAAAACAAATACTTCTCCAAAATAATAAATGACTTTTGAAATTAGAGTTTAATTTGCTTTAGAAAGCTATGTGTGAGTGGAAACAAAGAATTTTTTTCATCTTTATTGAAATAGACAATTAGTTGCTTGTATTTACATTGTACAATTCAATGAGTTTTTTCAATTATAGTTGGCATACAATAATATACCAGATTCAGTTGTATAGCATAGTGATCAGAGATCCACATAACTCACAGTTATCACTCCACTGAATCTAGTATCCCTCATCTCCTTTACATATTTATTACAACATTATTAACCATCTTCCCCATGCTACATTCTACATCTCCATGTCTATTCTGCAACTATTCATTTGTATCTTTTAATCCCTTTGCCTTTTTTTGTACCCCCAACTTCCTTACCATCTAGTATCCCTCTAAATATTCTCTGTATCTGAGTTTACTTCCACTTTTGTCGTTGCTATTGATTTTTTCTTTAGATTTCACAAGTACGTGAAATCATGCGATATTTGTCTTTATCTATCCAACTGATTTCATTCAGTGCAGTACTCTCTAAGTCCATCAAGGCAATACTTTTTTCCATCCCCTTCCTTTTAGTCTCTGTATGTCTTTTAATCTGAAATGAGTCTCTTATAAGCAGCATATGTAGGCGGGGCTTGTTTTCTTATACATTCAGCCACTCTATCTTTTGGTTGAAGCACTTATTTCTTTTTCATTTGAGGTACTTATTAATAGGAATGTAATTATTACCATTCTTTATTTATGTTTTTGATACAAATTTTTTCTTCTTAAAGAAGTCCCTCCAACGTTTCCTGTAATACTGGCTTGGTGGTGATTAATTCCTTTAGCTTATTTTTGTCTGGAAAGCTCTTTATCTGTCCTTCAACTTTAAATGATAGCTTTGCTAGATAAAGTATTCTTGGTTGTAGATTCTGTGTTTTCATCATGTTGAATATTTTATGTCAAGCCCTTCTGTCCTGCATAGTTTCTTTTGAGAAACCCATTCTTATGGGTGCTCCCTTGTGGAAGCTTTTCTCTTGCTACTTTTAAGATTCTCTTTGTATTTAACCTTTGGCATTTTAATTATGATATGTCTTATGTGGGCCTCTTTGGGTTCCTGGTTTTGAGGACTCTCTGAGCTTCCTGGGTTTTATAACTATTTACTTCACCAGGTGAGTGAAGTTTTCCATCATTATTTCTTCAAATAGCTCTTCAACGTCTTGTTTTCCTTCAGGTACCCTACAACATGAATATTTTTACCTTTAATATATGTCCCATAGACTCCTTAAATTATTATAGTCTTTGCTTCTTTTTCTTGCCATTCTGATTGAGTGTCTTTGGCTTCCCCATCATCTGCATAGGTCATTCAGTCCTTTTATTTATTAATTCTGTTTATCACATTTAATATATTTCCCATCTCAGATATTGTGTTCTTCATTTCTGACTGGTTCCCTTTTATAGTTTCCATTTTTATGTTTGTTATCTCTTTTTTGAAGTTCTCACCGAATTCACCTACACTTCACATAAGTTCATTGAGCATCTTTATAACCAGTGTTTTCAACTCTGCATCTGTTAGATTGCTTGACTCCATTATTCCTGGAACTCTGTTCTGTTCTCTCAGATGGTTTCTGCTTCATTGTATTCCCATTTTGGCTGCCTATCTGTGTCTGTTTCTATGTACTAAGCAAAGCTCTTAATTCTCATGGTTTATTAGTGTGGCTTTGTGTGGTATGTGTCCAGCGGTACAGTCCTGAGAGAGGTTCAGCTGCAGGCCAAATTTAGTCCCAGGCTGTGCCCCTTCAGGGCCGCCTGTTAAGATTCAGCAAGCAATCTACAGGTGCTGTGCTTATAGTTACCTCAAAAGGCCACTCCTGAAACCGAGGCCAGCTGCCACCAGTGTGAGTTTAGGAGTTGCCCAGCTAGGGACACCTGAGTGAGCGAGGACACATCTGGATGTGACTTGGGTTGGGCCACGAGTTGGAGGAGGCAGAGATTCAGGGAATCCTCTGGGCAGAGCGATCTCTGTTATCCAGTTTGATGATGTCTCTGCTATGGCAGTGCTGAGTTGCCCACTGGGAAGAGGAAGGGCTCAACAGAGGAACAATGGATACTGCCAGCATTTCTATACAGAGTGAGTCTCACCTAGACCCTCATTCCGACAATTCAGTGTTCCTCTGTAAGACCCTGGTGCTCCCTTCGCAGTCGAAACAGCACTAGTGCTCAGAACTAGCAGGTCTGTCACTAGTGCTCAGAGCCAGCAGGTTTGTCACTGTGAAAGTACACTTGCAGACACAGCCCCTTTAAGAAGTATCTGCTGCTACTGCAGCAGCCTCCATCATATTCAGCTGCTTAGAACCGGGGAGCCCCAGTCTTTGCTCCGTCCTACCTTCTGCCATTGCGGGGTGATTTTTTAGATTTCTCTCTAGTTGTATGGCTTGTTCATCTAGATCCCAGGCAATATTTCCCTGCTGTTTGCTGCTTGTTTTTGTCATAACTTTGATTTAGTTACCAGAGGGTTGATAAGAGCCTCTATCATCTACGCCATTGTTTTTCCGCCTTGAAACGAAGTATTTTTAAAGATAAGAAATATGTTGATTTTGAGATATATAAGGATTTATAGGTGTGACTTAAAAAAGAAACTAAGCATCACAAGAGGGAAGTGACTACAGAGGTCATTTGATGGATGTAGTTTGTTTGTCCTTAAAATTTAAATAGTATTTTAGAATTCAGAATTTAGAATTATAAAACTAAATTCATCTCATCAAAATAACCTAATGTACTCTATATAATGGTTACGTAAAATTATATTCTTTAAACAATGTATTTTATATATGTATATACATACATAAAAACATGTCTAGAAGAGGTTTTTAGTAAAAGTATTAACTTTTATTACAGTATTAAAGAAAACTGTAAAATGTGAGTGCCATTTTGAATACTTTTGCTCTGTCATCATGCTGAGTCTATATCATCTGCCACTTTTGTAGTACTTCATGTCTTTATGTTCTGTTTGCTCATGTTTCTTATTGATCTTTGTTATCTATTGATTGAACATTTCATTTATTCAAAATATATTAATCAAGATGAATACATCAAAGGGCAAGGAAGATAATCTGGTAACCCCAAATATTTGATATTAATATTTTTCCTGTCTAATTTTTCCTTTTCTTGTGTTTAAAGGTTTATTTTAAAAACCAAATATACATGCATGATTATAAAAATGGATCAATAAAATTATACTACACATGCTGTGTTTAGATATATTAATTTTTCCTGTACTTATTTTCTCCTCTCTTTACACCTTTACCATATCAGCAATACTTTTTCCTTAGCAATATAACTTCATATACACTCTACAAACCATGTTATTTCAGTATATAACCTTCCCTGTTAACCCCATTTTTGTAAAATCATATATAATTTATATCATATAGGATATAAAATAAATGTCATATATAGTGATATACCAATTATATAAACACATATATACAGTGTATGCATTTACACACATAATTAGAAGACTTTTTGGTAGTTAATTTACCAAATGAATTATATGTTTCTATAGTTTATTTTCTTCACTTAACAAAGATTCATGAAAATTCTACCAAGTCAACTTGAATATTAAATTCGCTTTTCTTAATGGCTACAGAATATTGCACAGTGTGGACCTACCAAAATATATATTCACATGTTCCCTTATTAATAGTATTTACTTTTATTCTAGGTTTATTTTCCAAAATTAACAATGTGCATGGATACATTTGATGATAAATATTTATAATGTGACATCTGTGGGATAAACTTGAAAAGATGTTGTTTCCTGACTATGGTGCCTTTGTTTGTAGTTTCCTAGGTTTTAGGGGGCCATTTGTACTAATCTATGAATTGCCTATCTATAATTTTTGTTCATCCTCTATTCAAAGATTTTTTTTTTGCAAACTGTGGCTATCAGTACCTCATCTGTCACTTGCATAAGTTCAAATTTAATGTCTTTTAATTTTATTTATGGATTCTTTGCCATACAATGTTTAAAATTTATGACACTAAAAGTTTTTCTTTTTCTTTTATAACTTAAGGTTTGAAGTTCAATGACAATGACTTCCTCTTTTCTTAGAGCATATACATAGATGTTCATAGTTGTTTTCTATTTTTCTCATTTTCTTTAAAAATATGAATTTTATTTTTTAATAGTTAATATGAGATAAATAAGAGGAAGAGGAAGAGTGCAGTTCTAAATTGAATGGATCTAATAGGCCTTTCTGAAAAAGCAGCATTGAGCTAAACCTTAAAATTGGTAAGGAAGTGAAGCATATTTAGCATAGGAGGAAGAGAGCTCATATGAAAGAAAACAGTTGATGAATGACTATGAGGTAAGAAACTACCTGAGGTGTCCCAGTGTAGCTTAAACAAAGTGACTAGGAGATGAGATCGGAAAGTACTGAAGGAAAAGAAGGCTGGATCATCTAAGATATTCTATGCTATATTGGATTTGTGCTGTATTAAAATTAGACTGTAAAGTAATGAGTCCAGGTACAGGGATTACTTGGATCTACACTGGGTATCCAGGAGAGAGATGATTGTGGTAGCAGCTGAGGCAGTAAAACATGATGGGAATTTAGATAAATTAACAGAGTATAAGGATATATTGTATGTGAGCTGAAAAAGAAATGAAAACATTAATGATGACTTCATTTTTTTTTTTTTTTGTCCTAAGTGCCTGGTAGGATGGAGTTGGCTTTAACTAAAATGTGAAAATCTGAGGGATTAATAGAGTATTTTGTTTGCTTTTGGAGAGTAGATGTTAGAAGCCAGTTCTGGTCATGATATTTCTTATAGACACCTGACTGGAGATACTGAATAATCAATTGGACTAAAGATTCTGGAATTCGGGAGAGAGGGTCATGATGAAGAGGTAATAGGAAATTAGTGTGCCATTGGTATTTAAAGTTATTTAACAAGATAAGAGTCTTTATATCAAATGTAGGTAAGCAATATTAAAAGGCTGAACCCAGAAGTGCTCAAAAAGGTAAAGTCAGTAATAAGAGAAGCAATTAACTATGGAAACTAAGGAGTTACTTTTAAAGTAGAGGGAAAACCAGGGACTCCGAATCTTGGAAGCCAAATATAGCATTGTTAGCTATAGTAAATGAACAGCAATATCAGACACTGATAATAGGTCAGGGAAAGGATAATTAATAAGTTGATGAGGTCATTGAGAAGATTGAATTTGGCAATGTGTTTGGGAAAAATTTAATTGATAAAATTTAGGAGAGAATAAGAGAAGAGGAATTTGTATAAAAAGATAAATATTTCCTTTAAACAATTTAACTACGAAGGGGAAACAGATTGATCAATAGATTTGTTTTTGTTAATCATCCATATTTAATTTTGTTTTTAATAGTTTTCTATTTTTATAAAATAACATGAATTTTTTCATCATTTTCAATGACCTATAAAATTTAAATGAGATAGTAGTTCTTTAAATGTGAAGTTGATGAATACACCTAACCCTGGTATCTTCTATATTATAAAACCTCTAATAATATTTCCAAATTTTATAGTGATAATAGACTTATTCAAGACATTTCAATTTTGGGTGTTTATATTTTGCTACGAAATAATACAGATCTCCTTAGAGTTGCTTACAGAACACTGTTATTGGCTTTGGTGTCTATGACTTTTTTTATCATGTGTTTACCTGTCTCGTTTGACCTTTACATTTGTAGTTTCCTTTCTTTGTAGTAAATGAATATTCTAAATGAAAATTTATAGTAGTAAGTCACAAAGATAAAAAATTATTTTGCAAAACTGCCAGTGCCAGAATGACTATAGAAAAAGGTCAGGCTGTGTGGAATGAGATTTCAGTTTCTTGGACTTCTACTCTGTGTTCATTACCTACCTCCAAATATTGCATGACACAGCACATCAATTAGATTTACATTTCGTTTTTCTGCTTTTTAAATTATTTTATGTACCATCCCATAGTGCTTACAAAGACTCCTCATGTCTTTGTGTAAATGGTAATTTAATTTGACTCTCTAACCAAATTTTTTTTACACTATTATGATTTTTTCAAAGAGATTTTTACTAGGCCTTCTTAGATGACTTAAAATTACCTTGGCTCCAGAAACCCATTTTCCTAAGAAATTATTGGGTCAGCATCTATACACATTATACTCAATTTTTCTTAACCTATATGTTGTTTTGAGAATAGGGAGTTCCTTTTGCCCTCCAAATTAAATTATCCTTCAGGCCTTAGTAGAGATTCCAGGTCAAAGGTATTCAAATTCTAAGAATATCGAATCGTTCTATTAAAATTTGGAGAAACAATTGTGGACATACCTACACATTTGTCTTTTAATTGTTTGATCATAATATCTTGGTGCTTCAGGCATCAAAACTCCTAACCCTGTTCCCTGAGGAAATGTTTCCGGCAGAACCAGATCAATAACCAGTCATTTCTCCTGATACATAGGAGCTCTCTGTAGCACAGACAACTAGTTCAAGTAATGGTAGTATCAGCTAGTTTGAGACTGCTTTCTAACTGAGGCTTTGAATCACAATGCTAATCAGAAGTGGGATGATTCTTACCAGAATATATACTCCTGTCTTCTAAGTTTTTTTTCTCGAACCTCGGTATTTTGCTTTCTTGTTGCTTGTCACTGTCGCTGCTTGGAAACAACATGTGCTTCTGACATAGACAATAGGTTTTCATTATCTCTTTCATATGGAAATTCATTCTTTGATCAGTTGGGTGGAAAAAAGTAAACATGATTTATGATGTCTAAAAGTTGACAGGAGACAAAAGCCAGTTATGATCACTTGGCAGTGAGCCCTTTACTATAATAAAAGACTGGCTTTTTTGAAATTATTCGATTTATCAGTTAATAAAGTGCTTAAGTATGCTCCCATTTAAGACTTTATTAAAACATTTGTTCTGCTGTTCTTCTGTTTACAACCTTTAAGAAAAAGTAATAAGTGAAAGTAGCCCAAAAGCCAGCATGAATTGGATAGTTACTTAAAATTCAGTATCGAAGAAATGTCTTAAGGTCAGCATAATTTACATTGGTGCACTCAACTAGTGTCAAGGTCACTGGGCAAAATCATGATCTTTAAGGTGTGACAGTTCATCAGAAATGATTTAATTATGCTCATTCTTCAGCTGGTACCAAGGTACAAAGTTAAAATTGCACATAGATGAGACCATTATTAATTGCTAGGAAGACCTTAATTAACATCTGCTTACTGTTTAGTACTGGTGTACAGTGTCAAAAGAATACTGGAATTTTTCTGTGTCTCCCACTGAAGACCATTTGCATTTAATCTTGCTATGTAAAAATCATTTGCTAAAATCAAGCCTTATATAAACAATAAAAATTTCAAATAGTTTTAAATGATTTTTGTCATTTATATTTACTGTTTCTTTGAATAATCTTAAAAATCAGATCTTGTAAAAATTTGTTCTAATGTACAAAATAGTGATTATTTATCTTTCCCAGTTAAATATAAAGCAGTGCCCTTACAGTATAAAATGACAGGATAAGGTGAATTGGGACATCAAAAGTCTATAACCAAGTGTCCCAAACTGAGAGCCAATGTAGCCGTGACCTTCAGAAGTATCTTGTTTGACCAGAATTGCTTATTTTAACTCATTTTATTCTATTTTCATGTCTTTAGGATGTGCACTGACCAATTTACCTTTGGCTACACTGTCTCTGTTTCTAAAATAACTGATTCTTAGGGTTGTGTGGATCTTCATCTCCTAGTCTAGAACTTCCTTTTCAATGTGTCTGAAGTATAGCCTAGGAAACTGAATTTGTAATAAACACCAAAATTCCCTCCCTTTTTTACTGAATCAAATGCAGATGGTCTACAAACTATATATATTAAAAAGAACGTATTAAATGTTGTATTAAACTATGCAGATTCAATGCATTTAGTATATATTAATCTCTGATCATCAGCTAAAATTCTTTCAAGATATTATATTAACATGGTTGCAAATAAAGCAATTTCTCATCTCTTCATTTTTTGTTTAATTAGAAAAATAGGCTCTGCTCATTGCACACACAAAAAAAATCACGAACTTTTATAAAACTACAATAATTTGTTCAGATTCAAATATCGGAGTCTTTGGTATGTAGCAAGTGATATTTTGTGTTTTAGATGTAAAAAATGAGTTATTTTTTAGCTGAATAGGAGTAACAAGTAAAATTACAAAGGCAGTGAATTTATGTTTGCCAATTGCCTACTTTTGTTTTTCTATCCCTGTTCTTCTTTTAACACCTGATATACTTTCTCTTTCTAACCTCTTGAGACTGTTGCATTATGTATTCTCAGACTGATCAAAGCGGTTCCTGCACCACCACCCACAGTCTCCTACTAGGCCTGGTGCAAAAGCCTTTTCATTCTATCCCTTGGTTGTTCCCTTATCGTAGATCTTTTCCTATATTTGTGGTTGTTCATGAAGATTTAGCTACAAGATTTCTTATTGCAGTATAATAAAATAACAGTAAATAAAATAAGTAAAATAACTTAAAATCTAAATTTCAAAGATGGGGTTACTTGCTTAAATTAGGAACTATGTTTGTACAAAGAATATTTCTCCTAAGACATTCAATAAATAAAATAAATACAATATTAAAAAATATTAATGAACTAAAAAGCATTTATAAACAGTAACATTTGATTCTAATTATGTATATACTTGTGAACTAATTGGAAATTTGTGCCATCAGTTCTTTCAGATCAAGTGCTAACCTCAGATCCCTTATTCAAGAATTTCCTGATCATATTAAAGATTTCAAACTGATTTTAAAAAAAAATTGTGTATATCTTGATCTTATTCACTAGCATTACTGAAGCTCACTATCTCTCAGATGTAGCTTGAACATCTAGAGATGACCATAAATCAGACCCTCAATTTATAACATCATAATATAACATCTATCTAACTGATTATATATCTAGTTATTAGGTTGATCTTCCTTTCATTTATAGATAAAAGAACTTTATTTAGAAGACTAACATGATCTCTGGTGAAATTGTCTGAATCAAGCAAAATAAAAATGTTGAAAAAGCTTAGACTAAGAGATATGAAATTGTCTTAAAAATTTCTGTTTTGTTTACTTTGAGTCTCATTATAAAAATGCTGAAAAAATGAGTTTTTACTCTTTTTTGGATATTACCCTTTATTGCTATTAAGGTGATATTATAAATGTTAATTGGTACTATAAATATGTTTCTGGACTTATTTTGGAGGTATTAAATTTGTAATGCACACACTAACCATTTTATGAAAAAAATAATTCACTCAATAAATATTGCTAAGTAATATTTGGAAAGTATATAATCCCTATAGACCTATTTATATATTTTTATTTGCTAGTAATGAGCTCTAAGTGACTCTTTATATTCTCTTCTGATAAATGCTAAAGAGCCATGGTTAATGTGTTAAATTTTAATAAATTTCCTTTCGTTACTTTCTTCAAGTTACTCTTCGTAATATGTTATATTGGTGCTATAGTTTTAAATTTTCTGTTTGTTAAAATAAGCTTTTTATTCATAAAGTAGGCAATATAAAATATAAAATTAAGCAGAAGTCAAAGAAAAGAAAAAAAAACATCTTTTTCTGGAGGTATTGGTTTTATCTATTTAAGTATAAGACAGGGGAACAGTTGTGTTCCTACTTTATCAGAAACATGAAAAATCATGAAAAACATTTTAACAGTAAAATAAACATTAAATAAAAACAGTAAATTTATATTGTGAATCAGTACTTTTTCTAGCATTAAACTTTTCACATGAGAATACATCTCTCTAATCTTTCATGTATTCTTATTAAAAAATAATATATTCATTTAAAATTTTTTTTAAATATAAAAATTTTAGGAATATGGTAGGTAAACATTCTGAAATGGCACTGTTACCAAACTCAAGAGCTTCACCACTTGAGGTATTCTATTCAAGAACTATATGTGGTTGTCATTAAGTAGTTCTATTTACTCGAAGCAAGTGAAGGAGATGGGATTCACATCCAAAGCTCTGTCTCTCAGAAGGGAAGCTTAGCCTTTGCTTGTATACATTATTTTGTTAATTACATGTTGATTTCTTTCTTTCTTTCTTTCTTTCTTTCTTTCTTTCTTTCTTTCTTTCTTTCTTTCTTTCTTTTTCTTTCTTTCTTTCTTTCTTTCTTTCTTTTTTTGAAGTTAGCTAAATTTATCTGGTTGGGCTTTGATCAAGTTGGTTAGGGTACAGCTAGATCTGCAAAAGACTTTGCTACATTTTAATATTTAGCAAGAATAGCATTTAGTAAGAACTGTCTAGACCTTGAGACTCTTGTCCTATATTATGTAATAGCACCATAAATAGTTTGTTGACTATACTGTCACATCTGTTAATCCATAAAAACACATGTGCATATGTTTTATATATAGGACCACATATATGTTTTATGCATTATGCCATAATTAAGTCTATTATGGACCACTTCCCTATGTTTCCTTCGTATTTCATATTTAGATATGCCACTCACATATTTTTGTTTGTAAAAAATGAGTGGAGGGGGAATAACTTAAACAACTTTTTATGCATCTTTCTTTACTTAGTACAATGATACTACTTGATATATTACTATTTCACCTGCAAGCTCAATTGATTCTTTTATGTAATTATGTAGTAGTTCATTTATTGGGTATATTACAATATAGTCAGGCAATTATCAATCATTTCTTGCTTCCCGTAGATTAATACCAAAATAAATACGCATAGTCTCTTTAGGAATTGGCAGTTTCTTTATTCCTATGGTATAGTTGATCAGGAGAGGAATTATAATATATGTTGGTTCAAAAATTTCAAATTTTAATAAATAATTTCAGGTAGTCTTAAAGGAAGATTTTCTATTCATGAAATTTATTTACATTTCAAACAATAGTTTGCAAAGCCATTTAAAATTTGTTACCAATTTAATAGCCATAAGTTAATAATTCGCTTTTAATTTGTATGACTCTGACTCTAAATTGAGCATATTTATACAATTTGACCATTTGAATTTGTTCCTCTATTCATTATATTTGTTCATTTAGTAAAGGCATTCACTGTACTAAATTACTGCAGAAATTATTGCTTCTGTTATCTGTATTGAAAATATTTTCCCTGTGTATAACTTCTATATTAACAGTTTATAATTTTCCACAGTTATGTTTAAACCTTCTAAAAATACATTTACATATATTTTTTTGTAGCTTATAACTTTACAATGGTGAAGTAAGTTACTATTTATTCTTATGTTATAATTTTAGTCTTTTAGATTTCCATGCAAGATTTACTCGAGTTTTGGCATCTAATTTGCTAATCAGACTGAAATATATTTTTCTGTGTGACGTAAGATATAAGAATTAAGTTTTTATTTCCTTCCTATAATTGTTTAGTAATGTTAACATTATTTAAATAATAGAGTGTCTTTTTCCCCGATGTTCTGTTTACTATAGGTTTGCCATTATTAAGATATTAAAATGGCTTTGTAAGGTGTGTTGATATGACAAACTGACCCTTACAATAATATCTATAACTTTTAAAGCTGTTCGGTGGCTAAAATCTTGAAGTTTAATTTATCTAATTTTGAGAAACTGTTGAATTTATACTAACTTTGTATACTAACTCAGGAGAAATTGACATTTTTAAATTTAAATTTTCCATACAAGAACATGATATACCTTTTTATTTATTCAGATATTATTTTGTCCCTTAATGTCATTCTTCATAAAGGTCCTGTAAATTCTTTGTTAAATTAATACCTGAGTATTTTAACTTTTGGTTGCAATTTTAAATGTTATATTTTCCTTTCCCCCCTTTTTTTTTTTGCTACAATAGAGTAAAAAAATCTTTAAAGCAATATTAATCTTGGAGCTAGATACTTCATCAAATAATTTTATTAATTTTAAGGTTATAGTTTTAATGTAAGATATTTATTTTTTATTTTCAAATTTACTATATTTCAATTTGTTTTTTACTTCAGATATTTCTTAGTATAACCCTGGAGTTTTATCAAGAGGCTTTTTGCCATCCTTTTGTCAACCTTAGGGCCAGAGTTTTAGTATCGCCCCAACAGTAGCGGAGAGAGAGAGAGAATGACAGTGCAGAAGCGTAGTTAGCATTTTTCCTCAGTTCTTCCTCAAATGAAGAATCACAGGTGATTGAAATTTAATAGTTTTTTAAAATATATATTTTAGAAAGACAAAGATTGTCCCAAGGAGGCACATGGTCTCAGCGCTGTAACCAACAAAAGGTCCAAAAATAAGAGAATCCATCCAGAAGGGCAAAAAGGAGGACAAAAAGAAGGGGAGCCCAGAAGGACATAAAAAGACCCAGAAGTGGGAATGTCTGCCTTATATATGGGCTGTGATGGGTGGTTCCAAAGGCATTCCAAGGTGATTGGCAAGTAAGATCATTTTGATTGACACTTGGCTGCTGTATAACTTCGCCTAGTGCACATGTGTGTATCTAAAATTCTGCTACCATTGGGGTGTTCTTTGGGCAGTCTCTAGGCTGGGCTCCTATTCCTATGTCCCCTGTTGCTCATGTCTGACTAGCTACCTAACATATTGATATTGAATATCGTAAAAATATTCTTCTTAAATAAAACTAAAAGCTAACAGCTGGACAGCACTGCCTTTGAAGATTTGACAAGTAGAGCTATCAGTCAAACAGTCAAACATCTAAATGGCAGCAAATAATTCCTTATAAAATGACTCAAATGAAAAGCTCTGTGTGTTACTGTGGATGGCACACACAGCTGCATAATTATGATGGAGCGTGTGTTGGTAGGTGGGTGGGGGGGAACAACCACAACAAACAAGCACAAAGTCAATATTTCAGCTTTGCTGGCAATCATGATAAATACAAACTTCAAAGTGCAAATCAGATGTTGCAGTCCTGAATAAATTTAAAGTGTTTATATTTAGTTATTTCTGGTTACAAAATGAAAAGGCGCAAGAAGAGAGAGATTATTTGTGCTCAGTTTTGTAGCATCACATACTTGGATTTAAAATGCAAAGTTACAGAAGATGTTATCAAAAATTATATTTGTCTGTGTATCTATGTGTGTGTGTGTGTGTGTGTGTGTGTGTGTGTGTGTGTGAGAGAGAGAGAGAAAGAGAGAGAGAGAGAGAGAGAGAGAGAGAGAGAGAGAGATTACATTTATAGCTCTGTCTAAAAAATTCATTCAAAATGAAGCAAAGAACTCAGAAAAAGATTTGCCCCCAAGTGATGTTCAGAGTCAAGGTAGTTTTTCTCATATTAGAAAGCAGTTTACTCCATGCTGTTTCTGAGAAGGTGTCTTTTCAAATGCTCACTGATACAGACCTGAGCAGAAACAGTAGGAGGTAGAATTGGTTTTCTATATTCAGTTTGGCAGATATGACTATTGAGCTATGTGAAACTACAGGGTCAAGGATCATATGACTCAAAACACCAAGTGGTGTCTTTTTTTTGTTTTTGTTTTTGTTTTTGTCTTTGTTTTTCAAGGCCATATGTATGAGTTTTTTTCAGTTTGGTATTTGGATCCACAAGTTTGGAAAGGAGAGATGTTGTCATGGAAAAATTAACTAATATATTTATCTTTGATATAAACTGTGTTGAAATGATAAAATTGTAAGTTGTACTATTTAAAAAGAAAAAAAAACAGTTATAATGTATGGGAAAAGTGTATTTATTGGAATATAGGAAAGTAGAGTTAGATAATCTTTTAAATTGTCAGATGAGTGTAATTGATTATACACACACACACACACACACACACACACACATATATACACACATATATATATATTTAAGGTTAAAAGAATGATCTACACTTTTTTTTTTAAATAAGATTTGTTCATTCAGAAAGTACCTTCCAATAGAATTTTTTAAATCATGTTTGGTTGAAACATTCACTATTTCAAAAATGATACCAATATGACACTACTACATTGCAGTACCTCACCTTTTAAAATTTACTCATTCATCCAATACTAATAGAGTACCTAATTATGCTGGGCACAATGCAGACACTTGGCCATGTCAAGGAAGCAAACAAGAATTCTTACCCTTATGAAGCTTCCATTATAAAAAAGGAGGCCTAAACATAATAAGTAAATTATGCATTTTATAGTATTGTAATGTAGGAGCTCCAGGCCAAGAACTTGCAGATAGGCTTCAGATATTTGGAAAACAAACAAACAAACAAACACCAAGAAGGCCAGAGGAGTGACAAATGTAATTTATAACTCACGATGCAGGGGAGCTCCTATGGCAGCCAGTCACAGATGCAAAAACCACACCAGCCAAGAGCAAGCACAGTTTTATACACACAAGTAGAGAGAGGGTTACTTCATTGCAGGAGCAGCCACCATCTCAGGTGGATGGAAGCAAGATGGGCTGCATGGTTACAGGAGAAGAAAACATCCTCGGGAGCAGGTACTGCTGAAAGCCTTCTGTGTACTGCCTTCTCTTGGCTGCTGGCCAGGCAGCCAATGGTCTTCTGAGTATGTGGAGGGGCTATGTTCTGAGTTAGCCCCACATGTATGTTACAAAATACATCCTAAAATGATCAGGGAAATAGGATGTGAGTGTAGGTAAAATGATAGATAGAATGACTAAAATGCTGATATTTAAGCAAAGATTTGAAGGGAGAAGAGATGTACAAACAGAGACAGAGTGAGTGCAAAGGCCGGAAGGTGGAACCATGCTTGGTAGGTCCCAGGAAATATAAGAAAATCATAAGGCTGGAACCATTGAGAGAATAATGGGAAAGAAAGATAGCGACCTTGAAGTGACTCTTATCAGATTGAATTAAGGAATCAGGGTAAATTCTATGCAGAAGAGAACCCTAATCTGAGGTACATTTTTAAAAAGAACATTTTGGCTATTTTGTTGAGGATATATTTTGGTAGGGGACCAGGGTTGTGAGAAGCATTTTAATTAATAGATAACATTTTGAATAGAGTCTCCAAAAATTTCTGATAAAAAGGATATGAGGTGTGAGATAGAGACATCGAGGTCAATTCCCAAATTTTGGCCTGAGCAAGTAAAAGAATGAATTTGCCAATAAGAGAGCTGAGGATTATAGGTGGCTCAGGTCTGGGTGAGAAAATGAAAAAGTTAGTTTTATGCAAGTTTTTGACATTTATTATTTTCAACGGGAGATGTTTATATATCGATATGTACCTGAATCTATGTAATCATCTTACACGTATTTGTAGTATATGTATTACATCTATATATGATATATATTTAACAGATGTATATGTAACATATTTTTCCTCAAGAAACAACTTCTTAGGTGCTGATATATATTGAGATTGTAAACAAAATAAAATGCAAATAAATAATAACTAGCATCAAGAACCAAGGTAATAACTAGTATCAAGAATGGTGGTAATAGTGCAATATAAATTTTATAACTTACTCTAATTTTTAAATTTCCTGATCCTCAATTTATTATTTGTAAAGTTGCGATGATAACATATGTTCTTTGGTTTAATTTCAAAAATGAGAATGTTAAAAATAGCAATACCATATTGGCAAAAAATTATATATAAAAGAAAATTGAAATAGAATATAATAAGTTAAACATTTAATTTATTGCAATTAAAAACACTCATAACTATTTAGAATCTTAGGTTGTGTTTCAGGGAAAGTATTATAATATACTTTTACTATCAGTTAATGAGCCTTTTTACTGTGGACAGTGCAGATACCACACATACAAATGTGAATGGGTTGGATTCAAAGAAAAGTTTTCTACACTTTTCCTGCCCTCCTGCTGGTCCAGAGTTAGAATCATATTCTGAGATGCATTATCAGTGACATGGATCACAGCGTTGTCTGTGATGCAATTGTCAAGGAGACTGAATATCTTGAGGAGAGTGACAGTTTATCTGAATAATTTGTAGAAAGTCATTGGTTTATAATCTGAGTTTGCTTGCTGAATAAAATAACAGATCCATCATTCCTTTCCTCTCTGAACTTACATTTGAAATGCGACAGCATTTAAAATTAAGAATGAAGATTAAATATCTTGATTTTTATAGGATTTGTAGAGAAATTCATTCATGTCCATAAAGGAATTTCTCTACAAATCCTATAAAAATCACCATTACTTTCATTATTATTTAGAACTATAAGAATTGCATCTAAAACTATGATATAAGAAACAATAAGATATGTAAATCATTTCACTTGATTAATTGTAACATATATAGTTTAATATGAAATACAGGTACTAAAAAATGTGACTCTACATTTGTAATCATACAAATGATTAGGTCCTGTGTAGTTATTGCAGTTGCATTGCATACTGGATATAACCTCTCATGGTGGACAAAGTAAAAATGAAAATATGATCACTTGGAGATCTCTTCTGTATAAGAGAAAACAAAATAAAGCTCAAGAAAAATATAGCCCACACCAGACAAGCACACAATGGTGCCAAAGAAAAGCAAAACTTTCTTTTTGATGAAAAAGCAAGAGAAATCATTTTAAAGCACATGCAGGGAAAGTTTACATGAATTCATTTCTTATAGTCACCCTCATTAAAAATAAATAAATGACAAAAAATCAGTGAGAACAAACATTTAAAAGGCTAAAATCTACCTTGTAATTACAAATATTTCTGATCTCATTTGATCCAATGATAAAATTTTGTCTATAAACAAAACCTATCAAATGTTTCTCTATAAATTTTCTCCACTGTTATTACTTCCTTCTAGAGAACATTTGAAATATTAGCTATATTTCGAGATGAATAATAAAAATTTGAAATAAAATTATGAAATAATATATTTTATACAGTATCAATAAAAAGCCCGATTCATTCATTCATTCATTCATTTATTCAGTGAATAGTTATTACCCACAACATATATTTTACTAGGCATTGACAAACTATTGAATGGAGAAAATCTTGCTTCACAGCTTACCATGTTTCTTAGTGTTGGGAGCTGGGTGCTTTGAAAAGCAAGTAGGCAATTAGTATAGCAGATGTTAATTGTTGTGATGGGAGTAATATAGTGTGCCTTCAGAGCATTTAGGCAGTACCACTTAATGGAATGGAATTAATAACACAGTGTATTAGTTTTTTATGGCAGCTGTAACAAAATTGTGACAAAGTTCATGGCTAAAGCAACACAAATTTATTTTCTTAGCACTGGAAATAAGAATAAAATAGATTGGCAGGGCTGTGTTCTTTCTGGAGACTCTAAGGTAAGGATCTGTTTTTTTTCTTTTTCTAGCTTCTAGAGGCTGTCTATAGTGTAAGTTCTCATGTCACCAGTAGGTTTTTATTTTATTTTCAGAGCCAGTGGTATGACATCTTCAAATCTCTTTCTTTCTCTGTTTCCATAGTTACATCTTTCTCTAACTCTGACCATCCTACCTCTTTCCTATTAGGACCTTTGTGATATCATTGACATCATCCGGTCAATCCATGATAATTTCCCCATCTCAACATTTTATTTTTTAATCAGAAAAGTCTCTTTTGCCATGTAAAGCAACACATGCTCAAGTTCTAAGGATTAAGACATGGGCATCTTTGGGGGTCATTCTGCTTGCCTACCCAGGAAATATAGATCCTATTTTATAAATGTTAACTATAAAATAAAGAAGACAATTTTTACAAAGCAAGAAAAATAATATTTAATAAATGATACTGTAATAATTAACTGTTTAGGAAAAACATCCATTTAGCGGCTTCCATCATAAATTAATATCAGATAGAGAATTCTTACATGGAATTCTTTATCTCCAGGGCATTTCATTGATAGAGAATATGATGGGAATGGGTTCCTCTAGAGTTTTGTAGTACACAACTAACTTACACAAATGACCACAGCAACATTTTTTTTAAGGCAACAATGGAAATTACAAAAATATTTGCGGAACAAATTTGTCAATTTGTATCAAGATCCTTCAGTTATGCATGTCTTACTAGTGACTTTACTTTGTATTTTGTTTTTAAACATATAGTGTGCTTACTTTCATAAGAAAACTTTTATGCACAATGATAGGCTTCCTGATGTCACATTTAATAGAGTTTAGAAAATCTAAATTTCAGCACTTGTAGCTTAAGTAAAATATTTTACATCCATTTTTATATAATATTACAGTTATTAAAATGATCTTACAATGAGTTTTTATTGATAATATGTTTAAGTGATATAATTAGAAGTTTTATTTATTGGAGACTATTTAGTCATAGTTGATTTCCCATATATATTTATCTTCTTTTCTACTGCTACCTGACCAAAATGCAATAAAAATATATTAATATGTGACTAAAAAGAAGAATAGAATTGATGAGTACATAAAAATTCCTGTGAACAGAAGATAGAAAGGAAGACGTGCAACGACTAACTCAGGAAATAAAAGGGAATGCAACCCAAAGCTATAGGTTTTAAACTGTTTATCGTTTCTTTTTATGCTTTCGTTCTTCATTCAAAATCCCCAAATGGAGCTCTGTTTCCCAAATTTAGGACATAAAATTCAGGCATTACTGAAGGTTAGCAGAGAGGTCTACTATTTGACCTTCTGTGAATTCTGCATTAAGAGGTGTGGTCCTACTCTACCGACCACCAATTCTGTGAAGCAAAAAATAACAAAACTACACTCTCTGCATCAAGCAATTTTCTATTTTCTCCCTTAAGTACTTTTGTTTGCTTACCCCCTAAATATACCTCTGCTTGTCAGAATTCAATACTTCCTTTAAGTCATAATATAAAGAAATTTCTTTAAAGTTCTGAACTTCTAGTCAAAATGGCAGAGTAGGTATGTGCTATACTTGCTTCCTCCCATAACAACATCAAAATTACAACTAAACTATAGAACAACCATCACTAAGAACCATCCAAAGTCTAGCTGAACAGAAATCCTATAACTAATATACAGAAGCCACCTTGAGATTGGTAGGATGGACAGAGACATGGAATGGGCTTGCTCCACACACATGTGTGTTAGTTGAGCATCAAGAGAGATATCTAGGCTATAGAGGTCCCTTTGGAGGAGCAAGGAGTCCCATTCCCACAGCAGGCTCCCAGCCCAGGGTTCCAGTGTTGGGAAAAGAAGTTTCCATGACTTCTGCCTGTGAAAACCAGCTGAGATTGTGGCTGAATGAGACAGAAAGCAGCTGGATTCCTAGAAGCTCCTCTTATAGGCCAGCCCATGGACTTACTTGCCGATGGACTCAGTCACACTGAGCTCAGCACTAATACAGCAGTTTAAAAGGTACCAGAGATGTATGGGGAGGAGCTGAGTTGTCTGGATTCAGGGTAAGGGTTAGAGAGGCAGCTCACTCCCAGACAGAAATACTGGCAGAGTTCATTATTTCTTTGTTGAGCTCTTGCCCCACTCAGTGTTCTGATACTGGTGGCCCCCCATACCTGAATCTTCATTAAACTGGCTAACACCATTTACCCTGCCCCAGTGATTCCCTAAGATCCTGCCCCACCCAACTTGTGGGCCCATCCAAGCCACCTCTAATGGCTTTTCCATACGAATGGCCTACTTTGGTTCATGGTACACACTTTCCTAAAATCTCTCAGAGGTTCACAAACCACAAACAAGCAGCATCTGACCTTAACATTCTCTGTACCTCTTACTGAGGAGCCCCAAGCCCAACACTAGCACCAGGCAGCCTTGGTTTGCAGCTTAGCCTCTTCCAGGTACCTCTAAACCAGCCCAAGTGGCAACCATATGCAGATCACTTTGTAGCTCATATCAAGTGGCTACAGGCAGGGCACAGGCTGCAGCTGACCTTGGCCTACAATAGAGCCCATCTGAGAGTCCCCAGAACCAACACAACCGGTGGCTGACTTCAGACCACATCATAGCATTACCTAACCACCTCCACAAATGGCACACCCAAATGGCAGACTGGGCAGGAACCAGAGTTATGCTAAAGTGAATCCTACTCCATAGGGTTGGCCCCTACACAACAGCTCCTCCACTGTAGTCATGACCAGTCCTCACAACTTATCAGCCTGAGGGGCAATCCCTCCCACTGATGTGCTAACAGCAAGCAAGGCTCAATTACTTCAAGAGGGCACACATAACCCATATGAGATACCTGGAGCACCCAGCTCAGGGAGACTGTGCCTCTGGTCCCCACAGGACACCTACTACATAAAGCCACTCAACTAAAACTGGGAGACATAAGTAGCTCTAGCTAATACATAGAACAAACATGTTCCAAATGAAAGAACAGAACAAAACTCCAGAAAAAACACTAAACAAAATGGAGACAAGAAATCTACCAGACTCAGGGTTTAAAACACTGGTTATAAGAATGCTCAGTAATCTCAGTGAGAACTTCAACAAAAAGATAGGAAACATAAAAATGGAGATAGAAACATAAAAAAGAACCAGCCAAATAATAAATAAAATGAAGAATATATTAGGTTAAAGTAGATTAGATGAAGCAGAGGACTGAATCAGTTAATTTGAAGATAAGGTAGCAGAAAACACCTAATCAGAATACCAAAAAGAAACAAATCCAAAAAAATGAGAATAGTTTAAAGGGTCTCTGGGATAGCATCAATACTAATATTATATGATAGGGGTAGCAGAAGGAGAAAATAAAGAAAAAGGAATTGAAAACCTATTTAAAGAAATAATGACGGAACCTTCCCTAACCTGGTGAAGGAAATAGACGTACAAGCCTAGGAAACACAGAGAGTCCCAAACAAGATGAACTCAAAGAGGCCCACACCAAGACACATCATAATTAAAATGTCAAAGGTTAAAAAAAGAATTTAAGTGAGAGAAAAGCAGTCACATACAAGAGAGCTACCATTAGACTATCAGCTGATTTCTCAATAGAAGCTTTGCAGGTCAGAAGGGTTTGGCATGAAATATTCAAAGTAATGTAAAGTAAAGACCTACAACCAGGATTACACTACCCAACAAGGCTATCGAAAGACAAAGAACTTCCTAGGAAGGAAAAACTAGAGTTCATCGTCACCTAACTAGTATTACAGGAAATGTTGAAGGACTTCTTTAAGAGGAAGAAAAGGAAATATCAAAAATATGAATAATAAAATGGCAATTGCTGCATATTTATCAACAATTACTTTAAATTTAAATGGATTAAATATTCTAATCAAAAGACATAGTGTGGCTGAATGGATATGAAAATGAGATCCTTGCATGTTCTACCTACAAATAGAAAGACACACATAGACTGAAAGTAAAAAGGTGGAAAAGATATTCTATGAAAATGAAAACAAACAAACAAAAAAAGCTGGGATAGCGGTACTTATACCAGACAAAACAAACTTCAAAACAAAGGCTATAACATGAAACAGAGAAGCACCGAGAAATTCCAATTCTGAGTATTTATCTGAAGAAAATCAAAATACTAATTTGAAAAGTCATATGCATCTGTAGGTTTACTGCAGCATTATTTACAATAGCCAAGATAGGAAGCAACCTGAGTGTCCATCAACAGATGAATTGATAAAGAAGTGGTACATATATACAATGGAATATTACTCAGCTATAAAAAAGAATGAAATGTTGCCATCTGCAACAAAATCATTAAAACTGGAGGATATTATTCTAAATGAAATAAGAAAGACAGAGAAAGACAAATGCCATAATTTTGCTTATCTGTGGAATCTAAAAAACAAACAAACAAGACAGAAATAAACTCATAGATACAAGAAATGTATTAATGAGTGCCAATGGGGTGTTTAGGGGATGGGTGAAGAGAGAAGAAATTAAGAAGTAGAAATTGGTAGTTATAAAATATTATAGGGATGTAAGTTACAGCATAGGTAATATAGTCAATATTTTAATAACTGTGTATGGTGTCAGATGGGTATTAGATTTATTGGGGTGATCACGTCGTAAGTTACATAATGTCTAATCACTGTGTTGTACACCTGAAACTAATATAATATTATATGCCAACTGTAATTGAAAATTAAAAATTATTTCAAAATTTCTTTGATATATATTTTTCTAAAATTAAAATTAACCTATTGAACTAGAATAAATTATTTTTTTACTGATTTTCTAATGCCTTTATAAGATATTATACATATATTGTTTTATAAATCTCATTTGTGTTTATTTTTGGCTTCCATCATTCTGGAAGTGAAGTTATTTTTCTTTCTCAATATACCATGTTCATGCTGGTTAAATTAAATTTAAAATTAATCTATAAATCTGCAATAAATTTAATAGTGTAGATAAGTAAAATAATTGGGAATGTATTTCCTAGTTATTTCATATTTATAGGAAACTATTTTTATATTATATTACTTTTTTTTACAGCACATATTTTATGCATACAACACAACATTGTGTCAGATGAATAAGATACAGACCTTAGTCTCAAGGAATGCAGCAGCATCAAGAGTGAGACAAACATAGAAACTTAATGTCGAATAAATAGTCTAATATATGCTTTATCAGAGCTATGTACAAAGGGATTTAAGGGCACTAAACAAAGAATTCACCTTGAAGATGTCTTCATAAGAAATATAGCATTGAGTTGATCCCAGAAAAATGGAATGAAAAGCATCAGATCAGGAAAGATTAACATTACAACCAGAGGGATCAGCAGGTACAAGTCATATGTAAATGAAAAAGCCTTATTTGTAAGGCATCAGCTAAAATCAGTGAGTTTGGGGGACGTGAGTGTTATGGTGCTTACAAAATAACATTTTGGAATAACTCTGGGCTTCCAGTTTCATTTTTCTGACAGTAGTTTAATATTTCTGCTTTTCATTGACCTATTTCATGTCAGGTTTTGTTTTTCTTGTTTGTTTTTTGTTTTTTTCTGGTTTCTTTCTCTTCGTTGCAACTCTGGTAGCCACATTCAAGCTTATACCAAGAATAAGTTTATGAACATCTGACAAATCTCTTTGCAAAAGTTCACTCCTATAATTCAGTGGACAGATGGTTTTTTAAGTTAAGAAAGAAAATGAAGAAGCTATATCTAAAATAACTTTATTCAATTAAGGCCTCTGAGAAAGGCAAAAAAATAAAAAATAAAGTACTCTTCAGCAAGTACTGTTTTCAGAATAAAAGGTGATTTCACTGCTCTGAAAATGTCAGTAAAATGTCTTTGCTCATATAATTGAGAAATGACTTGTATACAACAGTATTCTCCCTGTAATTCAACATGATAATTAACAGTATAATCATTATTTAACATTTATTATATAATTATTCATTGTATTTTATTACTATTGTCTATGAAGTTATTTTGATTTCAGTTCTTTTTCCCTTCATTGTAAATTCCTTCCTTTCAACTGGATAATTTCCTTTGGCCAGCAAACTTGCTGTAATATTTCATGTATCCAAATGTATATACAAACATGAGATAACAGTTACCCAATATATAGTAAAAGTAAGATCTCCAAATGAAAGCATTCTGGGTATTGTCCAAATTTCTGATGGATTAGCACAATGAGTTTTTCTTGATGTTAATTTTCCATGCTCTGCAGAATGTCAGTCTTATCCAACTGTACAAGGCATTTTTGTCAGTAGTGGTATATAAATTTGGTACCTATGCTGTGTGTGTCCAAGAGACAGAAAAGCTTGTCAATGCATAATTTTTCTGCTATATCTCTCTCTGCAGAAGATATCTTGATACAGAATGATGCTATTCTGTACAATGAGAAATATTCTAAATATTTAAAATTAAAATGTCTAGTCATTAGGATTATTACCAGACATTTAAGTAATATCTCTGAATCTGCTATTCATTAATCTAGACCATTCAGCATCAGAAAGTATCTTACACAGGAAGGCAGACACTTAATTTATTCTTATAGTCTGTTTCTTGAAGTAGGACCACATGGATTTCCCTGAGAGTGAAAAATCCTTCTATTGCAATTTCTATGTAATTTACACAGGATAATCTTCATAATAAGAGTGCGAATATTATACCTGCCTTATATAGAATAAAAGTCAGATAATATAACTTTTTTTTTCATATTCCCTGTTATTAGTCTGCTAGGATTACCATAACAGAATACTTGAGACTTGGTGAGCCACACAACGGAAATTAATTCTTACGGTTCTCGAGGCTGAAAGTCCAAGATCAAGGTGTAGGCAGGTATGGTTTCTCCAAAGTCCTCTCTTTGTTTGCAAATGGCAGACTTCTTCTATGTCCTCACATGATCTTATCTCTGTGCACATGCACTCCTATTTATTGTCTCTTCTTATGAGGATGATAGTCATATTGGATTAGGTCCCACCCTTATGACTTCATTTAACTTTAATTACCTCCTTAATGTAGTCACATTGGGCATCAGGGCTTCAACATGTTAATTTAGGAAGGTATAATTTAATCCATAACACTACCTCATCAGGGTAATTTGTTATTTTCACGTTGTATCTAATTCTATAGCTTCAGATCTTGTTACTCTGCAAGGTATGATAAATTTACTTCAATACGATTTTGATGGATTTCTTTGTTGAGGATCCCAAATTCGTTGTAGAAAAAGCAACTTTTCTTCTGTAAATTCAGATTGAAGACTGGTAAAAAATTCTCCTTTACTAATACCAGAAAAATTGTTTCCTATAATAAGAAATTATGCTAGTGAATTGATTATTATGCTGTTATTCGAAGTTAACATTTCCATTTTAGTAATAAAATAAGAAAATATGCATTTCTGATTTAGGACTGCTTATTTAAATAGGATGAATCATGAATCTGTGTAATGTTATTGTGGCACATCTTGTGCTAAAAAAGAGAAATTTTATTTAACTCATTTTCTGCACAGAGAAAACTCTCCGGAGGTGCTTGAGACTGCAATATTTACCCTGAGATAACTCGCAGATTACAGTCCTAACATTACTCCAAAGTCTGCCATGAAATATCTCGTTTTTATTATTATTTTCACTTCTCTCTAGTATATTGATAGTCTTTGGAAACAAATGACATTATTCTATTAATAACATTCTGTTTTTAGTAATGGTATTTCCATTTACATGATGTAATAATTATTAGTCCCTGAAAATGTCAAATCCTAGAAAACTTAGCATTTCTATGCATGATATTAGCATCATTCTTGAAAAATTGTAAGCCGAAGATTCATTTAATGAATTCAATTTATGTATACATTTCTGATACATTAGGATTAGAGACAAGTTCTGTTTAGAAATAACTCCAAGAACAGTTTTTATATTTTATTTTCACATTGAAAACCAGATTTGCTTCAGCCTCAAAGAGCATGTTTATGTAAAATTAAATTAACACTGGTAGCGAGCTACAAGTTTTTTTCTTAAATGGGAAATGGATTAAAATACACAGCTTATATCCTTGACCTTTCTTTGCTAATTCTTTTAAGTAATTATTTATAATTTAATGTTGTAAAAATCAAAATACATATTAAAGACTAATTTTACAACAAATTTACATAAAGAAAAACCATTAAAATTCTAGGAATATATTTCAAATGAATAAATTTAGTTTATTGCTAACATATGTAACAATCTTTTATTAATTCATTCAACAAATATTTACCAAATACCTACTAATATGCCAGACACTGGTCTAAGTTCTCCGGACTTATCAGTAAATAAAACAGGAAGATGATTGTCCTTGGTGAGTTTATATTCTATCAGGAAGAGACAGATAATTAACAGTGAATATGATGAATAAGTAAATGACATGGTAAGTTAAAATGTGAAGAATAGTATAGTGATAAAGAGAAGTCAATCAGCATGGGGGAAATAAAAATGTGGTATTGGAAGAAGTTAAAAATTTAAATGTAGAGGTCAGAGTAGGTCTTATTGAAGAGGAGTATTAGAGAAGAATTTAAGTAGGTAATAGAAATAGACATTCAATGTTCTGGCATAAGGAATAGCCAATGCAAATGTTTGGAATATTTGAGAAAAAGAAAAATAGTTGGTTAGGCAGAATGAGATGAATAGATGGAAAAACAGTAAAAAATGAGGTCAGATAGAAAATTTATAATTATGCTATTGATAGAATCAGGTAACTTCTATATTTTTTGGAAACTTTACTGATTGATTTTATAAAGAGAAGACAGGAATCCATTTTCAATATTTTATTCATTTTTTACATTTTGTTATACTAAGTTGCATAGGCTAAATATTAAGCTGAATGATATATATTTGGAAATTAAAAAAATCTGGATACATTAAGTATTTTAATAAACAAAAGACTAATTGTCAAAATAGTAAACTTTTTCCCAGTTTTTTATTTGTTTGCACTTTTGCATGTTATAATTTCCTTCAAATGATTCTTTTACTTGGATACTAAAATATCTAAAATTAATAATATAGTAAACATGTGGTATACTCACCTGAAGTTGAGAACAATATTAGCCTTTGGATTATACTCTTTCTAGTAGGCTATATTTTGCCTCACACCGTGTAATTTAGAAATGGGCAATGCCAAAGTCAGTGTTCTACCTATCTGTCTCATATGGCTGAGTGTCTTTGTTTTTTCTTTCATGTTTTGTATGGACCTCAGATGTAGAGATTTGAGTTAATTACCCTCCTGCTCATGGCACACTATCCCCATGATTCTGTGCAAGACCTCATTTATTTTTTCCCTTTTATTTTACTATTTCTGTATTAGCTACCCATGTCCTCCAAGTTATGTGTATTCTATTTAGTACAAAGAGCAATTGTGAAGGGATAATTCAGTTGTATGCCTATACAAGTTGAGTAAATAAAGGATCTGATTTCTATAGGTATGTATTTTCCCCTGAAATCTGTGGTGAATAAAAATCAGTTCAGTAGTTTAATGAAAAGGAGATGAAAAGTAATGCAAATTTATTATGCCCTCTGTCAGACAGCTAAACAAAATGATTAGGCCAATTTCATTTAGTACTATGCCAAGCAGGTATTAAATTAAACTTCTATAGACAAAATGACAGAAATCTGAGTAATTTACCAAAGGATTTCATTAATGAATGAACATAAAAGTATCTCTTCACTATCCATTCTATTCATGTGAAAAGTATATTTTCTTTGAATTAGTCAGATGACTAGTTAAACAATTGCTTATATCATTTAAATTTTAATTAATTTAGATCTTTTCTCTCTCAAAGCAAAAAACAAAGACCTCAGATAGAACTTTATCTATCTATGCATGATTGTAAAGTGCAAAATTAAATTATGTATTGTTCTATTAAAAAATCAATATTCTTTCTGAAATTATATTTCAATAGACAGTGGAGCAATTCTTGTTTAGACAATTATCAACAATCATCTACAGGTTGAGTACTTCCTTTGTATAACATACGCATAGTTGATGTCTAATAAATCTTTATATAAAAGTTGAGAAAAATATGATCAGGAACAGCAGGTTATTTGCAAATTAAGCATTAGGCTTATTTTTATTTTTAGAGCAGGAAGAAAATTTATATTTCAACTGGATTAACCTTTTTCCTTGGAAACGTGGAAATAGGTCAAATGATTTGCTCAATGGTGTCATTTTAAGTGAATGGAGTAACCTTTAGAACATCAAGTTAGATTCTCTTGACTTAGATCATTTGACTCTCCATCACTGGATGATTGTAAATTTATAAAGAATTCTTAAAACTTCTTAGGGAAATTAGTATGATAGGTTTAAAATATATGTGTATGTGTGTGTGTATACATATATATATGAAGCCAGTTCAAAATGAAGTCAGAGCTGCTATACCAGAGGAACTGCCTAACTCATCTTACTCCCAAAACCTTTGGAATGTTAACATCATAACCTTTGGACTTGGCCTAAACCAGTTTTATATTCCAAATAGCTGTTTGCAAAACTAACAGGAAAGCAGACATTATGACTACTGAACTGAAAATTAAAAACATTCTTTGGAATTAGCTTTACTATGTTAGCTTATCTGCATCTATAGAAATTCCTTCCTTAACTTATTAACACACATAGAAATCCCTTCCATCTATTTATATAATTATTCTCCTGTATATAATTTACAGATACCTCTTGTAAATACTGCTTACTTTCACCTCCTAATTGCAACCCTATATGGATTTCACCTGAATCAGAGCTTTTGAACAGCTATTCTTTTGGATCTCAAATAAATAGTTGTTGCCTCTCACTTTGATTTTTTAAGTTAACACAATATACACAGGATGAGTTAGAGAAACATAAAGAAATTAGAAAATAAGTTGTGATGAAAGCATGGAAATAAGAGATATGCTGAAACTCAGGATTTGGTTAGTATGTTGAAAATCAAAGAGAAAAAAGTCAAAGAAGACTGATTTCTATGCTCGTGAAAGGAAGACTTATTAAGGAGACTGACAATTACTATCAAAACTAAAGTGTGAATAATGGGATTCATTTGGTGGCTGGGGAACTGTATGCATATATGCTTTGCACATGTAAGAGGTGATGCTAAAATTGAATTAAAATCATTACTTCTCAAGAATTTCAAAGACTTCTCACTGCCTTCAGTAAATGTCCAAGATTCCCTAAATTTTTAAATATAGAACTATGAAAATTTTTGCATGATTTCAACAAAAGAGTAAGGTTATTCAAGGTCTTTGGAACATATCCATACACAAGAACAAGTTCCGACGTAAAAAGAAGTGTAGTTTTGGTTTCTAAAAAACAACTAAGTGGTAAATGGTTTAACTGATATTAACACATTTATCATAAGATTTTAAAAGAAATTGCTGTGCAAATAATTTTAGTGTATTATTTTAATTTTTATAAGATTATTATCCTTTATGATGAAATTTACAGATACTTCTTTAGGGGAAAAAGAGCTGAAAATCTGAGGAAATAAAGAGGTCAAAGTTATTAATTTTCCAGACTGTACTGAACATAGTCTGATCCTATACAAATAACTAATTTAAATTTGTTTGTTTCAGAGACAGAGGATAATACACAAGCTTCTGTATTCTGTATTCCTTGAGCATCAGGGAAGATTTTTCATATTTATTAGCTTAACATTTATTTAAACATTTGAAAATAATAATTTGGTTAATTTGAGAAGTTAGGAGAGAATTTCAAAAGAAAAATTATTAATTTGTAAACAGCCATATTCAATGTGAAATGAAAAGTAGTTTAACTACTGCACTTCCCTGGAAACAATCAAATATTTACTTGGTTCTCTGTTGTCTCGTATTTACACAATTTCTACTATTTCTACTATTTTACCATATTAAAGCTGATTATATTACTTTAAAAACAATATACATAGAACTTTTAAACTTTTATATTGTTTTAGAAAACTGTACAAAAATTATTCTGTTATAGGGAGAGCAATGGCTTTTTCTTGCATTTAGAATTATGCTCATAGTGAAGCCAACAGCAAAATATTACAGACTAGATATATTAGAATTTATATTTTAGTTAAAATTATCAAAATATCCTTTCTTAAAAGTCATAGCTACACTGGAATATAGTCATGTCCTGGGACCTGTAGACCTACCTATAAAGCAAGTTTCAGAAGACATACTTTGCTTAAGAAAATGGAAGAATGTAGCTTGTTAAGCATGAGATGTATAGCTCTGTTCTTTTCTTTCTGCTCTTAAGATAATGTCACTGACAAACAACCCCAGGATATCTTATAGAACTCTTTTTCTGCTCTAGAACACCTGGCCATAATCACGTAGACCCAGACAGGATACCGCTAGAAGCCAAATAAATTAGATTACTAAAGGTTGCGTAAAAACTTACCAATCAACACAGCCCATGATCCTGAATCCCTTATTCATAATTACTCATGATTTTTGCTCTAGAAAACTCCTTGTCTATAAACCCTTGAGGAGTTTGGATTTTTCCAGTGCAAGCTGCCTGTTCTCCATTATGTAGCACCATACAATAAATGTCACTTTCTTTTATTGCACCCTAATATCAGCAAATTGGCTATCTGCAAAAGTGGCTGGATTAACTCTTTGCTTGGTTACCATAAATATACTTTTGAACATTGAAAACTATCATTCTCAAATATATTCCCGGAAGTAGAATTTTGTGGTGTTTCTTTTAACTATATTAGATATTTCTCCTGAAAGTGGTTGTGCCATCAATATGAGAGGTTAATCACTCCCAAATCCTTATCAACACTTGAAAGTAACTGATTTCTTCTTTAAAAGTGTATTCCATTATTTTAATATGTTCTTTTCTGATTGCTAGCTTCATGCTCCATGTCCATTTAGTCAAAGTAATTTTGCCTTAGGTTTGTAATTTATAGAAATACACTCAGTATGAATCTCATACCTGTTTTATTAGCTTTAAAGAACACAAAATGGCAATACACCACCTAGCCAGACAGCAGTTGCACCAAGAGGTCTTGCAACATATCAAGTTTCTATCCTATCATGGGATGCCCTAGTTATAGAAAATGAAGTCAAAGTAGAAAATTTCCCTACGTTTCTAATATATTTTTTATACTTTGCTTGGCACTTAGCCTTCTGGGGCTGCCAATTCTCATCATTGCTAGTCAAAGGCAATTTGTCTGTTAGGAATTTTATAATAAACCATTCTGATAACCAAGTATCAACTAAACATATAAAATTACAAATTTACTTTAAATTACTACATTCTAGGTAGCTGTTTTGGGAAAGGGTAAATCCAGGCTTATACCCCAGACTGGCCACTAGAACCAAGGAATATAGAGGTGTTCTCTGGCTGCAGTCACAAAAGTTGGGGTATCATACAGTGGGTACGAACTTCTTTCTGGGTGAAACTAATTATTATAGTCCCATGAGACCAGGAATTCAAGCTCTCCTGGCCTCTAGAACCAGGCAATCAAGAGGTGTCCCCTTACATGGCAGCTGCAGATATAAGGGCCCCAGATGCATGTAAAAGTTCACTTCCTGCAGACATTGGTTCTCTGGAGCATGGTAAGAAAGCATGGTGATGGTGGCCACCAGCCTTCATTCAGGCAAGTGTTCCAGCAGGCTCCTTAGGTGTATGTGTTTAAATTGGATGCCTGTCCCTCAGTTGACACTATAATACAAGCAGCTGAATCTCTTTACTTTTAAGTGTGGGTGATATGGACTGCTTATGCGCTGGGTCCAGGGCAGGCAAGTCAGAGTGTGGTCAGCCTTTAAAGAATGGTTTCTCAGATCTCTATAGTCTTATGGGTCTTGGGACATTAGCCCTGTTCGTTTTCAATGTTAGATGTTTCGGGGTGGGAGGGGATCCTCTCTCAAGTGTGTCTAAAAAGTAAGGATGTCCAATGTGGGATTTGAAGCCTTTGCTCTCATGGAGAAGCTCTGGGTTTTGAATTCCCTCCCAGTTGTGAGATGCCGATGAAAGGGATGGGTTTATGAGAAGATTCTACTGGCCTCTCCAACTTGCTTCAATGTGATTTTCTTCTCTTTGATTGATGTGTAGCTGTCACACAGCCAGCTTTTAGGTTTTCTTAAAAGGAACTTGTTCTATATGTAGCTATAGACTCAGTGTGTCCACGAAAGGAGGCGAATTCAAGATCTATGTCACCATTTTGAACCACAATTCTTTGGAATTTATATTTTCTCTGAGTCCTAAACAGTGCCCTGCTAAAAATTTAGTTTAAATTGGCTTCAATTTCCAAACAGAAGCAAATCCTCAATGGAGTTCTTTCACATTCAAGCTTTAAAGAACCCCACAGATAGAAGTTTATGGAAGAAAAGCTCACAATAAAACAAACAAACCCACATAAGAAAACTAACCATCAAGACTGAGTCCAGAGAAATAACTGACTACACAATCATTCACGAAAGATGTCATATATCTATTATTGTATACATAATTCACTTATATAAATGTATTTTATGTAAATAAAATTTTAAAGGTTTAAAATGTTATGTATCAACTCATAAATAGCCAAGCATATTGTAAAAATAATTAATTTTTAGAATTAAAAATAAATAGAAAATAATCTCAATAACAGACTATGATAGCTAGTCAAACTGCAGAACATTCACTAAGGTAAAGAGATCTTAAAATGAAAGGGAAACTGACAATTTGCCTACAGAAACTAAAAATTAGACTAATAGTTGATTTTTCAATAGCAACAGTAGAAATAGGAAGTCATAAATCCACCATTTAACAAGAGGAAAATAAACTGTAAAGTTAAAATTATACACCAAGGAAAGTATTTTACTATTGTGGTCAAAATAAAGCTATTTTTAGATAAACCAAATATATTCTCAGTACTGGATCTTCTAAATGTAAGTTAGGAAAGGATTTCCATATTATTATATGTGGAACTTTAAAGATGCAAGGAAAAAATGACAATCAAAATTTTAACAATTACATGGTTAATACAAATAAATTATGACTTTATATTATAATGATAATGTAATGATTTCTAACTTATCATTTTGGAAAAATGATAGAATTAGAATAACGAACAATATTAGTTTATATCTCACATGTCTAAACCAATAACTGACATTGTAGAAAGAATTAAGAGGATCATTAAAAAAAAAACAAATCATTTTAATGTCTTTGAATTGTTCAGGAAAATGATAAATATATTCATTAATTTTAACATACCAATAAAAAAAAAAGGCTTTATTGCAAGAATCTGAGCAGCCCAAAGTTAGCCTCTTTGGAGAAAATTATATTGTATCATAAACCTACATATTTTAGACCTGTTACATCAACTTTCTAGACTTTCTGTTGGCTCCGGAAGTTATCTTGCTTTTCTGATATGCTTCAGCTGCTCCCTCTTTTGCTCCCTCATTTCTACTTTCATGTTACTCTAGAGTGTCTCTTTGTAATATTGCCTGTCCCTTTGGAATACTATTTGAACAGCTGTTTATGTTGAGAACAACACTTTTTGCAGTTTTAATCGAGTGCATCTCTTTAAGATTTTTCTTTTACGAGCATTAAAGTGTTTTTAACAGTTTGTGTTTAAGGAAAAGTTAAAGTAGTTTTCTCATCCATTATATGTATATATTTATGTCATGCATCATATAGCATCACAAAGGGGAAATGTGGTATAATGGAAAAACACAAAACCAGGAGAATTTGTTCCTAGTGTTTGCTCTATGTTAATTTGCTCTGTGATCTCAATTCACCTAACCTCTCTTATTCTTTCTACCTTGAGGATAAAAAAGAGATAATGGCTTTTAAATCTCTCTGAAACAGTTTAAAGTGCTGCTATCACCAAAGAACAGGCTACTTATCAAAGAAAAGAATACTACTAAATCCTGTAGCCACTTCACTTATTTTTGTCATGGCCTAGGGAATTATTCAATCAAATATTGAGCTCTCTGCTTTGGAATCCTTCAAATCTTACAATGATCAGTACTTTATTTGCTTCTCTTTCTACTCATCTAATGTAACTTTGATATGAGTACAAGGTTAAAAGGAAAAAAAAATAAGAGTTTGGATGTGTATTCTGCATTATGATGGAGTCTGATACTAGCTACAATATATGGATGTAAATTTCAATATAAAAAAAATATAATTACCCATAAATATTGTCCTTAATGGGAAAGCATTCTTAGTTATACTAAAGAACTTTCTTTCTTGGAAATGATTATAAATTGGTGAAGACTAAATGTGTAGAACCTTATGAAAGCAAAAGTTGGACTACTTTCCATATAAATGATTTTTCTTTTATTCAGTATTTGATAATATCATTCTATTGCTTCAAGAAATTCAAATTTCCTACTTCATCAAGCTTGTTTTCCTTGTCAAAGTTTCCGCAAACTTTTAATTACTGTGTTTTTTTCTTTACTTTGTGCTTTGGCTACCTGTTTACCTAAACCAATTAAATTATTTTACCTATCTTGGAACACATAGCTTTTTCTAAGAATAATTATTTGGTCATTAATTTATTTAAAATACTTACTTTAAGGTTCTTTTCTTGGCAATGTTAGACTGTGATTTTAACCAACTCTTTTCCTGAAAACAGATAGGGAAATTGGAAGAAATCTATTGAAAAAAAAAATTCTTAAAGGTATTGGAGAGCTACCAAAGCAGTGAGAAATTGTGGAGACAATCTGAGCAAAAAACGAAAATAAATTTGGCATTTGGTGTAACTTTATAGCGAACATTTTTTAAAAAATTTCAAAATAACGGCTGAGAAGTTAAGAAACTGGCTAGTATTTTTGAGGACTCAGGCACTGGAGTTCAAGGCCACGGAAGAAGAGCAACCATGGATAACCACCAAGCTTAATGTGTTCTGTCGTTGTTGACCTCCGCATTAGCAGCTTGCCCCCAAATATGAGGTAACTTTATTAAAAGCCTCAAAATACATCTACATTTTGAAAATATACAATGGTAGGTAATCAATAAAAGTAATCAGACATATGTAGAAACATGAATTTCAGTTGGCAAATCTAGTTTGGGATAAATTATAGGTAGTGGAAAAAAAATCCCACTAGGAATCCAGATGTGGCCTGTCAGATAAAAATGTTTGTGATGATCAAAGAAATAAAAGACAAAGTTGAGAATTTAAGTCAAGATATGAAAATTATTGAAAATAACCAAATGGGCATTCTATAATTAAAAACTACAATAATTGAAATTTTTGACTCAATAAATAGGTAGATTACTTAATAAAATATTAATTATAGCTGAAAAGCAAGTACATAAGATATATCAGAAGAAGATATTCAAAGAAAAAGGATAAATAATACAAAAATTGAGCAAAAGACATATGGGGTATGGTGAAAAGTTTTAATGTATATATACTTTGAGTCTTGGAGAGGAGAAAGAATATTATGGAAGTAATATTAAAAAACACAATGGCAAGGAAAAATTTAAACTATCAAATATCAAGTAAAAGAATCAAAAATGCACAGATCCTCAGTATAATAAGTAGAAATAAAAGCACATAAGGGCACAGAAATACACTTAAGAAAGTCAAATAAGGATAAATCTTAAAAGCATCTTAAACAAAATGATGTATTAATTCTGAAGGTACAAAATTAAGACCAAACCGATGATGCATTACAAGAAACAAAGGAGATCAGAATCAAATGGATGATATATCAAAGTGCTGAAAGAAAACAATTGGCAACTCAGAATCTTGTAATTCATTAATATATCCTTAAATAAAGAAACCAAATGACTTAAAAAAATGGAAAATACCAAGAGCTCAAAGTCCATGTTAACAGATATTTGGCATTATGTAGTGTAAGCTGGCCAATTGGAAGATAGATGAGAAAAAAAGAACTTATCTAGATTAAAATGGATGTATTATCTTTCTTAAAAATGTAAGTGATGTGTGGATTCTGTTAGTTATTTGTTGCCATACAATGAATTACCACAAACTTAGAGCTTTAAAACAGCCTTCCTTTATTATCTTGCATCAGGAATATGAACATTTCTTCAATGAGTCTTCTGCTAAGGATTTCACAAAGTTACACTGAAGACATTGGTCAAAACTGTGTTATTTTCGAAAGGTTGTGTTCTTCTTCTAAGCTCATGCAGTTGGCAAAATCTGGTTCCTTGTGTAGATAGATCTGAGGTCCCTATTTTCTCACTAGATGTTGGCTAGGGACTGCTTTCAGGTTCTAGAAATCTTCTGCAATTGCTTGGCTTGTCACATGGCCCTCTCCCAGTGGGCCCCTCCCTCACAGTATGGCAGTTCGATTCTTCAAGGCCAGAAGGAGAATCTCTTGCTCTAGTTGGGTAAGGTGGAGTGTTATGTAATGTAACATAATCACAGGAATGACTGCTGCATCGCCTTTGCAATGTTTTATTGGCTAGAAACAAGTCAGTTTCCACTTTCAATCAAGAGGAAGAAATTACATAAAGGTGGTGATAGAAGGAGGTGACAGTCATAGGTCACGTTAGAATTCTGTTTACCAGAGAAATATAGTACAAAAGCCTAAAACAGGTATAACTGGAATTTGAATAGGTGAGATTATACAGCAAGAATGTATATTAAGGATGCGGAGCAACCATAACTCTCACGTGCTTTAAAACACTGGGAAGATCGATTAAAGCTGAATATCGATAATCCAGAAATTCCTGTTTTTGGAACATATCAAATATAAATAAGTATATGTAATCATCAAAATATGTAACAGAATGTTCATCACAATGCAATTTGTAACGTTTCTCTTGTTATGAACTGAACTGTGTTCCCCCAACATTCCTATGTGGAAGTCCTTAACCTTTGATGTGACTGTGTTTGGAAGTAGGGCCTTTAAAGAGATAAATAAGACTAAATGGGGCTACCATATGCAATATATATGGCACACTGTTGAATTGTACACTTGAAATTTATTAGATTTTGTTGATCAATGTCACTCCAATAATTTTTCATTACAAAAGATTAAATGGGGTCATAAGGGTAGTTCCATAATTCAATATGACTGGTTTTCTTATGAGAAAATGAAGAGACACAAGGGATATGTGCATAGAGAAAAAACCACGTGAAGATACAACTAGAAGATGACAATCTGCAAGCCAAAGAGAGAGGTGTCAGGAGAAATCAAACCTGCTGGAACCTTTGTCTTAAACTTATAGCCTCCAGAACTCTAAGGAAATATATTTCTGTTGTTTGGGCCTCCCAGCCTGTAGTTTGTATGGCAGCTTATCAAACTAATAGAATACTCAAACCGAAAACTAGCCAGTTCCCATCAGGAGTAGAACAGATAGTGCTATAGAGCCATTTCTTAAAAGGGAAGAATGAATTAGTGTTGCATATAACTAGGTAAAGAGCATTCTGGGCAGAAAGACCCAGAGTTGATAATGTGCCAGAAAAGTTTGAGGCCCATTAGAGTCTTCAGTAGGAGTGGAGCAGAGTTAACACAGGGAAAACAGGTAAGAAATACAATCAGAAAGGTTGGAGTGGGGGCTATGTTAGGTGGGCTTTGTAAGCCATTTTAACACCTTGGGTTTTGAAATGAGACATTTAGGAAAAAAAAGAATGACATGACATATTTACTAAAAGGATTACTCTAACCTTTATGTTTTGAATAGACTGCAGGTGCCAAGGGTAGAACAGGTAAATTCATTAGAAAGCTATTTTAATAATTCAGTGTAGAGATGTTGATGCTTTAGGGTAGTGTGTTAACTTTGAATGTAGCGAAAAATGGATGGAATTTAGATACATTTTGAAAAAAGAGACAAGAATAATCTGACAGGTTAGATAGGGTATAGTGTGAGAATTAAAAAGCAACAGAAAATAGGGTCAGCTTCAACTGAGATGAGAAAGCCTGAGTGTGGAAAAGTTTTAGTAGGAAAATTCAGTCTTGAGCATGCAATATTAAGATGTCTTTAAGCATCCAAATGAGGAAGTATCTTAGGCATCCAGATGAGTTTATCAATTGCTACATAATAAATAACACCTCAAATCATGCTGGCTTGAAACAACATTTGATTATTTTTCATAATGCTGAGGAATGACTGATGTTCAAATGTATGGCTCTTGAACTGTCTTGTTTTGAGAGTTTAGTAAGGATGCAGGCAGACGATGACTGAAGCTGAAATGTCCAACATGGCTTTATTTAAATATTAAGTATTTTTGTATGGATAATTTGAACTCTGAGACAAAGACTAGGTGGGTTTCTCTCTTCTTTACGTGGATTTTTCGTGTACTCTTTACTTAGTTTCTCCAGATGGACCACTTAAATGATGGTTTATGGCTCCAAAAAGCACAAAAGCAGAACTTACCAGGCTTTCATAAGGCTTAGGACTTGAACTAGCACCATCTACTTCTACATTTATTGGATTAAGCAAATCACATGACCCAATTCAGGTTCAATATGGTAGTAGTCTCCTAAGGCATGAATTATGGGAATGTGATTCACTGGGGTCCACTTTGAAAACTAAATACCACAAGCTCAATAGATTTGAGATGTCTATTAGGTATCCATGAGTAGAGGTCAAGGAGATAGTGTGATATATAAATTGAAATTTAGTAGTGTAGTCTGATTTGGATATATAAATTCTAGAATTTTTTGCATATTGAGTAGATGAAATCACCAAGAAAGTGATATGTAGAAGAATCAAGGAATGAAAAATTTTCCATTATATTTGTATGAAATTTTAGTAAATGATGCATTTCATACTAAACAGAAGATGGATTGGTAGAGAATGTATGTGTGATGAAGGAGAAAGAGTGTGTATGTGTGTGTGTGTGTGTATGTGTGTGTGTGTGTGCTTATGTGGCAATCTAATGCTCATTGTATTACCTCGTTTTGTGAATTTATTGTACTACTTAGTTGACATAAAAAAATGGTGTGTAACATCTGAATGTACAAGGTGGCCCTGAGGTAAACTAAATGGGAAAAAAATATCCTGCTCTGATCCATTTTAAAGATCTCTGAAAAAAACAAACAAACAAAAATATTAAGAATTGTCAAAATATCTTGAGGAGCTAAGTGGTTCACCTCATTAGTATCAGCTAGATATAAGGACTTAGAAGAATTGGACTTAGCAAAGTTTAGTAGAGATATTTCTTATTTTCTGTTGAGCTCCCTCTCTCCTACAATCCCCTTTTACTATCTCTGCAAATAGCACAACAAGCCAGAATTGTTTGTTACCCATTTTGTTCAAACTTCTTGTGCTTTCCCAACCCCGCTCTATCTGAAAGGTAAGTAAAATGCAGAAACATATACTAAACCAGAGGGATAAACTTTCCCTTGCATTTGATAGGAAATTAGATTGTGAATTGAATGGTGATGATTAAATGCAAGTGTGGCAGTGATAGGAGAGCAGGCCCTCTCCTGCTTGTGAGAAGATGCTCTCTGTAGTACTGCTCCTACCCTTACTCTACCTCTTCATAACATCAAGCAAGAGCCAGACTGGCTAAAGAATGCCTGGAACAGATAAGTCAGCTTTGTTTTTGTATGGACTTATGTTCCTTTGCTATGAAAATACTGAGATAGGCAGGGCCAAAGTTTTGATATAGGCCCAGTGTGAGCAGCTAAAGTCAGCCTCCTGATCTATTCAGTGCTTTAGATGTTAGCCACAATTAGCTAGGCAGAAGGGGTCCTAAAGTTGCTGAAGTACACCTGACTCAACAATAAAATGAACTGGAGCTTACGGCAAAGGTGTTTTAGTAAGAGACAGCATGTGTTTGCATGAGTGTTCCCTTTTCCTCTCTCTGGGGGAAAATTAATTGAAATAGGTGGCTGCTTTCGATTTAATATATTCAGCAATCTGGGTACTCCAAAACGTGCTATTTTAGTACTCTTGACAACTGCTTCAAACTGTGATCAATATAGATAGTTCTTTGAGTAGAACCAAGCCATTTCAATTGCATCTTCTCTCTGTTCATTATAAACATGGAGTAAACAGACGAGTCACTCTTATGTGACTGTGAAAACTACACTGAGCAACTTTACTGGTTGCTTGTGAAGCTTGATATGCATCGCTGAGTTGGGAGGAATTGGCCTCAAGGGGAGTGTGTGCTGATTTGGTGAAATTCTGTTAGCACTTCATAATCCTTAGATGTATGACAAATTTAGCCCTTTGGAAGTAATCTGTGCCTGCCTTCTTATGATGCTGATTTTTTCCCTTTGGTTGCAGGAACACTATTTTTTTCTTAGATGGCTTGCATTTTTTTTTTTTCCTCATCCTTTAATGAAAAGAGATCAATCCATAACAATCTTTGTCAGTAAGAGATGTGTGTGTGTGTGTGTGTGTGTGTGTGTGTGTGTGTTGCTCTTGATTTTGGCTGCTGGCCACTCATGTATATTTGAAGCAAAAATTGATATACACAGCTCCAGTTTAAGTTTTCAATTATATTATTGAAATCCACCAAGGATAAATGTAGAGATTTTTTGTCTACGCAATGATTTCCTTTCCAGGATGCGATAAGATCATTTGTTAGCTCTTAGGTTTTTCCACCTAGTTTTTGCTTCTGAAGATTTATTAATATTTGGAGGTGACATTTTTGGAGGAAGTCAGAGAACAGTGGGTGAGATTAGTGTGTATATAACCTCTCAATAAACTATATGTATAAATTCATAATATAGGTACAACCGCTGATTTTCTTATTTTTTGTTCATCACAAAACAATTGTATTCTGTGGTTCATGAGTAGAATAGGAATGGAAAAACTAAATGTAGTTTTACTTTCTTAGGGTAAAATGAAGCATAACATCAGTTATTTTCATAAACTGTTAAATTTCAGATATAGGTTGGTTGTAAGTAAAAAGGTTTTGGTTTTAGTGTCAATTTTTTTTGTCTTTATACAAATTTTTCTGTTTAGAGCTGCTCTTCTAACTGTTTGAATTACATGTAGACTTTGCTTGCTGTTTTAATCATTTTGAATTTAATTCTTTTTCTTCATCCTGATTTAGATTACCTCATAATTTGACCTGCTTTTTGTTTGAAGCTTCTTATAGCTCTCTTCTCTGAAAAATGTAATGCCCCACTTATGAGTAGGAAAAAATAATGACACTCTTAATGTTGGGAATGAGCTTATATCCTATGCTTATGGAAGCATGTATTAATACACCTTCTAGTTTCAAGTTTACGATTCCCATCTGAATTCTGTAGGGACATAAACCACTCATACAGTTGTACCCATTAGCTAGCAGAGGTCAATGAGTGGCTAAGTAGTTCTTTCATTTCACTAAGAATTGAGAAACAAGGATTTGTCTTAATATTATTCTTTTCCTACTTGATGCTTCATTTTCTGGATATGACCAAAAGAGAGGTAGAATGGAAGAAAAGAAATAAGCTAATCTCTGAAAACCAAAGTATAGCAAAAAGGACTGAAACTGAGAAGTCAGACTAGAAATTAAAGCACATGAAAATCATGTGGATTCCTGATTACAAAATTCCCAAATGGTCTCTAGTTTTTGAGATTATTAGTTTCCACCCTCCATAAGAAAGCATTTTGTTTCTTAGAACACCATCTCCAGAAATCTCCTGAATCCCTGTGTTCAAATCTGTGAATTTTATAATAATTTATGATGATGTCAACTTGTAATATCTCCAATTCACTCATATTATTGATTCCTAACTCTTAGCTTTTCTATCTATGTATGTGAAGTAAAACATATCTTTATAGAACCTACATAATGTGAGATAAACCTTATTTCCTCAGATTCAGAATGATTATAAATGACACATAGTTCTTTTTGCTATGAATCTACTATGAGCCCAGTGTATGTAAAAGATGGTGAACTGATTCATGGTCTCTTATTTATCACAAAAGACTCAAAGTGTAAAACTTAACTAGAATTTATTTTTTAATCCACTCTTCCCTTCTTGGCCTTCCCATAATAAATTCTCCAATTCTCTTATTACATTTCAATGGCAAACCAAGAAGGGAGTGAAATTTTAGGCTTAGTCCATCATAAACACTAATTTTGATCTAGCATGCTCTTGTATCTCATTGACTTGGACATTGTTGTCTAAAGTTGAATCCTGGAAAGCACCTGCTCATATCCCTACCCTTCGCATACTACCTGGCTTCTTTTCCTGTTATGACATCTAAACTAGAAGAAAATTTACAATCTTGGGGCACACATTTGAGAGAAGGAAAGAAATATGTCAGGGCTTCTTGAACAGACAAAAATCTAGGACTTAAAGCTTTGCAATTACTTTGTTTCTGTGACATATCTCTTATATTTTTGATCACTCAAAGTCCTGTGAGCTTATCCTGCTTCATTGGTTGTAAGTGGATTTGAAATGATGATTTGGCAGTTTATTTTTAAATGTGATTTTAGACTTGAATACATCTCCAGTCAGAGATGTCTGCTCTTTTTCTTCTGAATAAAATAGTCACACAAATAAACAAACTCAAACACCTCTTTCTTCTAGAGTAAGGTATTACATAATAAAATAAAAATCAGACATCATTAACGTGCACATTACTGCAAATAAATTTATCAAATTCTTTCTGAACAGGAGAAGAGTAAAGAGTGAATACAGACTACATAGCCTTTACAGAAAAGACGCCTGAAAAAGAAAGTTGTAGAAGATTCGTGTAATCAATTTTGTCATTTTACACAAAATCAACACTGCTTTAGGACACTGGTTAGCACTTAGAATGTTAATATGGCTTCACTCATAAAAGGCATTAAAGACATGTTAGGTATGAAGCCTTTCCGTATCTGAAGGTATCCCCTGTTTGTAATTCTTACTTACATAAATGCACAGGGAATTTCATCTCTTATTTTTGCAAGAAAATTTTTGCAACTAAAATCCTGGTTTTTTTTTTTTTTTTTCCTCCACAATGACTTTGTGTGCTGTAGTAGTGTTTTTTTTTTGTTCTGTTTTTTTTTTTTTTAATAGTTGCTGTAACAAATTTACAGATTTAATGGCTTAGACCAGCACACTTATTATTTTAGAGTTCTGGAGGCCAGAAGTCCAAAATAAGTCAGGTATTAGCAGGGGTAGGTCCCTCTGCAGAGTTTTGAGAAAGTCTGTTTCCTTGCCCTTCCTAGTTTCTGGAAGTGCCTGAATTTCTTTGCTCATGCCCGCTTCCTTGCATCACATTGCTTCTTTCTCATCTGTAGTCAAATTTCTCTCTGCCTCCCTCTTATAAGGACAATTATGACTACATTTAGGGCCCACTTAGATAGTACAGAATAATTTCATTACTTCCAGATCCTAAATTTGATCATATCCTCAAAGTCCTTGTTTGCTATATAAAGTGACAACAGAGGCTGCAGGAATTAGGACGCTGATGTCTTCGGGGGCCATTATTTAGCCTAGCATGTGTGCTATTACTATGTTTTAAAATTTGTATTTTACTAATAACTTAGTTAATGTTTAAGTATTAGCCTAAAGATATTACCACCCAAATGTATTTATTTGATTGACTATCAGCTGAACAGGAAAAATGATCATGCATTTATATGTAAGCTTCACAAATTTACATCTACAGATTTTATTATATTAAAAGTTTTCAGTACATAAAAGAGGTTCTAGAAGGAAAAATAAAAACTCTGCCAACACAAAACTTGATTTGAGTTTCTGTAGATGAAAGCTATAATTTTATCATCTCCAAATTAAAAAAAAAAAGATTTTTCTACTCTTTTTTTACATGTGCTTATGGAAATATACCCAAAATATAAATGCAGAAAAATAAATTATATCTGAATTAAAGAACAAATTAAAAAGGTACTATCCTATTTTAGAATAACAATCTTAGGAAACTGGTTGAGAAGACTTCATGAAAAATAAACAAACATGTAAGTTTTGAGCTCTCTGAGGTCATCACTGTGCATTTTTAGGTTATCGATATTTGCTTTGAGGTTTCAGAAGATTGGGTTGTTATTTGAAAAGAAAGAATTTTTGACAACTAGTGAATGTTTCACTTAGTGCTTATGGAAAAGAACTAGAATCAGTAGCCGCCACGGTGAATGGCATTGTAGTAAGTCATTTCTGTTACATTAAATAAACTAAAAAAAAAAATACTGATAAAGTTCCTTAGGAGAAAGGAATAGCTACTTAGGCTATACTTTTGACATAATAACTGAAATAGGTTCCAACTAGTATAAACTCTACAACAATGAATCTCTTGTGAAAGTAGATGGAAGGAAAGTGTTTAAGGTAAGACGAGTCTAACTGTTGGCAAAGGAAGTAAGGAAACTTGGTAAAAGTAAATTTAGATGTCAATTTAACCTGGGATTCTAAAGTAAACATAAACTATTTGAGATTTCCATTTCACCAGGTATGCTTAGGGTAAGATAGATTCAAGATTTCTATACTAATAAAGCTACCCTTATAATCTAATATAGAAATAGGTTGGGAGTGATAGTCTCTAATTCTTGATGGTCTGAGGATATTTTTGTGTGGAAACTGAAAATTCCAAGAAAATTAAAGCCAAAAATATATCTATATTCATATACATAGGAGATTATACATCAGATATTTTTTACCAATATACTGTCTATATTTTGGAGGAAGAAACATCCCCAAGGGAAGTGGTTATACTGATAGATTTTAAGAGACAATATTATTGGCATAGCAGGTCTGGTCAGTGCCCTTCCATTTTTCCTAAACATTCCTTTGCACACTGACCTGACTTCAAACTTCTAGCACAAACTTTCATTTCCCTGAAGATTTTCTCTGGACTCCATTGTTCTCTCCCCAAGCTCAGCCAGGATGCCAGAGAATTAACGATGCTTGAAGCAGCCTTCAGGCAATTGCACCTCAGTTGGATAACCTGTCATGTGTTCCACAGGCTCCTAGTGTTTCTAAGTTGTATTAACCTCTGTGCCCACCAAGGTAACTTGTTTGTTAATGCATTCTTTATTAGCTGCCTTTCTTTCCCTTCTCTATCTCACTTCCTGGCTCCTACACTGGGTATTTTCAGGGATAATTTCCTGAATAAACTACTTGCATCTGAATATTTATCACAGAGTAAGCTTCTGGAAGAACCCAAACTAAGAATCAAGAATGGGTATATCTAGAACTCAGGGAATTTACTACAGGTATTTTGGGTACTTTCATACGTGATGATAACTATAAATAGAAAATTGCAGTAGTCATGACCAGACAATGGCAGAGTAAACAGAAATTTGTATTTCTCAGAAATATAGCCCTGGGTTAGCCTACTGGGAAAGCAATCTACAGCAACAAAAGTGCTGATAGAAGGTGAGGAGAATCTAGAATGGATAATAGAAGAGACAGATGATTGATATCACTTGAGACCTTGGTAATAACTGTAGCACTGAGAGTGTGGCTTGTCACATAAACCCTCTGGCCCAAGTCCATTTTTCTTTTCTTCTTCTTCTTCTTCTTCTTCTTCTTCTTCTTCTTCTTCTTCTTCTTCTTCTTCTTCCTTTCTTTCTCTTTTTTTTTCTTTTCTCTTCCTTCCTTCCTTCCTTCCTTCCTTCCTTCCTTCCTTCCTTCCTTCCTTCCTTCCTTCCTTCTTTCCTTCCTTTCTTTTTCTTTCTTTCTTTCTTTCTTTCTTTCTTTCTTTCTTTCTTTCTTTCTTTCTTTCTCTCTTTCTTTCTTTCTTTTTTTTTTTAGAAATTGTGGTTAGCCACTACACTGAATAATCAATGACAGAATAAAGTTAATGTATGCCATGAGTGGATCTAAATGCTGCATGTATCTAAATTATTTTTGTATATACTGTCCCATTTTCTAAAATGTCAGCTCCTGCCTTTCTTTGTCTCTGGGCTTTTCTTTGACCCTGGGAATATAATTTTTAAACCATAGGACAGCCTACGAATGGGGATTTACCATGCTCTCCTCTAACCCAGGAGTAACCCTCAACCAAAGACTTCTAGAATTTGGTAGGTAGATACTCCAGCACCCATCACTACTCTTTGGATGCAGAACTTCTGACATACATGTTCTATGTTGGTTCTAGAATTTTTAGCATAATTGAGAATCGGTTACTCATGGTGGCAACTAGCTCTGTAATTTTAATGTGCCCAATATGTATATATTTCTATATTAGGTTCCTGTTGCTGATGTAACAAATTACCACAAACTTAGTGGCTTAAAACAACACTGACTTATTATCTTATAGTTCTGAAGATTTGAAGCCTAAAACGGAACTCATGGGCCTAAAATCGAGGTGTCGCAGGGCTGCTGCATTCCCTATAGAGGTTCTAGGGGAAAATCCATTCCCTTGCTTTTTCTAGTTTCTAGAGACTGCCTGTATTCCTTGGCTCAAGGTCTTCGACAGTCATGCCAATCTGTTTTACTTTTTATCTCGAGTTTTATAAATGGAACTCAGTTTATTAAAAAAAAAAAATTCTATTGCTTAGAAGATCAGGGCTGTTTTTTAACCTATTAGGTTTTTCATCCAGTATTGCTTTTGGCTCTTATTTTTATGGCTACTTGACAATTGAAACAGTTTTTCACTTTAAATAAAATTAGTGAGTTTATACTGCCCTTGTCTGAGCCATCACTCTTTTGGCAGATGGCTTAAATAATTTGATATACACTTGCGAAATTAAGGTAAATTTGTTTCAAATTAGTGGCTTTATTGGCATTATATGTCAGATAGCTTAGTGGATGGGCAAAAAGTTATAAAATTCTCTGAAACCTTTTAAAGAAAAATAAAAGAAAATTATGGCTTTTTAATATATTTAGCAAAGGTAAAATAGGGCTTTCAAAATTCAGAGTAGATCCTCTAATTTGTGACTTCTACCTCTTATTGACCAAGTGGTAATGAAGTGTAAGGATTCTTACTACTGTTGTTCAGGTAACCTACATTTCTTTCTACTACTCTAGCAAGACTAGAATTTCTCTCTATGGATGACGACTCAAAATTGTTGGCATGACAGCATCACAGGAGGAAAGAGCACCAACTTTTCTACTTTGGGTAGAATCAAGTAGAATAATTTGTGCTATTTTGTGGGAATAAATATGAAGTCTATACACATTAGAAAATCTTATATGACTTCCAATTTCCATTACTTTCTCACACTGTAAAGTTCACCCGTAAAGTTACTCGCATATGGAATTTTACTGCCATAACCCATGAAAGAACAGACTTAGCCTAAATATGTTTATTCGTTCATTAGTTGCTATGACCTTTGGAGATTGGGAAAGTTATATATGAAGCAGGAAGGAAGAAAAGTGATGAACTAGAAGTAACAGTTCACTCTACCTCTATCACCTCTTTCTCTGGTTGAGGAACATGTTTCTAGAGGTGAATGGAAATTATTGTGAATGGGAAGCACATTGAAGTGGGAAGCAAGGCCTGTCCTCTCAGAGTAAAAAATCATTTTTATACTCTGATTCCCTTCATCTATGAATGATGAATTTGTGTCACCTAATTGGTCATTTCTCTCTTGGCTCTAAGTAGGTACTTTCCCTTATAAGGGCAAAATATATATAAAGAGGCTTAATTCTCACTGTTTAAAATAAGAGAAGAGACCCTACTCCCATCCTTTAGAGCATTTACTTTAGAAAACTTGTAAGTTCTTCCTCAGTCTTGTGAAATGGACATAGATCTTTTTAAAAGCTAAAGAGGTCTCCAACTAGCTTTAGGACTCAGAAATGTCTTTCTCAAGGGCTTGGGAAACATTTTTTGAAATGCAATCATAAAAAAAGGTAGTGTCCCTCTCTCCCAGTCTCTATGTGAGTATAGGAACCTAACTCTGGAGGGACCCTTGCTCCAACTTGCAAAACTACTTTTTGCCATAGAGGTATGAGATGTTTTGTTTTTGTTTTTATTTTTGTTTTTGTCCCCTTCCCCCAACCTCAGTTAAAGTCAGTTAGCTAACACAGAAGGTCACCTCGACTACCAAGTAAATTTGGGATGAACTGTGTGTGAGAAATGGTGCCATGCAGTTCTCTTATTTGAGGACTAATTGTTATTTATCTTGAGAACATGTACGTAATGAGTGGTGTCTGGCTCTGTAAAAGGGTGATATGTCTTCCTGTCTTTGTAGTCTTTTAGTGGATTGACTATGAGAGGCATCACATTCCAATTTTAATATTTATTCCATAATAAACCTGTCATCTTTATTTTCTACCTTCAAGGAGAGCTTTTCAGAGTTGTAAGATTTTGTTCTTTAATTATGTTTCTCCCTAAACCTGGATATATTATCTACTCATTTTTAAAAATCTTGATGACCAAATTGTACTACCTTTTATAGAGAAATTTGAAAGCTGTCAGATAAAATCTATAAGATCATATATTTATCCTTTATGTGTTGAACTCAGAACAAAATGAAGTCAAAGTAAAGTGTCACAACTTCTACCAGAATCTTATTTTCTTCCATGTTGCCTTCCCGCTTCCCTAGGAAGTATACTATATCCTCATTTCTGTTCTCAGTCCCACTCTTTCTTGCAGCCCAAAAAAGTGATTTTACGGGGTAAATTGTTCTTTGAAAAATTACTCATTAGTTTCCAAATACTTTTTTTCTTGGTTCATGTAATATAGATATTTAGGTTGCAGTGTCATATTTAGAAGGAAGAAGCATTTACAGTATGTTTTTATATTTTATTAATAAATACCACAATTACTTTTATTTCAAAACGATGACAATTTAAGCCCAACTTGAACTTCGTAACCCCCTCTTCTCACACCGGTTATGAGTGAAACAAAGGTTATAAGGTCAAGTGATAGTCCAAGACCACAGAGCAAGTTTTAAAATGCAGTACCATTGAGCAGAGCAAAGCTTCTAGTCATGAAAACTACATTTTATAAATAACTCCATAGCACAAGAGGTAATTATGAATACGCCAGTAAAATAATTACTTCAACTTGTCAAATATAGCAAGTGTAGAAAAGGAGGCAATACTATCAAATTTTGTTGGTTGGGAGCACTTTGTGAGATGTTATTTCTGAAGTTCTTTGAATTGATTTTGAGTTTTTGATATTTTCCGGGATATGAAGAATAAATCATTTTAAAAGTCATTTGTGAAATGATGATTTATTAATCATACCTGAGATAGCATAACCCCCTCATAGTTTGGGTCACCTTGATGGATACATTGATATTAGCTGAGTAAACTCATGAGAACCACAGATGCTACAGTTACATTAGCTGTGTTTCTTCAGTTCAATTTGCTTTTTAAATCCACAAAATGCTTTCAGCTGGTAATGGCAACCATACTCTCTCTATAATTAGAACGTTATTAGCCTTAAAAAGCAAATCGCAGGGGTGGGGGGAGGGGACTTGTGTTTTTTTTTTTTTCTGTAAGTTTAGGCACACCAGCCCTAAGAAATTTTCTCTTGAGTTTTCTTCCTAGAGACTTAGAATCTTATGTCTCTTGAAAGATTTAAATTAGTCACAGTGCACCAACAGCAATAGCATTGCAAGAATTTGCTTATCCTCAGTCTTTAACTTAGCACCATTTAAATGGCAGCCAGCTTAAAAAAAAAAATCAATAGTTGCTTTGCTCAGATGTTGGTTGAATTGTAAAAAATCTACTATTTTGTGGATCACTTTGCCATTCAAAAGGGACATCGTTCTTTTAGCCACTTTTTCAAAGCTCTAATTATACAGTCTGCAAGTCCTATGTTATTTTGTCTCAAACAAATATTTAATCTTCTGTAATCAGTTTAATGTTTAGAAGAAACAAAATGCTGCTTTGCAGAATTTCTAAATGCCAAGCATGCATGTCTTACCGTCAATAACATTAATGCTTGAAATGGAAGTGAAATTCAAGACAATTGATGCCTCAGCTGCTGAGGAAGCAGAGGAAGCATCAGGTGATACAAAGTTGCTTGCTCAGTAAAATTGCTGTAGGCTGAGGAGTTCAACCATTAGGAAGTCGCTCTGAAAGTCCTGCTTCAGTGGACTGAACAATGCTGTTTAGTGACTCATTTCAGATGAAACAGAATTCCTGAAAGACTGTGGACTGTGGTTTTTCACAAACTCACATTTTCAGTTGTATTGGCTGTTGTATCCTATAATGTTGATTCATATCTCAGAGGTAGTTTTGAAAAATGTGGCAAATTCTTTGACATTCTTTCAATCAAAAAGTAGAAACAATGTCTCTTCTCCTTGAAACTGGGTGAGCCTTTTTGACAGCTTCAGCAAATAGAATGCAGTGGAAGTGATGCTGCGTGACTTACAAAAGCAGGTTAGATAAGGTCAAGTAAGAAGCTTCTGCTGGTCTCTCCTGGGACACTTGCTCTGGGAGCCTTTTGCTACCATGTTGGAAGTTCAGCTACCCTGAGACTGCATGGGGAGATCACATAGTCAGACCCCTTAGAGAGAGAGAGAGGTGCTATTGAAGTCCTTGCAGTATTTGCTCCTAGCTATTTGATTTTCCCAGGTCAGGTGGCAGAAAAATGAGTAGAAAAAATTTTAAGATATCCCCAACTCCCTCTACCTTCGTACTGCAATTGCATTGAACCTCCAGATTGAGCCCAGTCTGCCTAGCTGAGCCCAGTCAATCACCAGAATCGTGAACAAAATAAATGATTGCTGTTGTTTAAAGTCATTGATTTGAAGTGTATTTTTATACAGCAATAGATAACTGGAAATGCTTCATTATATACTTTTTCATAGATTTTTAGCCTAAAAGTATGTACTTACCTAAATATATTAACCTACTCCTCTTTAATAAGGTGTTCTGCCACATTATACAAAAAATATTTCCTTATATGATATCTCTGGCTCTACCTCTTTTTTATATAATTTCAGATATTATTATGTTAGGCCCAAACTGAATAATTGAATTGAAAATACCTAAGAAGAAACATAAATTATGATATAAAATATCCTTAAACTCATGAATATAAAACAGGTAAAATGCAATTTGTCAGGTACTTCACTAATCTTTTTCTGTCTCATCAAATCTGAGCTACACTAAGATATTTACTCATTTCCTTAGAAGAAAATATGGATCTGTATGGGTTTTAATAATAGCTTTTTTTTAATGTAACTAAAACTCTCAGTAATATTTATACTTGGACTCATCCTTTCTACAGAGTGAATGTATTATTTTAAGTTTCCTAAGATTTGAAAGATATTTCACACACATTAAAGGAAAGGTAAGAGGGCTCTGAAATATTTGTTTTTAAAAAACTATTTAAGAATGGATATTACCTACAATCATTAGAACAATTTTGCTAACCAGTCTTATTGTTATTACCTTTAGACATTATTTTTATTTTTATAGATTATCTTCTAATATGCATACATGTGGATGTTTAAAGTATTACCATATAATTTATATTTCAAAAAATATAATTATATTTGATAATATATATTTACATTTTATCTGCTTGGACTGCTACTCAAAGTCACATCTTAAGAAAAATGAAGTAAGATTTTTTGCTTCCTAGAGTGAAGTAAACTCATGACCTTTATAGAGCAGGAATTTAAGTACTTGCACTTGTAGCCTTTTTTTCCTAAATCCATGTTTGTCCAATATCTCATATTTATTTCTTCTTTTGAACAATTTTAACTTAAGTCATATTTATAGTTTTTTTTAAAATTCAATCTAAGTGTATCAATTAATATATACCATAAGCTAATTCAATGTCAGGAAAAAACTTAAAAATCTCCGTTTAATACAGGAATATTAATTTTTTTCTCTAAGATTATATGGTTGTAAGCAGTGTCACCAGGAGCTGTATTTATTCTAGGTCCTTAGGGACCCAGGCAGACAGGGAAGTACCATAAACAACATTGCTGATTGCCCTGACAAAGAGAAGCAAGAACTCTGGAAGGTATTGGATTAACAATTAAATACTCAGCATAGACTCACATCCTGTCTTTTAACTAGCTAACACTAGTTAAAAGGGTCACATCCAATCACTAGAAAGTCCAAACCTGTGCATGCCTTAAAGTGTTTGGCTAAGGATATTAATGATGATCCTAGGAATAAAGCAGCAAAATGACACCATTGTATACTTCCAATTTTTAATGTCATAAAGCCAAATGCTATAGTTTATTCCATAAATGACACTTATTGAATACTTATAATATTCAAGGTAGTGTTGTGTGTGCTAGTATAAATGAATAAGACATCTTTCTTCAGCTTACAATATAAAAAAATATACTCAACATATGATAAAGCCATGTAAAATGCACAATGGAAACAAAGAAAGGAAATACTAATCTAGCCTAGAAGAGGTAAAAAAGGTTTCACAACATTCTAGAAATTTCTTTCAAAACTCAGCTGTCTTATTAAATTCAAAGAAAATGCCATATTTAAAAAATAATTCTGACAAACTACACAATGTTAATGTTGTAAATTTAAGTTCTATTTGTGGTTTTAATTTCAATGACATAGTGAGAAGCCTTTACTTCATTTATTACTAAACAAAAAATGCAGCATACTACACTTTATAAGTTAATGTTTAAAAACAAATTTAAAACACATCATTAAACATAAAACTTATACATCTTAAGAGCTTAAAAATACCAGTTGATGATTGTTAATCACCAGTTGTCATGGGCTTTGATAGAACCACCCAAGAGATCACAGGCCTCACCCTTAACCTTTTGAGGTAAATAAACACTTTACCCTTACAGTTCCCCACCACACCCCACCACTTCGGCCCTTATTTGCTTTCCGTGGTTTCAGTTACCCAAAGCTAACCATGGTCTGAAAATATTAAAAGGAAAATTCCAGAAATAAACAATTTGTCAGTTTTATACTGCATGTTGTTCTGCGAAGCATGATGAAATCTCACGATGTGCCACCAGAGATTTAAATCACCCCTTTGTTCAGCACATCCACACTGTATATGTTACCTGCCCATTAGTCACTCCGTAGCCAGTTGAGTTATCAGGTCTATCGCAGTAGTGCAGCCAAAGTATTCAAGTACCCTTATTTTACTTACTAATGGTCCCAAAGCATAAATGTGGTAATGCTCGCAATTCAGACATGCCAAAGAAAAGCTGTAAAGTGTTTTCGTTAAGTGAAAAAGTAAAAGTTCTTGATTTAATCAGGAAGAAAAACAATTATATGCTGAGGATTCTAAGATCTATAGTAATAAGTAGTCTTGTATCTGTGAAAATGTAAAGAAGGAAAAAGAAATTTGTGTTAGTTTGCAGAGAGAAAGACGAAAACCACATTTATATAACTGTTATTGCAGTATATTTCTATAATTGTCCTATTATTAGTTATTGTTTTAATCTCTAATTGTGCCTAATTTGTACATTAAACATTATCTTAGGTATATATGTATAGGAAAATCATAGTATATTTAGAGTTTGGTACTGTCCACAATTCAGGCATCCACTGGGTGTCTTGGAATGTATGCACCATGGATAAGTAGGGATGACTATATACCATTTCTGTTAGGTAGTTTTTCAGGCATGAGCGACAGGAGCAGAGGCCCAGCTCTGTAACCATAGAAACTTCCTTTGAAGATCTTCCTTAAGGGTCTTCTCCAAATACCTCCCTTTTAGTGTTATAAATTATCGCAAATCCTAGAGCACAGAGGCCATAAGAACTGCTAGCTAAACCAGCCACAAATGCATGCACAGAAAGTAACTGCCTTAACCTGCCCACAACTTCAGCCTCATTATACCATCATAATAATAGCATGACTATGCCTAGAAAGAAGTTCAAGAATCTAATTATAACAGACAGTTCTGGGTAAGCACATGTGCAGTAGGCAAAGTGTTATACAGCAGCCGTCGGTCAAGGTGACCTCGCATAGGGATCATCTAAGACCTCCCATCACCATCTAAATATAAACAGACCTTCCCATTTCTGCTTTGTTACAGCTCTTCTGGCTAGAAACCCCCTCCTCCCTTGAGGTGTACTGTCTTATTTCTTCACCTCCTAAATTCCACAGGGCTGCAGCCTTCCTTAGCGCAGCCCGTATCCTTCTAAAATGTACTTTCAACAAATTTTACTTTTTCTAAATCTCTCCGTCAATGGGGAAGAAACGAGGAATAACACACAATGCCACCATCCTCCTCCCCCACGATGCTGGGGCGACATCAGATTACACATCACCCCAGCGGTAACATTTCTGTAGATAAGGTACTCAGAATTTAAGTGAAATGTCTGTTTCCCTACTACTAAATAGAGAAGCTGTTTGAAACAACCTCTGATATCAGAACACAGATTCTTAACACTGAGTTTACTATACTTCACAAAATATAAGTAGACTTTCTAGAATTAAGTCAGAATAAATAAATGTGCGTTAATGGAAGGTATGTATTTTGAATGAATACTTCTTAAAAATAATCATCTGACATTACCCAAATGATTTTCTTAACAGGATTAAATCATCTTAAATGAGAAAATCAGTTGATATTATCTAAATGCCAATAGATTAAAACCTAAAGTTTAATAATGTTATAATATGTACATACCTGTTTAAGCATTCTAGTATAATTTAAATGATCTTACTCATGAAAGCATAACATGATTTTGGGGTAATTAAATCATGAAAGAGAGTTATTGAATTAAAATTTGAGTAAATTCTAATAATCGTTTTTCTTAGAAGACATGATAAACATATGGTATTAATATCACATAAAGTAAATGGAACATATTTCCTACATTGTGATGGGGATATGTTTGTATTTTTTATTTTTTATTTTTTAAATGTAAAATGTCATTGACTACAAAGCAATAACAAAGTAAAATTTACCATAATCTTTGGGGTAAGTTCTATTCCATTTCCTTTCCTAGTTAAGAATATGCAATTAATCTATCATAAGAACTCCAGAATGTATTTTAAAAATTTCATGATCTATTCCATTCTGCTCTAAGACTATATAGTAGGTTAGGAAGCTTTAAGTGTGATTAGATCACATATTAATACTGTATTCTTTATTCTTTCACCAATCTAGGTAGGATGTAAAGATGACTAAAGGTTGTTTATTTCCAAGTTAATTTTAAAATCAAACCATGTTACTTTTTCTTCCAAGCTGATAAATACTACTGAATGGTTCAAGAATGAATAAAGAAGACCCAGTAATCTTTTGAAAGGAGATAGAATACCAAAAATCTATGTTTCTTTTCACTCGTATTCATAGCCACATGAAGCATTAATTTATTTTAAAAAACCAGATCTGAAACTTTAGAACCTGAAAAAGAAATACATAATCGAACTTATCAGAAACATTTGTGCCTTGAAAGTATTTTATATTCATTTCAGGATTATAAAACTTTGATTCATTTGTTTTTGTGAAGGCTGATCATACTGGAAAATGCCCTCCATGGTTTTAAAATTCCTTAGATATCAAAGTGACCTTCATGACCCTTGCCATCAACTTAATTGGCAAGAACCACTGAGATGGCATTAGTGTTGCTTTACCACACTATATTAAATAAAATGTGTTTTTCTCCAAAATATCATGTTTAAATGATCCCTTTTTATCCACTGCAGACTGCAAACGTGTTCTTTGTTAACAGTCTATTAATTTCAAAGGCACTGAAGCCAAAAGAATGGATTTGGAGGTGACAGCCCAGTTTGCTAGAAAAAGCAATTTGAATATCCAGAGCGCTAAATAGATTGTTTTTCTATTACAACAACAGGCAGAATTCTTCTCCCAGATCTCCCTTTGGGAACAATAACTTTACACATGACTCCACAACATCCATTGTACCATCTCCAGATAGGTTTTGATAGGTAAGAGAAATTCCAACTCCTGCTTAGATTACAGGCCTTTTGATGAACTGATTATGTTTACTTGTATACATTACTGTTGCTCATTTTCTATAAATAAAGCAAAATATACATAATAAATAAAAATACATATGTAAAAGTACAGAATGCAACAGGGCATAAAGTCTCTAGGAAGAAAACAGAAAAATAAAAGGATGACTTAACTCCAGAACAGAGAAGTGGGAGTATGTGAAAAGGTAATGAAGAGAGAAAGAAATAAGGAAAAAGGAACAGTGAATTAATCAGAAAAACTTTGAGTCTGTCAAATTTATTTTCTGTGGCCAAGAGTCAAAATAGATGAGAGCAATCATCTTGTCATATTTAAGAACAGTCCAGTGAGCATTTTCAACCTCAATCTAGGAGTTCTACCCATTTAAACCAAAAGAAAGTATTTGCTCCTTTCAGAAGATAAGGGACTTAGAGAAAATTCTATTTAAGAGAAAGATCTAACTTAAGTTTTAAACTCTGAGACAAAGAACTCACTTTGCAATGCTGCTATCTGTAATATGCAAACCTCTGTGAAATCTATGTCCACTTTTATTTCTTTTCAATATTTTGGAAAGAAAATGACATTGAACTTGTTTGATTAGCTAATACAGTGAAGTAATGTACTAAAATTGTGGTTCTAAAAGAGCATGTGTGTACGAATTACTAGGGAAGCTTGATAATATTTCAAATTTGCAGGCTTCACCCTCAGAGATTCTACTCTGTGGGGTCTGAAGTGGTGTGTCAGGTAACTCTTATAAACCCATTCACTTATCCTCTTAAGTCCATGTCAAGAACTGTGAAGGGTCTGATGTTTTATTTTACTTGCAGGTCAACAAATTAGTCTGCTGCAGTTTCATGGATACTGGCAAAATGATATGATTCCTGGGTCAAAGACTACAGACTTGAGTACTCATAGTACAGAAAGCAATATGATGTCAGCATATTTGCAATAGTTCCCTCAAGTCCCACAAGTTGATACAGACATGCTCAGATGGATGTCTGTACATGCAATGGACTATGTTATTGGAGAGGAACTCTTAATTTAGGATATTTTTATCTTTATCAAAACTGGACATCTTTGTCAAAATATACCTAACTAAAGTTTATATGACTCTCGTTAATTATTTTAAACAGAATCTCTAGAAAGTATGAAAATAGATGCCAACATTTATAGTTAGAAGCAAGTAAACATGATTTTGAGTACAATTCCTTTAACCATTGTGCTTTTTGCTTTCAAAGACAACATAAGTACATATCTTTTACTCATAGTTGTGGTTATTTCAATAACTATTCTACCACAAAAATATCCCTTTGCCACATTTTTTGGCTTTCTTTCTCATGTGACATCTTTTCTCATCATTATCACTCTATCCAGATAGTGGAAACAACAACAACAACAATGACAACAACAACAACAACAACAAAAAAGGTACATGATTAGAGAATGTATTTTTACCCATTTACAAACTACATAAAGAACTTCATTTCTGCTTTTATAATATTTCATTTGACCAAAGCAGTTCTCTCGAGCTAGAATTGGCTCTGGTTCAATATGGCCATTTCTTAAAAACAAAATCAATATTTAATAGTATAGGCTTGCTATTATTGATGATATTCTAGATTTTATTTTCCATATCCATATTTCTGTCCATATAGCTTTTTCCACCTAAATTTTCCTTAATGATTACTTCCTTATATTCTCTAGAACACTTCACCAATATCATGCTCTCCATAAATGTCTTCCATTCCTCAAGATGAAAATTATTTCACCTACTGAGGCCTTAGTTTACCTTTCTGTGTCACTTACCACATTTACCTTGGGTAATTGAACTTAATGTTCATCTTTTCTCTGAGACGGTGAGAACTTTAGCATCAAGGATCAGGTATTATTTATGGCATGTTCTTTTTAATGGCAAGCATGGTTTACTCCTCCATGTCATCTAGTCTTCAAAGTTCACCTAAATAGCCTATCTAGCACTCTGTCACTCTTCATTCAATTACTAAAATTAATGTTTTTAGATAATCTTTCACTTTCTCTTTATATATTTATACTATATATTTTTTGACTCACCCACCTAAGTAACTCCATGATGGAAAACTTTTTAATTTTGTTTGCTTTCATATTTCCAGTACCTAAAGTAATGCTCGAGAACAACATAGATGTTAAATAAAATGAAACAAAAAAAATCCCACGACTTTCAAAAATATCTACCTAACATAACACACATCTCTATATGCAATTAATATGTTTTTTGTGAATTACTAGTGTTAATTCACTAAACAGTTCTTTAAATGACTTCTACTTATAGAATCACTAATATCAAAAATTATCTATTTTAGTCTTCTGACTTTAGATAGGTAATATGTCATTATATATCCTTTATAGATCATTAAAGATCAAATGCCTGGTGATTAAAAATTAACAAGATTGTATGGGGAGGTAACTAGTACTGTACCTAAATTGATTAACTCCAGGGGTAACACATAATAACATTATTTCTATTTCAAGATAATAAATTGTTTTAATACAAATCAATCTTCACTTGATTTATTTATTCTCTATGAAATCCAAGTTACTGTTATTCATATATTTGTTTATTTTATTAAGGAAACTCATGCTATATTCATGCTGCAAAAGTCATTTCTAGTATATTATTTTCTCCAGTGGTTTACTCTTTTTTTTAAGGAACTAGATTCATTAGATCTTTTGAAAAGTCAACTGTGCACCATCAGAAAAGTTATTTGTCTATATGGAATTTCCCATAATAATAATCCCACAATATAGGAACATAAATCAAATTTAGTAACAGCTTAACCTTCTTGCATTTGACTTTTCTGGTAAGTATTATAGACTTTTTCTGTGTTCTATCAAAATTTTTTCCACAGTAAACATATCAAATATGTTTTTTATATTTTTGTACTTTTGTATATTTTATATTCTATATTTGCTTTTTGTATTCTTGCAGTGACAAGAAAATTCTAGATCAAAATAATTTAGTGTTACAAAGAAAGGCAATTGTTTCCTTGGAAATAAGGGACTGCAATTTTAGTTTTCTTTATAATTCTATGCATATAAACAAAATCATACATTTCCACAACTCATGAAGATCTTAGGAAAGTTTTACTTTGAAGGATTCAATTTGAACTCCAAAAATTTTATCAAGGGACTGGGACTTTGTTTGTGAAAGTAGTAGTGCAAAAACAAATACAAAGCAAAATAGAAATAACATCATGATTATTTTCCAACTTGGGTAATCTTTTTTCTCAAGGAAGAGGCTCTGGTGATTTCTGCCTGACATACGAAATGAACTTTTAGGTGACAGAGAAATTGTTAAATATTGTTATCTTAGTTCATCAATAATTAGAATTCTAGCATGTGAATAATTACTTAGATATATAAATATTGATTTGAATATATGGAATAGGAAAAAATAAGACCATAACTATATCTTGAAGTAAATAGGAATAATGTAGCTGTTCCTCATATTTGGAGCTTTATACTAAAAATCTATATGATTTCTAGAATTTATTATCAGGTAAGTTCAGAGAATAATTCAGATATGATTCAAAAGGTGATATACTGTGATCTACACATTTTATTTTCAAAGTCAGGCATCAAAATTTACACAAATGCTTTTTAGTTACCAATATCTTTTTGGCTTGATATCAGTTGCCTACTTCCTTAGGTGTAAATGAAAGTCTCTTTTTCTAGAATAACTCAATGCACAGCAAAAAGTGTTGATTTAAATAAGTTTTTTAAGTATGGAGAAGAATTCAGCCTCTCAGTCTTTATGGACAGTGTCAGAATAGTACACTATGGAAACTCAAAGCTAATGACTGATCATGAATTCAGACATATTTTGTACAACATGATTCTACATTAAATGCCTGTAGGCAGTGATTTAGACAATATAAATAAAAAGTTGTTAATCTGAAAACATTTTACACTATAGGTAATTAATGATGGTGAATTCAATTTCATTTTTGGGGATATCTTATTTTTGAAATCACAATAAATTCAATCAACATATGCTTTCAGATATAATCACTTCTTTTTCATCTCTTTTAACCACAGATTTCATTCTGTCCTCATACACAAAAGGTTCATGCAATATTGAAAATATTGCTGCCTTAGTAGAACTTTTCTCTATTTGCCTCATCGACCTTCCATGTATTGCAAATCTAATCTCATTTAAAAGCATTCTAACACTTTTGCTGTATAATGAATGTCTTTCCCCTGTTATTTTCCATTGCTATTTAATTTTACTGCTGTATTATTTTTATATTCCTCTGAAACGAGGTTTAGAATGAAAAACTTCTGAGAATTGAAACATTGTGATAATTAAGCAGATACTCTCTGTCATGTGTACTACAATTGTGGTATTTATGCATGATGTAGGTGATGAAAAGCTGTTAGCAAATTTTCTGCTCATTTTCCTATAATATAGTGTTGATTTCTAATTGCTTTTTGAAGATTCATTTCAGTTTTTTACCTAATACTGTTGAAGATTATAAACTCTACAACATAAGAAAATAAGCTATAATTTCATAACATAGTATAATGCATATTTTTTGGAGGTAAAGCTTTACTTCGGCTGTTATTTTACAGTACATATCACTAGAATTATAAACATCTCCCACACAGATATTGTATAACTGCCCAATTAGGTGAAAACCCAGTTTATACCAGCGCATTTAGGGAAACTCTTCTTCCTTCTTGCATACTAAAACCATCACGATGTCCCCTTCAAAACAATTGCTGACATTAAGAAAGACACTCCCTACCTTCAGCTTTTCATTCTGTTTTTCTAATTCAGCAGTTGCTGCTGCTGCTTGGTATAGACAAGCAATAAGCCAGGGAGTCTGCTTCTCCCCGTTTCTCTACCTACTCCCTCCATACTTAAATTCTGAACACTTTGATCATCATGCAATTAAAACATTGCATAATGATGACATTGCTAGAAAAAGACAGCATTGCTACTGTGCCTCTCTAGAATATCAAGTTTCAATTGCGGTTTCAATAGGCAGGTTATGTGTCATATGCAAATGTAATAAAACTACTAATAATAGCAAAGGTTTATAATGTTTTTTATATACATTACATATCAGAGGGACTCAAGATCAGCCTTAATTTAATATTTCCTTCACTTTTTTCCCAGTGTGCTTTTTGAGTGGGTGGAGTTAGTTAATGCGCTATGAACAGAATATAAGTCTCAGTTAATCTAAGCTTTGGGCAGTGAACATGAATATTTCTGAAGATAAATTCTTTCGGAGAACAACTACCATCTTTCCATCCCTATTCCATGATAATCTTAGACCCTATGGTTTTGTTAGAGCTGATTCCATATCCTTATCTTTAACATTATCCATTCCTAGTCCTGTAAGCCCATATAAGCACCTAGCCCGTGACATAAGCCTTAATCATCAGGATGTCCCACTCTTTGCCACAGTGATAATTTCAGGGACAAGTGGGGAAACTTATTTGATTTTTATCAGAGTCTTTACAAGGGCTTTTTACTGAGGTATAAAGATCCTTTAAAGAAGGCCAGTCTGAAAATGTGATTTGCAGTGAATGTGAAGCCAAGAAGTGACCCAGGTCCTGGGTTGTTTTAGCACATATTTTCCTTGTGTCCTTCCAGTCTGGGCATGGCAGTATAGAGGCACTGTGGGAGCTATTCTCTGGGTTGCTTAACTGAAACTGAATTTTTTCTTAGGCTCTTGTATCACCTGAGTAATATTTATTCTCTCTATTTTAAATACTCAAAGGTTTTTATTTTTTCCCTGTTTTCTTGTTTGAATACTGATAGATAAACTTTTTAGATCTTATTTTTATTTTTGTTGTTTGTTTTGGCAAAATTATCTTTTTCCCTCCAAACAAAGTCTTGCCAAGAAGTCTAATAAATAAATCAAATAAAAATAGAAGTACTAATAGCGGTGCTTAGGTGATTTAATTTTATATAACCCAATTGGTTTGATTTCTTTCTAGTTCTTGCCTTCCCAAATCCCTAAAGCACTACTTAAGACAATTAGAAATATGCTGCTATATATTTCCAGTTGAGAATATCTAGATACATTATTAAATAGATGTCTTATAACAAAAATAAATAAAAAAAAAAACCTTCGAAATAGTCTCGATATACTTCATCATATAGAGAATGGTGAAGCCCTTGCTTTGTTATGATGAACATCATTAAATGTACTTCTCTCATATCTGCTAAACACTCTAGAAGTTTAGTTTAGCTGTAACTTTATAAATTGATTACACATTTTTTTCTGGATACTGTCCTTTACTAGAGATTTTACCTGTTCTGTGCCTTCTTATCATTGCAGAACTTGTCAATTCTTAGGGTTATTTATGGGCAGTTCTACTACTCACTTTCCAAAACCCATTACTGGTTTACTTTCTCTCTCTCTCTCTCTCTCTCTCTCTCTCTCTCTCTCTCTCTCCCCCACCTCCTTCCCTCCCTCCCTCCCTCCTTCCCTCCCTCCTTCTCTCCCTCCTTCCTTCCCTCCTTCCTTCCCTCCTTCCCTCCCTCCCCCTTTCTCTCAGACATACACACATATTTAAGAAGTGCCATAATAATAAGCCATAAAACCTTAGACAATACAATTTCTTTCTTTCTTGTTCTCTTGGACTCTCACCATGTAATTCTGACTATCACAGACCCTGACCTACAAGGATCGAATTCCCATCTCTATAATCTGCACCAAATTGCAAATGTGGTATTTTCAAGGAGAGTTATATCAGAGGAAGTAAATTGTGGGATGGTTAGATTGAATGAGGTAATATATAGATAAGACAATATTGATTAAGTGGGAAATGTTGAAACAATTACACAGGATTAAGAGACTGCTCTAAGCAACAATTTGCAATGCCAGACAGCCTTTCTAGACAATACCTGCCAGGGGGCAGCCCACATCCCTCCACAGTAAATCTTCTTCCTTGAGGAGGCACAGTAATTTATTCAACAATTATTTATTTAATACCTGTTCTTCCCTGGTAAATATATCAAGAATTGGGAGCACAAGGATAAGAGGCTTGGATCATATCTTCAAGTAGCTTGCATTTTAACATAAAGACAGGATTATAAATGATTATAATGCAAAATTGTATAGCTATAATGAAAGGTTGGATAAGATACTACTGAAGTTGAGAAATTTTGGATGTAAGGCTATATGAGGATATTTTGAAGAGTAGCATGCAAATGCAGACTGTCCAGTTATTTTGTATGACTGATGCATAGTGGGAAGAGTATGGTTGGAGCTGAAGCTCTGACATGGGAATCCAGGCAGGTTCCCAAAGCTAGATGATTTCCTTTTATTAAAATGGGGCATGCATGTTGCATTCATGAAAATAGTATATGGTTTGTACAAATGGATGGAGATGATGTGGTCTAGTGAAGTGAAAGAGGCCATGGAAACAGAGTCAGAGCCAAACACTTTTATAAGCCTTCATTTTGAATATACCTACAATTCACATTGATTTGCAAGATACATCAGAAACCATGTATATTGAACACCTAGCACAGTATCTTTCACATTAGAGGCACCCAAAAAGTTGAGGTTATTAGTGAAAGCAATAGTAGTGGCTGTGTCAGCAGAGTGATATTATGTGGTTCCTTAGAATTATTTTATTATCCAAATCATGTCATCATTCTGTGCCTGCCTGATAGTAGAAGAAAGGAGAAATGCAGCATGTTCAAAAATTTTTTTTTTCTGGTGCTTGGAGTATTAAAGAATGATAATTTTTTTTCTTTGCAGTAAGAAGTATACTTAATCTAGTTTTAAAATGCATACAAAGAGCCCTAGTTCTCTGCACTTCTTACACCCCAGTCCTGATTTTAAAGTCCATTACAACTCATTGCTGTGGCAGGGTCAAATCTGCCCTCTCGTGCCCACCCCACCCATACGTAGATGATGCCTGTCTGCTAGTAATTGAAATAAATGTAAATTATACCCTCCACTTAAGCTGTCCAGTCCTATTGTTTGTTTTTAAAAAAGGACACAGAGGCTGAGATATTTGCATATAGAAATTTGGCTTTAGTGAAATGAGAGTCTTGTGACCAGAAAATGGTTAACTAAAGGTTTAGGCATTGTGTCTTAGAGAAAGAAACCAATTTTTCAGGAGTCAAAAGTCTCCTCATTAATTCTTGGCGTGAGAAAACAAAACAAACAAATGAAAAACTGAGAACACTAAGGCTTTGATAGCAAGGGATCAATCCTTCTCTGGTCCTTTGTGAAGTATGCATTTATTAGTAGTTAGGGACTCTTGAGAAGCATCTATATTTATCTGTTTATACAAAACAGATTTAGAGCTTGGGCCTACCCTAGGATTGTCTCTATATGAAGACCAAGTAGAGTGACTGAAAATCATACTCAGTAACCCCCATCCTCATTCTTTAATAGTGAAATACTAGCTGCAGGTTTTATCAGTAATTTAATCAATATTTTTAATTTCAGTTTATTAGTATTGTTATGTACCTAATTTTACATTAAACTACCTTACTCTGAACTATTTTGATATTTGAAAGATTAACTTTATGAGCTGAAGAGTTTTTATTTTTCCATCAGAAATTTTAGAACTATATTTTAAGACTTTTTATATGGTATATAAATGATCTATAAAAGTAAACTGATCTTAATCATATTCTCTATATTTTAAAAATTTCTATTATTGACTCCAACCTTAAATTTGAGTACTTAAGGCTCTTTATTATGTGTTGATTTTTTTTTTTGAAAAATTAGTTTTAGTCTAAAATAAGTATACTAAATACATATATTTTTAAAGAAAAAATATAAACCTCATACATATCAATTGTCTTGGGTTTAGTCATACAAATTTAAATATACACACAAACATATACACTCTATGGCTTTTGTGTATAAAGATTATTTCTGATGTAAAAATGAGAAACATTAGGGCTATGACAATGTTAACTAATGGATCCTGATTGCCTTGTGGTTGTAAGGCAAGCAGGAAACAAATAAGGAATTCATTTGAAATAAGTACTTTTATTTGTTTTTTCCTTTTTCTGGATTTTAAGATAATTTTCCCATACCATCCAACATTAAACAACAATAGTATCAATATTTAATGATTCAAAGCTTTTATTACATGATATATGTTTCATTTCTGATTAAAGCTAAGAATAAGCTTATGGTTTAGTACTCCAAAGATATTTTCATGGAAAATTACCTCTTCTGTTGATTATAGAACACATTTTTTATGTTATCTTTCACCAGTTTGAGGAAACAATAGTGGTGTTGAAGGGAAGGATGCTGGAGTATATTTTATAGTCAGTAATTTTAGAGAAATCATGCAAATATAATGAAGAGAAACAATGGAAAAATAACATCAGAAACATTTCCTAAAATGATCATTATTATATTTTTAAGTGTAATATGTTAAAAATGGGACTTTAAATATAGAACTCAGGAAGAGTTTTTAATGAAAAGATATTATCCTTTGCAATGAAATTTTAAGACTGGAAATGATACAGTATAATTTGGGAGGAAGTAGTGATAAATATCATGAAACTGTGTCACTGCAGGGTTTGTGAAGCAAACATTTGAGAGAAATTTACAGTTCCATGACTAAGTTTTTCACTGAATTGCAAACAAAATTGGCTTAACTAAACACAATATGGTGTGCATTTACACGGAATGGTATATAGCCATTAGACAATGTGCTATTTAGTGATAGAAGAAAATGTCCATAAGCATTTTCTTCAAAATACATTGTTTTTAAAAAAGGTTGAAAATAGAGTCCATAATGTAAGTCATTTGTTTCTTAAAAAATGCAGATGTATTCACATGGAAAAAGTTTCTAGAAACAATTCAAAATATTAGATTTATTAACTAGATGTTTTACTGATTGGTAGAATAATAGATTATTACTATTTTATTCTTTTTATTTAGGTGTATTTTCTAAGTTGTCTACACTGAAAACGTATATCTTGAGAAATAAACCAATGTTAAAAATATTGTGTTCTTTAAAATAATCCTCTCACATCTTAAATACATGCATATAATTGGAAACATGACATTCTTTATCTATGCATCCTAATACAATTATTACTACATAAGTATTTTTCTAAATATTTCTAGAATAAGTGGAAATACATTTGATAAAGGAATTGTTTTTTCTAGAAAGGGGTACATAATCAGAGACTGTGACACACACCATCTGCACAATGGTGCCTGAAATGCTCTCCTATTTAGGTGTATATACCATGGCTTTAACTTTACTTAACTGGAGAGGATGAATTTGAACCTTGACTTTAGGGAGACTAACTTCAAACTTATTAATGTCATTGGGTGTGTTCTGCTACAGGGCTCCTATCCTTGAGTTCAACTTGGAGTTTCAATGTGTTATAAACAAACATAGAGGAGCCTTACACATCAAATAAATTTGGTTATTCTGTGTAGCTTGGCAATGGAAACTGTAGGTTAAAAGATTCTAATTTTATATGCATTCCTGGATTGCCAGTTAAAATATTCTTCTAATTTTACAATTTCTACTCTAGTATGCATCTTTGATTTCCCCTTCAAAGCCAACTCACTTTCTTCTGCTTTTCAAAGTTATTATATACAATACATCTCTTTTATTGTAATTCTTGTCTCAGTATCTTTGTCCTTCTCAGGTAGTTGGTATAGTAAACATGATCAATCTCAGTAGCCCATACTCATTATTTTGGCATATCATTTCTTTTGTCTTTAAGCTCTCTTTTCTATGGTATTTTGTTGCTATCATTATTTAACCAAAAGTAATAGCATTTAATTTATTAAATGTTGGAATTATTGTATACGATTATAAAGATAAAAAATGACTCTGGCTCCTTTCTTTCTTCATTCTTTCCTTCTCTTTTTCAGTACATACATATTAAACTGTGCAGTTGTTACAGGCCCAGGCTCTGAGACCAAACTGCCTGGGTTTGGATTCAACTAGTTAATTGTGTGACTGTTGACAAATTCCTTAATTTCCCTGAGTCTCAGTTTTCTCATATGTAAAATGAGAATGATTATAGTGATACGGTAGGCAGGATAATGTCCCCGTAATGATATTCATGTCCATGAGTATATTACCTTACATGGCAAATGGGATTTTGCAGATGTTATAAAGATTATTTTGAGATGGAAAGAAAATCCTTAACAATGAAACAGAAAGTCAGGGAGTCAGAGTAGGAGATATGATGAAAGCAGATAATCAGAATGACGCAGCATGATAAAAGCCATGACTGGTCACTGAGGGCTTTAAAGATGGAGGAATTGAGCCATGAACCAAGAATGTAGGGGTACTCTAGAAGCTGGAAAAGGCGGGGGTATGGATCTCCACTCGGACCTCCAGAAAAAAATGTACTCATGTTAACACTTCAATTTGGACCAGGGAGACCCATTTTAGAATTCTTGCCTCTATAGCTATAAATAACAAATTTATGCTCTTTTAAGCCACCAAGTTTATGATAAATTGTTACAGCAGCAATAAGATATAGTAGGGCTTCTAGGAGAATCTTGAAAGTTAATACTTGCGAAGCAATTACAATATCTTGTTTATAATAAGCACTGTATGTACTTTTGTAAAATATAAAAGTATATACCTAAGGAAATAACAGTATTGAGTTCACCTAAAATTCTTCACATAAAGATATTATGTAATATGCCTTAAGTATAAAAGACTACACAAACTCATATTAAAAACATTATATATAATATACAATACTATATAGTCTGTAATATATAATATAATGGAAAGTTGCTGAGGGCTTTGGAACATTCATGTAATATAATGCTCACCTCTGAATCACTAAATGCTGAGGAAAAAAGGCCTACCTTAAAACAGTGCTTTCAGTTCATATGACAGAACTTCAGTTCAGAAATATCCAGTTTAGTTTGAGAGAAAATCTGGAAAGTATTAGCATACACAGGGGTGCTTAAACAGCAAAAGGCCTTGACTTGAGCAAGAGAAGTGAAAACTGCATTTTTGAAACCTGGATAAACACAGATCCATTCAAAAGATTCTTCAGCGGAACCTGATACAGCTGGTCCACTTAGGATTGACTATTTAGGTGTTCTTCTTCAGTGAAGAGGTTGCAGCTGTCAATATAATAGCAACAGATGGCCATCCATGCTGGCGCTCAGGGAGCCGTGCTCCTAGACTCCCTGTCTGCCACTCGGGCTGATTCAGTACTTTTGTGACTCCAATTACTAGAGCTTTGTATCAACAAACCACATGCCTGACTCTTAGGAGAGGGGCTGTTCTCTTTCCCGACCTACTTGAATGACAACTCAGAAACATAGTCACGAAGGTATCTCAAGCTAAGAGAGGTTTTGTAAGTATTTCTACCCAGTCCCCAGGTTAGGACAAACTGGAATCCTGAGTAATGGGGGCATTCTCTTTAGAGAGACAATCAAGGGTATTATCCCTATTTATCATCAAGATACATAGTCATTTCTGGGTTATCAGCTATTTGGGTAACTAAAAACCTGTTGGATGGTCATCATATGTTTTACAGAAACATACTTTACTACAGTTTGATTTTCCGATAATAGAGGAGAGGCATCTGCAGTTTTCTAGTCTTAAAACTAAAGATTTTGAAAAACAGTATTTTACTTGCATTCAAAGGAAAACCTTTGTGTACCACAAACTTCTTAAGTGCTTAATGTATACCAAGCATCATGCTCCACATGCACTGTCTTTTAAACCTCTTGATTCCTAAAATATATATTGGTTTCGTTGTGTACTTCATAGATGAGAACATCAAGTTACATATAACTTGTTGCATAACAAGTTATACATAACATGTATATATCTATAAATAAGTATACACACAGTCTAGATTTATCAAACTCCAAAGCCTGTGCTTATACAACTCAACAATTCTGCCTTCTAAAACCTCTTCTGGAGACTGTATCATTACCCTACAAATGACAGTGCAACATTTTCAAATATGAAATGAAAACACACATACACACACATGTCTAATCCCGGGAGTTTAGCATTTCAAATTTTCTGTGACCTTATCTGTTACATCTCTGGATATTGAACTTGACTGTACACAGCTGCTTTACTAAATATTGAAAACCCACAGGAAGCACAGAGAAGCTTGCACCACAGAGAACCGGACAGTTCCTTTAACAGAAGGCTATAGCACTCAATCAATGTAACTGACACCTGCTTTCATCCCAAAGTGCTCCAGTCTTAGAAGTGACCTGAAAGAAGCAACACATTTATCTTCCAGATAAGGGATTGCTGGTGGGTTACTCCTCAGTTCTCCCAGTTTGTGTGATTTTCCTCCACCAGGGGGTGCCAGAGCAACAATGACAGCACTGCAAATTCCTAAGGAAAAAGATCTCATTTTCTCAGGTGTATGACTCATTCATGGAGATAGGGTGGTGACACCTATGGCACAATTCCTGACAAACCAGTGCTTTACAGTAGTCTATGGTGTTAATTTTAATTTTTAAGGATGGATAGATATTTTATGTATCCAGAGAATTCTGAAACTTTGTCTATTTACAATATTTAGAATATTCCTCCTGACAGATATGCCTGAGCTGTTATACAGAGGTAACTTATTTTGTTTTCTGCCTCAAATACATCTTTTTTAATGGAAATGATTCTTAGAAGGTAGGTTAAAAGGCCTGATAAAAAGATGAGATGCAAATAGTAAATTAGCTCCTCAACAATAGAAATAGTGGCATTTGGGTAAATAAAATATTTTTTTTAACTTGAAAACTTCTTAAAACTCTACAAAGTAAATATTACCACTAATACTATTGCTAAGAAATTTTAAGAAGTGAAAAGTTCCCATTTAAGTATCTCATTGCACCTTTCAGAATAACCACCAAATTTTTAAAATATATTTTCTAATTTTATATTTGTTTGTGTGTGTGTGTGTGTGTGTATGTGTGTGTGTGTACTGTATATGTGTTATATATATTATATATGTGGCATATATACTTTTAACAGTAGATTCATACTGTGTCTATGTATAATTTTTATGACTTTTTTCTTTTATATTCACTTCATATCTCATGAACATTTTTCCACATTAGAACATAAATATTTAGTTGAACTAGATATCTAGAAGTCTACAATACTGAAATAATAGCATAAATACATAAAGCTATATAATAATAATATCTTTAAAAAATCACTGTGAAAGCAAGCTCAAAGTAAATTCTTTACTAATTTAGGTCTAGTATATAGTTGGCATGCAGCAATTTACTTAACTGAATGACTGGATATATCTGCATCCTTTGGGAAAATAAAGAACCCTGCATATATATACCCCTCTGAGAAAATGACAGTGCACAAGAACTTATAAAATGCTAGTCTGTCAGTAGAGACAATTGCTTATTTCATTTAGTCTAGCATTTCAAGCTTATTTGAATATATGTCACTTTTTAATAAATACCAGTGCTAACATATATCTCTACACAGGTTGTGTTGCCCAATTCTAGATTAATTTGTCTATTTTACCTTGACCCTAGAGCAGTGGTTCTCAAATTTTAATTTGCATATTGATCACTTAGGGATCTTGTTGAGTTGCCAATTCTGATTCAATAGGTTTGAAGTAGAGCCTGAGATTCTGCATTTTAAATTAGCTCTCAGGTTATGTTAGCCTGTCTGTGAATGGCTTTGACCAGTAAGAAATTAGGTTAGAAGATATAATTGAATTATATCTAATTCAATTATAACAGAGTTGTTTTTATCACGGAAAATGGCAGAAAGCAAGAATTAGAATGACAATTTAAATTCATAAAGAAACGTTCCCTTGTTTATTTTTTAGTGGTTCATTTGTTGTTACTTTACATTTGTATGAATTATAATACTGTCATTGAACATGGGTTAGGAAAAATCTTTAAGGGAAGTAGCTTGGTTAATAATGTATGTGAGATATTATTTTAAAAGCAGTATATTGGCCAGATTTTGAGTAAGAGAAATGAGCTAAGAAACAAATGTTGTTGTTTTACTCCCCCTGCCAAGCACCACTATCCCCGCCTGATATGTGTGGAGTTACACAGCAGCCTTCTTACAATGGGTAAGCTGTTCGACATATATAACAGATGGGGTCATAACTTCTCAATTCCATAAACATGGTCTCCACTCCTGGAGGCAGTAATGTACTAAGATGCTTTTTCAATGTGTTTATAGTAGGTGCATTGCTGGCATTTTACAAGTTATTGAAGCTCAGGGCAGCAATAACTTGTAATGTAGTTTTCAACATAGCTTCAGTGTGTTTTTAGGAGAGAGGAACAGTAGATAAAAAATGCCTTAATAAATTATTCTTTTATCCTGTCAGTTTGTCTAAGAATGTTGTGCCCTGGCATTTCAGTGTGAATTTGTAATTGTTTTAGAATCATTATTTTCATATTTTTTCTTTGTAGAACCATCTTGTCAGTGAGATTTTCTCCCAAGATTGATAGCAGCACAATATTCTCTAAAATCAAGTTAGCCTCACTGGAGACACAGTAGCCCCAAAAGCCAAGAAAAATGACTCTATACAAAAAATTTTTCAGGAGGGAAAGTTATATTTTAAGGTATTTCTATGAGCATTATATTTATACATTGAACAGTGTGTATGTCAGATATCTAGCAAGTGCAATAAAAAGTTGAAATATGTTAATTTTAGTGTCTTCATCATTCTAGTTTCTAAAACTTGATTTCAGGAAGAAATGATGATATAGTAATGAGAAATAATTATTTCTATCCTGGCACTCAAAATCTAGTGAGGAAAGCAGAAAAGTAATGAATTGCAATATATTAATAAATATATTATAGCAAATGCAAATGTATGTATGTATCAAATATATTGACAGCTGGAAAAAAGAAATACCTAAATACCTAATTCTGTTTAAAATGGATCCATTGATAGTGAAGATAGTGAATGGATAGAGAAGCAAAGATATAGTAATGGTAATGATGAGGATCTAAAGATTTAGTTCTAAAAATTCTCCACATCATCTATGAAAATTCTCCATGCTACTGTCATACAAAGTACTGAAGACTGGTTGGCTTAAACAGTAGTAATATCTTCACAGTTCTGGAAACTAGAAATTTAAGATCAAGGGGTTAGCAGATTTGGCTTCATTCTTCAGCCTTTCCTTGGCCTATAGATGGCTGCCTTTTCTCTTTGTCTTTATATGGTATTCTCTCTCTGTACCTGTGTCCTAATTTCCTCCTCTTTGAAGGACACCAGTCATACTGGAATTAGGGCAAACACTAATTACCTAATTTTAAATTAATTACCTCTTTAAAGACCCTATCTTCTAAACTGAACAACATAAAATCCATGAGTGTGTCAAATAATAAAATCCTAAACTTACCTACTGATGAAAAGAAAAAAATCAGGAAGAATAAATCTATAACCAGAAAAATTAATTAAGGAAATAGATATTGATATAACAGAGATAAGAGAATTAGTAGAAAAGATTAAAACAGCTATTGTAAATATAATACATATAAAAGGTAGAATAAAGCATGAATATAATGAGATGGGTCATGGGACATATAAATCATCAAATAGAACATGCATACATGAAAAAATCAATATGTCGAAGGAAAAATAAATGGAGAATTAATAGCAGATTAGACACTACAGAAAATGAACATAATTATGTAGCTATAAAAGCTGTCAATAGAAACTGTCAAAAATAAAGACCAGAGAAGACAAAAAATTGAACAGGACATCAGTTAGGAATCAGAAAATACAAAGCAATCTAACAGTGCATTTAGAAAGAGAGAAGAAGAGGAAAAAAAGCTGGGAAAAGAAAAATATTTGAAGAAAAAATGGACAAAACTTTTTAAAAATTTGGATAAACTAAAAATCCATGGATTTAAGATGCTCAATGAATAAGCAAGATACATGAATATCATATCAAGGCACAGCATAATCAAAATATTGGAAAAAAGGTATAAAAATAAAAAAAATAAAAGTAATGTAAAGAAAACAGTCATGATATGTCCATTTGTGAGAAGATGAGAATATAACAGGACTCTTCATAAGCAATGCAAACCAGAAGACAGAGGAGCAACATCCTTAATGTGCTGAAATATACAAACTAAAATTCTTTAATCAGAAAAATAATTGTTCATAAATGAAGGCAAATAGACTTTTTCCAGACATATAGAAGTTAACATTTATTTCAAAATAATGAATACAACAATAAATATTAAAAGAAGTACTCAAATAAAAAAGAAAATATCAGATACAAATTCAAATCTCTTCGAATGAAAGAAAATCACAGGAAATTGTCATTGTATGTATAAATAATAATTTAAACATAATATTTGTTAGAATTTTTGTTAACTATTAAAATTAATGACACAAAGCAATGTAATAATAATAGGGGTATATTGTGGATTTTATAACATATGTAGAAGGAAAATATATGACAAAGAAAGCACAAAGGCTAGGAAATGATAAATGTGATTATTATAAGTTTAATATATTTGAAGTAATGTAATATCCAAAATATGGAAAAAAGAAGGAGCAAAGAACAGATGAAAAATTTAGAAAACAAGTTGCCCAACCATATAAATCGTCTGAACACGCCAATTAAATGACAGAGATTATATGCGGTGGGAGGGGGGTGGAGCGGGGTGGAACAATGTAAGACTCAATTATATGTTGTTAAAATGAACTCATTTTTAACTATAAAGAACTAGAGATGTTAAAAGTACTTGATAGAAGAAAGTATAATGTGCAAACACCGATCGCAAGAAATCTTAAGTATCTTTATTAATATCAAAATATACTTCAGAGAAAGGAAAATTCTGAAGAACGATATGAGTCAATGTCCCCAAGATATAATAATGCTAATTATGTTTGCACTTAATAACAGAGTTTGAAAATATATGAAACAAAAACATACAATTAACAGGAGAAATAAAAAATCTTACATTCACACTTGAAGACCTCAAGAGTACTCTGTTGGAGTCTATAAAACAAGTAGACAGAAAATAAGCAAGAGTATCAACTCCATAAGCAAGGAATCAACTCTATGATTCTATGTATATGGAATTCCAGAAAAGCCACCAACAGAAAATAGATCAGTTATTAGAATGGCCTGGTGTTTTTGTGGGGTGGGGGGATAGGATTGACTACAAAGAGCAGGAAGGAAATTTTGGGTGGAAGAACATAGTCTGTATCTGGAATGTGGTATTGGTTATATAACTACATCCATTTGTAAAAGTCATCAAACTGTATAGTTAAAACAAATGAATTTTTTATATTAATTTTACCATAAAATCCTCATTAAAATTACCTTTATTTCTCATTCACATTATTTTTTTTCATTCTCATCATAATTAGGATTTATGTTTTGTTTTGAAATGACATATGTAGATATAATGTATTTGTCCATTACTTTCATTTTAGATATTACAAGAAGTTTTATAAAATATTGTTTCATGTTTGTTATTAATTGTTGCCTCTCGACTGCTTGGCTCCATCCCTTCAAATCACTTATCTCCTTTGCCACTTTGCTCCCTCTTGGCTAGGTTTGCCAAAAGGAGTACATTATGGAGACTGGAAGGCCAGAGGAGGAGGAAGGGGTATGCACTTCCCTGTTTCCTTCTTTTACCTGACAGCATTCCTCTAACAATTCTTTTTCACCTCTCTAGGCCTGATTTGTTTCAGTAGTAGCAATTGATGCCAGTGTAGAGTTTTTCACAACATTCTCCAAAGGCTCACCTCAGAAGCAACAATATCAGCCAACCAAAAGAACCAAATGATGAACCAAGTTGTTGGTATAATCACACTACAACAGTATATAGGACAATACTTATTTCTCCAAAAAAATTTAATGGCATAGAAAATAAAAATATGATCATAGAATAAAAGAAACTAGAGACAAAACTCAAAGAAGTGGTGGACAATCTGACTATGTGAGAAAGCTATATGACAATTAGGAAAATGTGACTATGGATTATGTATTAGACGGTATTAAGGGATATTCATTTAAAAAATCTTAGACTTAAAAATGATATGATTTATGTTATAAAAAAGACTTGTCAGGTATTTATGGAAGAATGGCATGGTGTCTTAGATTTGCTGAGGGGATTTGGCCATAAAGAGACAAGTGATAAATGATATCATATTCTAACATTGTTAATAATTGTTGAATAGGGATACTAGGTACCTGGGATTCACTATATCACTTTCTACTTTACATATGTTTATGAATTTCCAGAAAACATTATAAAGATAAATTTGGAAAATATAACATTTTTTCTAAAATTTTAATTTATTTTACATCATCTCTAACTTTTGTTGAAGCTGTGACTCAAAAGGGCTTTGTAGTTTAACCCTTCTTGATAGTGTTCTATTATTATTATTATTATTATTATATCAAATTTTTCTTACAAGTATGTGAGCACACCTTATGCCTGAGAAAATTTTGCAAACTACTGATAACTGTTTTAGCCAAGGAAGACTAATTTGTATAACAAGCCATGCCAAGATCTCAGTAGCTAAGTAGATAAAGTTTTATACCTTGTTTGAATCATTATCCAATGCAAGTTGGTGCTGGTGATGGGAAACTCTAAATGGTTACGAATATAGTAGAATCTTTCCTTTCATATGGCAAGGAGACAAACTCTGAGAGGGTGTGGAGAATCAAAAGGGAGGTTTTAGAGACTAGGCTTGTAGGAGGCTTATGTCACTTCTGCCCACATTCTATTTATCACAGTTCAGTCTTTATGGCCCCATGCAACTTGTAAGGGAGAGGCTGGGAAATTTAGTCTCCTGTGTGTATAGAATTAACTATGAGATTTTCTTTGCCACAAGATGCATTTGGTTTAATAAATACTATCATATGTGTGTGTGTGTGTATATATATATATATATAATCTATTTATCTTAATTTAAGCTATCATAAAATAAGCTGTTATTATAAGAATATAGAGAGCTTAATTCATGAATTTGATTGGCAATAAATATTTTAAGACATGCACCAGAATTAATTTCCACCATTAATCTATTTACCAAAGATTTATTGAATGTCTAACATAAGGTACTATACTAGACACTGGGGATGCCAGTCAGAGATTCTGCAACCCAGAATCTCTTATTCTATGAGAGAGATTAAGGAAAAATAGAGTGTGCTCTGAGAACAGGTAGAGGGAACACCTGTATTGGTGGATCCAATTAAAGAAAGCGACATCTCTAAACTAAACCAAACTAACAAGAAATGAGAAGGTAAAGGTGTTATCCAGGTGAAACTGGAGTTTTAACTGTATGCCCCAAACCCCAGTCTAAGGAAATGGCACATATAAAAGATGTCAGCAGAGCATCTGAGCATTTTATAAACTATGAGGGCTCAATGTTTCTGGAGTCTAGAGTAGAAGGAGGAAAAGAAATAGGAAGAGATGAGGTTGGAGAGAAAGCGAAGCCACCTGGTTAACCATTTATTAGGTGAAGGAGATTGGACTTTAACCTGATGACAATGAAGAGCAAACAATTCAGTTATGGATAACACTGGCTGTTTTCTAAAATTTTAATTTATTTCATAGAATCTCTATTCTTTTGAAGATGTCTCAAAAGGATATTGTAATTTTAAATCTTTTGATAGCATTCTATTAAATGCCACATTTCCCTTACATGTCTGTCCTTATTTTCTTAAGGAAAACAGACATAGGATAGAGTTTACTGATTTCTAACAGGTTTATTAAGATTAGGATCCCATGCCTGTTTCTTAAATAGAGGAAATAGGATACAATCTATTTTTAAGTGAAAGTAATTCTACAAAAATCATTTCAGCTTCTCTGAAACAATTAAGTGCTGACCTATTTTACTAATATTTTTAATTCAAACTTGTCTGTTAAGATTAAAACTTCTATACTGTTGGATTTAGTGCAAAGCAAGCAATATAAGTTTGTGTACTTATTGTAGTAGTTCAGAAAATGTAAGTAATAATTTTCTATTGTTAGATTAATAATTTTTACTTTATAAATATTTTGGATGTTTAACATATTCTTGTAAAATGGCATATCTACATTTATTTTTTCTGTATCTTTTACATGCACAGAAATCACCTACACATAAATTATATATACACGTGCATATATTTAAACATACATATATTTATTTTAGATTTTAAATGACATACCAGAGTGTATTAACTATGCTTTCATTGTCACAAATATTGCTTGTTATATAACTAAAAAATAGAAAATGCTATTAATAATTAGTAATATGTTTAATTTTGACTTACTTGAACATATGATTGTTACTGTATTGTCAAAGAAAGCAGTCTTGAATGCCCAGAAAAATAATTTTTTCAGAAGTTTAGTATCATCATGTAGTAGACATAAGTAGGTTATCAATTGAAATGCCGAATATATTATTCTAATAGAGCTTTCAAAACGTTTGAAAGTAAGATGTGAGTGTCAAAATATGCAAATAGCAATTTAAATTGCATGTTTCATTTGTAGCTTCTGATAACTTTTAGAAAATATTTTTCATGAAAAAATATTATAATTATGAAAATCCAGTTAAGCCAAAATTATACTTGGTTTACATCTTTTAAGACACAATAAAATTTCTGCATCTAATATGTGCACATATGCACAACATACATGCATACACAAACATATACGTACATTTTTAGCAAGGATCAAACTACACGTTACTGTTTTATAAGCAATTTTTTAATCTTTAATGATATATTGCAAATGTATTTTCACAACAATAAATATTAATCAACAGCTTTATTTTATTGACTAAATAGGATTCTATTTATGAGGCTGATTAATCCAGTTACCTATATTCACGTAATAACCAAGTGATGGTCAACTCTCACTCTTTCCACCCTTCCTTCTAAAATTAACACATGGACACATTCAAATATAATTCAGAGTTGAGATCTTGACATTAAATAACAACAAAAAGAACAGTTTATATTACCTTACTTACTGTTAATAACAATTTCACTTTACCGTGTGCTTAGTGTGTGGCAGGTCAAACAATTTCGTGTACTTAAATTTTTTAATCCTCAAAAATATCTATAGAAAATTCATTCTTTTCAAAAACTTATCTATAGTAAAATTTAGACTTTTTGAAATTGGAATTTTATGTGATTAGATCAAGAACACTTGTTGCAGACTTTTGAGACCATATTCTGAAATAAGAACTGTTCCAATATCCACATGCCTACTAAATATTGTACACATTGATATACTTTGAGTTCAGATCTCAGTATCCAGTTCCTCCTCACTTTAAGGAATTGCTGATAGCATTTTTATAAATGCTTTTTATCCCTGGGATTAATAAAGTCTTCTCTATAATTCCCAAACCCCCTTTTTTTATGATCCACAAAATCTGTATTTGGATGCCTATCTTCTACTGTCTCTTGATTACTGAACTCTTAATCTCTACATCTAGAAATGTTTAAAATGACCTTAAATACATACATTATGTAGACACTGTCCTCATCTAATATATTCTGGAATGTTTTAATTTTATGTAATATCGACTTGGCACATTATGATTCTGAGATATGCAGGCAAAATTCAAGTCCTCCAAACATTTTCTGTGACTTTCACATGATAATACATAAATGATGAAAGTAAAGGAAAATTTAATTTCTGGTAATATGGTTTACTTTTTCACATTGGGGATTCGTTTCTTTCCTTCTAATCTAAATATTTCCTGTCATCATGAATATCCTTTCAATTCCATTCTCTGCTATAATTAAAGTTCTGTGCAGTAGGGCAATGAGAGTGGCATTTTAAACTCTCCCTTGAGGGGACGAATAATTTCTTATTTGAAATTTGAGTAGAAATCAGATTACTTGTTTTGTTATGCCATCTCATTTCTTGGCATTAAACTTCCCTTCGACAGCCACATATCAAAGATGTAAGTTTTAACCATTTCCTGTTGAAATTAACGAGAAGCAGTCATTATTAATCCCTCTTTTGCAGATGAGTAAACTGACATTTACAATATTCAAGTAACTTCTTTATAAGGCAAACAGCATTTAAATGATAGATTATAACCCAGGAAACCTATTCCAAGTCAAGTTCTTTTTCTGCTGCAAAAAATATAACCCTATCTAGCATCTATTTTCCATTATTGAACACTGGGGACAAACAGATCCTCCTTCTTAAAGACTTAATGCCAACTGAATTTCAGGGATTAATGTTTCTCCTATTCAGAGGAAATTAAAGAGAGGCTCTTAGCTTCAGGCTCAGTGATTTCTTCTGGTTTGCTTTCAAATATGATCCTCAGCTTCATGGTTAGACTAAGAACTCATTTTGTGGAACAAACCTCTAAATCTTACTCCAGTTCTAGTAATGAAACGAGAACACGTATTTATCACCTTTTGCAATCAGTACACTGTGGATATATAAATATCATGCACCTAATTATAATACATAGTAAGATAAAACAGGAGAGGTAAAAAATGTTGATTTCAAATGTATAAACTGTCAATACACTCTAAGTCCTCAAATTCCTTAATTCTTTCTAAAGTGTTTTGCTTTGCTGTTCTATTCTTACCATTTATACATTTTTGAATGATTGTTATGGGATACTTGAAACTCAGTCATCAAAAGCAAGACCCCACCACAGAGAAGGTGGAAAGGGCCTCAAAAATTATGCCTTTCAAACACCCATATTCTACTTACTCATCAAAAATGCTAGCCCTAAAGTTGAAGCTTCCTCATTCTTACATTTCTGCCTGATATCTGCTGGGATACAGGCAATTATCTAGTTTTGCTCCTCTGGAATGGCATATTCCGCAATTCTGAAACTGTACCACTGCTAAAAGATCTTTGCTTTTTAAAAGAGACCAACTAACCTATATAAATTCGTTTTCTTGCCTTGTGTTCAATTACGTGATTATATTACATGATTTGACTTAAATTCCAACCCAGTTCAAGTAGCAGAGATAAAATAATTGTCACTGTTTTAAAATCAATCAGTTATCTTTCCTTTTAATAAAAGAAAAAGGTCCAAAATTGTGCTAGGATGTTTGCAGTTTCCCCCCAAATATTGTGGCAATTGAAATCATCAATCCCTCTAAATAAGTTATTTAAAATATTTTTGTCTGATGAAATCATAATCGGTATAGTCACAGGTTATAGTCATTAAAAGGGGTCTTAGAACTTTCTCTATCCAAAATTTTCATATGTATAAAGAAAACAGAAAAATCCATACTCATATAGAATTTGTCCAGTGATATCATTTTTATTCCTGAATTTTCTGCTTGTTCTTTATGTAAAGTCTTTTAACCTCTTATGCTTCTTCTTCCATCTGTAAAATAAGAATAATAATAACCACCTCCTACATTGTAGAGAAAGAGGATTAATAATATGTCTAAGAAATATTTTAGCTATTTAGAAAATGTGTCAAGGAAAGATACTTTTGGTAAAAGCATCTTTAAAAGTTGCATGTGCTATGGAATCATGGAAAGGCTCCTTTAATGAAAATATAAAGTTTTTGAGAAAAATATTTTAAAAGCTACTTTTTATGAGTATCTTAAAATATTATATTTTATATAGAATATTATTATTGATAGGTTTAAAGCTTTATAAACAATTTTTTTTTCATTTCAACTGTGTGAATGCTCTCAATGTTAACACAAATTTTGAAAAACCTATGTGGATATTTATACTATGATAACTACTCAAAATTTTCATGTACTGCTTCTTCATATTTTATAAAAGGCCAAGGCCCAAGAAGAATTACTGCTATTTCAAAAAATTAATCATTTCACTGTGGAAAAACAATGTTGTCAAATTTATGAAAATTTTTCTCAACTACATCTTTCATAAACATCACTTTATTTCATAGTTCAGTCTAGTAAAAACATTAAGTTTATAAATTATTAGATACTAGAGTTTGGGGTCTTTTAAAAGTAATTACTTCAAAGCAGAAACGATATTAGATGTAGTGTAATTTTTCCTGCTAAGAATAGAAACCAAATATTTTTTCTTATGCGTAGTTAATATGAATCAGTTATAGACACTTGACTTTGATCTCTTTATAATATTTTAATCTATAGAAACTTATTTGGATTTTCTTATAATCTTCTTTTGGAGTTTTAATAGAGAATAATTGTCTAGAAAACAAAATAATCTTCATAATTTCAAGTCTTGCTTGATAGCTGAGCAACTTTGTCAGTGTCCTGCCTGCCTGTACAAAAGGAGATGTCCTAATGGTCTCTTTGTACCTCAGTCATATTCTATTATTTTCATTTATTTAGTGCTAATATGAAAAAAAAAAACTTGAGATTCCAGTGAAATCTCTATGTCAAAGCTGTATGCACAATTGTTGTCAAGCTGCCTTTCTCTCTAGATTTATTTGTGGATATCTTGGAGAAATAATGATTGTGTGTGATCTTATCTTTATCTTTTCAGAAACTTTATTTAGTTAAAATGTTCTAGACACAATTTGCTCTTTCTCAAAGGTATTAATAAAGAGGTTTATAGTCACACACTTAATTTAGTACTCAGCTATTTAACCTGAGAACATCTTTGAATGATGGAGCCCTAAAATACTCCCTCAACCCTGACCCTTTTGAAACTGTCAATATATTGATCTGGTGAAAAACAAATTAATTTTTCAATGCATCTTCTGGGCACTGTTTATTCCTTCTAAATTTTATTTGTAAACTAGCTACTAGCTATTTTTCTTTATTACCTCATCTGTTTCTTGTAGTTTTCTTATAAAATGCAGTGAGCAACAGCCAATTCATACATTCAACATTTTGCCTCGAAATCTTTTCACCCTATGTGCCAAGATAATTTGGTGTATTTTCTGCCTTCCAGGTTATCAAAGATGACAGTTGTACCAAATATTTGACAGTACATAATAAAGTTTATTATATATTCCAATCATCTATAACAACTTCCCTATAATATAACACTTTTCCAAATTGTAAGAATAGTTTCCATACTGTTGCCGTCTGGCATTATCTGGCATGTACTTTCAAATAATATATATTTACAGATTAACAATGAGATTGAGAATTTTGGTGAAGAATTAGAAACTACAGATTGGAATCAAAAGATGATTCACAATTTTATAAAGGTAACAATTATTAGTCATAACTAGAGACTTACTTAACTGGAATATATTTAGAAGAAAGAATTCATGAAGCAACAGATAGTTGAAACATGGTCAAAATAACATATATAATGTTAATTGGCATTCAGAAGATAAAGAGAGCCTAGAGAAAAAACAATATTTAATTAACTAAAATTAACTCAATGGATAAATTTATCATCTACAAACACATACATAGCAACATTTAATGGTCAAACATTTGAAAACATTCCAGATATCCAAGGATAAAATAAATATATAAATTGTGTAATATGTGTTCAATAGAGAATTATGCAATAGTAATAATAAATTAACTGCAACTATATGCAAAAATGTGTATGGATCACTGAAACACAATATCGATCAGCAGAAACCAAACAAAATAATATATACTTCATCTGAGAAAGAACCCAGGGAAAATGCTAACTACCTATCCCCACCATTGATATATCATCCTCTCCCTCCCCTCTACCATTGGACGACACCGAACTCCGCATTCTGAGCAACCCAAGCAGTGATAATTGTTGGACTGCAGAGAGCAGAGAAAAATGAGGCTGCCATGTTATGAATGTTGATTTGTGTACTTACAAAACTCAGATTTCAAGTTATTTGCAGTGTTCTAAACCATGGAAGGTGGGGTGAGGTAAGTTTGAGAAAAAATTATATGGCTCCAGTTCAATTTCTTGGAAAATCTGGGGTTAAAAAGGAGAAAATTAGGAAAATATTTCAAATTTTAAGGACATCAAGTTGAGTTTGGTATACAAAGCTCCTTTGCAGAGATAATGATCAGATGAACTCCAATGTGGAAGTTATTTATTTGAAGTGTGTTTGGAAGCTATTGTTGTATGCAAAATCCAGGAGAAATTCAATCACATTTGTGTTTCTATATGATAATTTCAGCTATAGAATGGTGTTCCAGAAACTTGAATGATTGTCATTTCTACTTTTACTTTTGAGAAATCTGTGCTGCTGCACTTTTGATTGAATGAAATATTCTTTAGACTTACATTGCATTCAGGTACATCTCACAAGTTTGGAAAATATCTGATTTCTCTAAAATAACTTTGCATAAATTTTATAGTCTATTTAGTTTAAATATTAAAGATAATCTTATATCTTGCTAATTAAGTCATTCATTTCTTAATTTTTTTAACAAATATTTATTCTGTACTTAGCTTGCACCAAATAGGGCCTTAGGAGTATAGCAATGAACAATATTGTGCAACCTCTGTTTCATAAGGCTTATGTTAAGAGTGGAAAATAGATGTTAAGCAACTACATAGGGACTTATTTAAATACAATTAAATATATGCCATGAGAAAACACTGGATGCTAATCTAGTAAACAATAGGAAATAGTAGGACCAAAAATTTCTGCAGTTTGAGAGGGGTGAGAAAAGGGAAGACTTCTCTTCAGAAAGTGGTATTTATGGCTGTATCTGAAAAATTGGATTTAGCCAGCGTAAGAAAGTTCTAAGCAGAAGGAAAAAACAGTATGTACAAGAAGCCATGCAGGGAAAATGTGAGATAGTCATAAAACAAACAAAAATGATTACCATGGTCAAATCTGGAGCAGGCTGATGATGTAAGTCGAAGTCCATGGACCTTATAGGCGGTAGGAGGGATTTGGGGTGACATAAACAACAATGGAAAGGCGGTGTAGTATTTTTGTCCTTCTCCTAGACTTCAGTATTAGATATCTTTGGTTCAGTTATACACGTTGTCACTTACTGGTTGTGTAACTTTAAATACTGCTTAAACCTTTTTAGCTTCAATGTCATTATCTGTGAAATCTAAATAATTATAGAATTATTTGCATGGGATTATTAGGATTAGTTAGAAAATGCATTTGAGAGCTTAATTCAGATTAAGAATTTAAACATATATTAAAGTCATAGCTAAATTTTATTGAAAGGTTTTGAAGTGGGCATTATATAAATACTTATTTCATATTTTTATTGTAATATCAGATTTTTTATTCAGAATGCTAATAATTGATATGTTCAAGTATTCTAATATTTTCTAGTTATAGTGGATAAACATGCATCATTTTTTGTAAAATTCATACAAATGAATCAGGTTTGAAATGCCAATTTGTTTTTTATCTGGGTTGGTGGATGATATAAAATTATAAAATTATAAAAT
>CM053509.1:76863479-77070230 GCA_028627145.1 Eidolon dupreanum
TTGAAGCTCAACTTTGGTGCTTACAGCTCCTCCGGGAGGACATATGATTTTGGAACTAACATATAAAAGATCTTGGAAGATCTCACTTCCATTTTTGCAACCAAAAAACTGGAGGTCAATGACATTCCTTGGACTCATCAAGAACTGAGGTCACAGGGTAATTACCACCCCAAACCTGGAAAGAGAGGTTCATCCAGAGAGACACAGCTGAGACATGCTTACCTTGATCAGAAGACTATAGAGCCATAAACTCATAGGGACATTTAAATGGTAATTTTGATGAATTACTGAATGCTGAATGTGGACTAACTTGAGTCAAATACTTCTGGTATTCTCAGTTTTAGGGTGCCTCCTCATATTCATGGGTTTTACCTCCAGGAATCCCACTGGGTTCTCAGAAAATCTAAGAAATATACCCTCCTGACTATGGCAGGAGAAGGGAAAGAGTGAAATTCACTGAACCTTCTCTATAACAAAAATCTAGTTTCTACTGTTGAAATCTTATGCCAGCTGAGAGAGGAAAATTTCTCCTGCTGCTTCCTCCCTTCCAGCTTTCTTATCCCATCCCAGGGGGAAAATAGACATAGTCAACAGAGCACAGGGTTTTGACAAAATAGACTGAGAACACTACAGCTAGGGAAGGCAGTAGGAGACTGAGAGAGAACAGCCATACCACTGAATAAATGCATATAAATGTGACATTGCCAAGAAACATGCTCATTGATTGAGGCCACCTGAGATTTAATTGAAAAATTATAGAACATTCCTCTTTTCCTTACACTTTACCACAATACTAATGGGCCTCCAATGTAATAACAGTGAACAGTGTATTACAGCAAAAAGAGCTACAAGACAGACTTTCTCTGAGGAGGAATAGTTATAGAAACCCTAAATTAAGAAGAGATAAAAACAAGAATACTAGAAGAATTCAAGTTTCCGGCACCCATAGCTACAGCAAACTTTAAACACAGCCCAATTCCTAGCCAGATTGGCAAAAATCCTCAAACTAAAGATAAATTATCCTGTTTTTATTACTAAATACAGCATTTTTAGCTTTCTACAACAATTACAAAAAAATGAGGCATGTCAAAGGCAAAAAAAAAAGTATAATTGGAGTAGATCATCAGAAACAAACTCATGAATTGGAATTAGAAAAAAAATTATAATAACTACGATTAATATGTTAAGGACTCTTTTAATATAAATTTCCTGATATATATTTCTATTTTTATAGTATGCCTTTTCTGAGAATTATATAGAAATAAATAAAGCAGAAATTAATTTTCTGAAACTGTCTTTTATGTTAAAAGACAACTGAGAGCAAACAGAAAGGCTTATGTTTGCAGTTAAGTACTTAGATTTCTTAAGGAATGGGAGAACTTGTCAAATGTACATTGAAAGACTTGAATTTTTCTTGAATGTTTGTAAGCCTTGATTTCTTCAAAAAATTTCTAAGACTTGTGCCTTATGTAATAAACATACTTATTTACAGAAAAATCAATTGGCTTAATTTTCTTGGACGACATTTGTAACATAAAGTTTTTTCTACTGTAAATGCAACCAGGGTTAAAATATTTTATGGAGGTATATTCACCCACTATTGTTTTAGGACTTTTGTAAAAGCAAAAACTTTGAAATAAATATGTTTATTATATATTAGATATGCCTCAAAGAAAAGTAAGTAACTAGAAAAGGTCAGCTGTAGAAAACCAGCCTGCAAACTCCCCCAGTGTAATGAATTATAACTTCTGCCCACTGTAGATGCAGAGGATGACTCCTTCAGTATCTGAAAACATGTGCCTTGAAGTTTTCAATTACTCTCAGGGAACTGAACATTTCTTTTACAAAATATTTGACAAGGCTGTCTGAGAAACGCGACTCTGCAGAAGAAAATGCTATTGGATCATTGGAGTATGTTTGAAAGAAAAGCAAAAAGCAGGGGCCTGCCTTTCCACAGATGAAAAAAGTAACTACTCTTGGTATCAAGTCCCTGGGAATAAAACTCTTGAAGCACTTATCCCAGAATCAGGTGACATTTAATTCCAAATAAAAAAAGCATGGATCACTATCATAAATGAGAAAAAGAAAGGAATTTTATAATGTTTCACACTTCCATTTAAAATGACAATATGTTTCTAAATTCCTATAAATATGTAATTATATAGGGATAGTTTTAATAAACAGAACTTACAGGAGATATATGGAGACATAGACAGAGACATTGACCAATCAGGTGGAGAAGAAATTAGAAGAGAGAGGTCTAACTAAAATTGTCACTAACTTAGACCTGAAGTCTCTCAAACAGCACTCCGAGAACTCATATATTTTCTCAAAAGCCCACTTTTCAGAAATCTTGATGGAATTTTTATTGCCATAGAGAAACCCACAGAAACTTTATAAAACTTAATAACTTAAATCTCATGTACTCCTGAGCCAGGAGAATCAATGGAAGCTTGAATCATCTTCTTGTACAAGGGAATCTGGAGTTGTTCCATAGCTAGCAAGTCACCTCATCTTCATTCTGTGGAAGTATATTCTACCCATTTTGAAAATACAGGTCAAAATACAAATGTACATTGTATTGCACTAAAGAAAGAATAAAATGTCATCTATTTCAGCCTCATTTTATCTTTGGTTTTATTTCTTTTCACCAAGAATAAACAGAACTAATGCATTTCTTATTATAGTGAAAAGAAGTATTTCTTTTTCTTTTGTTTAATACCATTAAACAGGGTGTTTTTGAATGCATACCTACCAAAAGCATCAACTTTTCCGAAAAATAAAAGTTAAAATATTTTAATGGCTGATTACACACTAACCAAGATTTTCTACTAATACATTGCTCAAAAAGAAAGAAAACAAAATAATCTAAAGCAAAGTAAACAATTTTAAAAATGCCTCTTTTTATCTTGGAGGTACATCAAAAATCTTACAGCATTTTTACAGTTTTGTGTAATAAGAAATTTTAATTCCACTGAGCAACTGAGTGGTCTCTCGTGGTATTATGATGTGGTAAAACAAAACAAAACAAAAAACAAAAAACAAAGCCCTCAAATCTCTCAAAGAGATTGTAGAAAAACTCAGCTTGAACTAAGTATGGAACGATGAGCAACATTTCAGTCATTCTTTTTTGTCTGGGAGATGAGAAAACAACTTGTATTTTCATGTGTATCTTGACAGAAGTACATGAAAGTTATTTTTAAAATAAAAAACAAATTTATTGTTGTATATTTATTAACAGAATGTTATAATTTATGTGAACGACAATGATTTTCTTAAAACAATTTATTAGAAATGTAGGTTGCATGGACAATTCCAAACACTTGAAATCAAATGAATGTTTTACTAAAATGTTTAAAGCAAAAATAGTCACAAGGGATAAGAACTGAGAGAACATTATATTAAGTGAAATAAGCTGGACTGAGTAGGACAAACACTGTATGATCTTATACATGGAATATTAAAACAAAAAAAGTCAAACTTATAAGAACAGAGAGTATAATAGTTGTTACCCGGGACTGAAGTTTGGGAGAAATGGAGAGATGCTAATCAAAGGATGTCACTTTTAGTTGTAAGATGAATAAGTTCTGGGGATCATTAATGTTAGCATGATGACTATAGTTACTAATACTTTATTATATACATGAAATTTGCTAAAAGAGTAAATTTAAATATTTTCACCAAGCATACATACATATGCACACTTACACAGTAGCTACGCGAGGTAATAGATGTGTTAATTAACCTGATTATGGTAATCATTTCACAATATGTATTTATCAAATCATCATGTTGTATACTAGATACACACACGATTTTGTCAAAATTGCCAGGGAAAACTTTTTTAAAAGTACCTATACAGAAATAACTTTGATATTATTTTCATCTTATATTAAATCTTTACCTAAAATGTTTATTTTTGGAGATAAATGTTTATTAGAAGTTACATATGCTATTTATTCACACAAGCACTATTTGTAAAGAATTCCTTGTTTAAGAAAAAATTGATTCTAGTGCATTATTGGTTTCTTTATGCCAGAGTATAAAGTATTTATGACATAACTATATTGTTCTAGTGTTTGAAACATTGTGCTTTTATATAATTGCATAAAAACAATGCAAATAATAGACCACTAGATATTCTTAAGTATTAAAAAGATATTTAAGAAATTAATACCGAAGTGGTTAAATAAATATACTTCTACTTCACGTAATATTAGTAGACATAATTAACATAAATAAATGTTGGCTCAATAAAATATTTATTGTCTCTTTACAAATATACCTTTGATTGCATTAAAGAAATAATTAAATGCCTTCTTTTTCAGTTAGAGTGGGCCAAGCCAAATAGTTTTTCTTTCTGACTTAAAAGTATATATAATTTTTGAGTAGAAGTGAAAAACGTATCACGTCTTGCTTTATTACTCTGGGTACTATTCTTGTAACTGACAATTCAAAAAAGTGACTTACTTATTCAGGAAGTTGTAAAATAAACACCATGCCTTATACATGCTAATGTGATTGTTGTACATTAAAGAAAATCAAGTTAAATTTTATACTCATGATTTAGATTAGCTTCCTACCAGGTGAAGGAGATAAATTATAAACACTGCCCTTGATGAAATGAAGCAAATAACAATAATGATGTGCTAATTCGTACAGATTAACTGTGGTAATAATTTCAGTAATTTACTACAAATTTGATGAAGTATGCCCAGTGCATATAAAATTTTCACTCCTTCAAAACAAGTGAAATAATCCTCATTGTAGACTCTCTAAATGAGATGATGATACTAAAGGTTTAATTTTTTTTATAAAGTTATTAATTGCATTTAAATTACATTAAATCATATCAAATTATCCAACTAAACCTTTCATGGTCCTAAAATTTTGCAAATGAACCACCTTATTTACATCTCATAAGGTTAAAGTTAAATTTTAACTGTTTATTGAAGTTTATTTTAATAGAATGACACAATAAGTGTGTTGTGATTGGATTCTTTCCTTCAATATCATATTTGCAAGTATCATCCGTGTTCTTGTATATAGCTATAGCTGATTCATTTTCATTGTTGGAGAATTTTTCATTCTATGAATTTTTGCAACTTATTTATGCATTCTACCATTGATGGATATTCAGATTGTTGCCAGATTGGTGCAATTATGGGAAATTCTACAGTGAATTTACTTGTATTTGTTCTTTTGTCATATGTGTATGCATTTCTGTTGGAAATACACCTAGAAGTGGAATTTCTGTGTCACAGTTATACATAGATTCAATTTTAGAAGTTAACAAATTCCTTGAAGTAGTTACATCATTTTATATTTCCAAATGCCGATAGTTCATGAGAATTTCTGTTGCTCTACATTTTCACTAACCGTTGATGCTTTCAGTCATTTTCATTGTGGTTATTTGTACTAAATATTTGTATAATGTATAATGTATTATGATTTTCATTTTAATTTTCTCAAATCAAAATGTATTTGTCACCTTTAACATATTTTTGGCTGTCTGGGTATATCCTTAGTGAAATGTTTCTTCAAGTTTGTTGTTTAGTTTCTTTTAGGGATTCTTATCCTTACATCTTTATCTAGTTTAAATATTTGTTGTTTATTCATTTCTACAAACTTCCTTTTGGCAACTTCCTTCTCACTCTTTACTGGAGTCAATTGATAAATAAAATTTCTTAGTTTTGATTTAGTCCAATTTATTAATCTTTCTTTTATGGTTATCATATTTTTGCCTTCAAGTATGTTTATCTAACTCAAGTTAATGATGATATTCTCCTATATTTTTCTATAGAAGATTTGTTGTTTATCTTCTCAGAGTTGTAGCAACAGTAGACTTGGAATTAATTTTTGTGTGTGGTATGAAATAGGTATCAATAAAATTTTCCTACATGGACATAAAATAGTGCTACAACTGATATTGAAAAACAAACAAAAAAAAGATTCTTTCCCTATTTCTTTGCAGTGTTAAATTCTTTGTAACTCAAATGCTCAAACATGAATTGGTCAGTTTCTAGATTCTCTGTTCTCTGTCATGTATCTCTTTGCCTATCTTTGGGTCAGTACTACATTCTCTCAATTACTATAACTTATAATAAAACTGCTAGTGCCATGCTCTTCTTTTTCAGTTTTTTCTTTTTTTTTCTTTTTCTTTTTCTTTTTTTTTTTTTTTTGCTATCCTTGGCCTTGCATTTCTATGTAAATCTTAGAACTGGATTGACATTTCTGGGAAAAAAATATCCATAGCAACAAATCTATGAATCAATCTGAATTTGCAAAGAATTGACATTAAACAAACCGAAACCAAGAATAAGGTATAATAATCCTTTTTCATCTTCTTTAATTTCATACAATTCTATCTTATAGTGTTTTTAAAGGTATGATGTATAGAAATCTTAGACATCTTTCATTAGTTTTTATGGATACTTTTATGCTGCTTTTAAGTGTTATCTTTTCATAAAATATTTGTTACATCTGTGTAAAAATACAATTGACTTTTGTCTATAGCACTTATACCATCAAGTCATCTGTCACAGTATTTCTTTGCAATACTTTCACTTTTTTTTTTTTCTTGTTTATCTCATTGGATAGGATCTTTGATACAAATATGTATCAAAACTGGTCATTGTAGGCATTTCCTACTTGGTCCCTGAGCCAGAAAAAAAGCTGTTAGTAGTTCATTATTATATATGTTTACTGTAAAGTTTTCTGTTTTTAGTTTTGTTTTCTGTATGCAACCATCATCAGATTAGGTAATTTGCCTTTCCTTCCCACTTTAAAAAGTATGTCTAATAAAGAAAACTGACTAAATATAATTTACTAGGATTTTAAAGACCTTTGATGTTGTATTTTATCATATTTTTTTTTTCTTTATTTATTTATATAATCACATCCTCAATTTTTTCTTGATGGATTTGGGGCTATAAAATCATCTTTACATTTCTAAAATCAATGATCTCTAGCCAAAAAACCATTATGAAGACACTTGTATTTTAACAATTTGAGTTTGATTATTGAAGTAAGGGAGAACACACACCAAGGAGAATGCAGATGTCTCAGTAAGGGGCTCTTAGAATATATAGGATTTAGATAAAATAGGTGATTTTTAGGAGTGTTCAAGAAAGCCAAACTTTATATTGAATATTTTCAGGACTTGGGGACAATTTTATGATTAGATATTTTAATAAAGCTTATCTATAAAGTAAAAGGAATAAAACAAGTCTAAAGCTGTCATTGATAAATGAGTGCCAATAACTCATATTAACCAGTCTAGGGGAATACTTGGCTATTCTGTGGTATGAATAATTGTCATTTAAAAAAAAATCTTATTGCGGTATGGTGACATGCAAAGAGCTGTACATATTTAATGTATACAATTGATATGGTTGAAGATAAGTATCTGTGTCAGACATGATAATGAAATTATTTATTTTGTCTTGATTCATCATAATCACCAAGTGGACATACATGATGTTGGTGTGCTATAAAATCAAAATCCAGCTGTGATTAACAGCATAGCTCTTAACAACATCAGGTCACAGATAATAGCAGTACCAGCTTAGCTCCTGGATGGTGAGGCTACTTTTTTAAATTTATTTTTTACTTTTTATTATTATGGTGACATTGATTAACAAAATCTAGTACAATTTAGCAGTGAGGGGTGTGTGTGTGTGTGTGTGTGTGTGTGTGTGTGTGTATTGCATTGTGTGTTCACCGCCCATAGTTAGATTTCTTTCCATCACCACATATTTGACCCCTTTTAACCCGTCTACCTCCCTTCTCCCATCCCCCCCTCTGTTGATCACTAGTCTATTGTCCATGTCCATGAGTCTATGTTTTATTTACCCTGTTCGTTTATTGCTTTTAGGTTTGTATCCCACATATAAGTGATGTCATGTGGTTTTCAACTTTTTCTATCTGGCTTATTTTGCTTAGCATGATTATCTCAAGATCCATCCATGGTGTCGCAAATGGCAGTATTCATCTCTTCTTATGGCTGAGTAATATTCCGTTGTATATATGTACCACAGCTTCTTTAGACAATCATCTATTATAGGACACTTCAGTTGCTTCCATGTCCTGGCCACCATAAATAATGCTGCTATGAACATCAGTGTGCAAATATCTTTTTGGATATGGGCTTTCAAGTCTATGGGGTAAACCCTCAGTAGAGGGATTGCTGGATCATATGGTAGAACGATTCTTAGTTTTTGAGGAACTTCCATACTGTTTTCGATGGTGGCTGTAATAATTTGCAGTCCCACCAGCATTGTATAAGGGTTCTTTTTTCTCCACATCCTCTCCAAAACCTGTTATTATTTGTCCTTTTGATTATAGCTTTTTTAACAGGTATAAGGTGGTATCTCATTGTGGTTTCAATTTGCATTTTCTTAATAGCTAGTGATGTTGAACATCTTTTCATGTTTATTAGTTATTTGTATATCTTCTTGAGAGAAGTATCTGTTCAGATCCTCTGCCCATTTTTTAATTGGATCATTTTTTTTTTTTTTTTGCTGTTATTGAGTTGTATGAGTTCTTCGTATATTTTGGATATTAGGCCCTTATCAGAGGTGTTGCTTGCAAGTATATTTTCTCATTCATGTGGTTTTATCTTTACCTTATTGACGGTTTCTTTTGCTGAGCGAAAGCTTTTTAGTTTGATGTAGTCCCATTCATTAATTTTTACTTTTGCTTCCCTTGCCTTGAGGTCAAATTTATAAAATCCTCTTTAAGTCCAAGGTCTATGAGTTTAGTTCCTATGTTTTTGTCTATACAATTTATTGTTTCTGCTTTTTTTTTCTTTCTCACTAGAATTAATACAATATGATCCACTTTGTATAGTACTGGACTGATTTGTCAATTTCATTTAGGATTTTTGCATTTCTGTTCATGAGTGACATTGACCTGTAGTTCTCAGAATGTCCTTGTTAGATTTGGATATCATGCTTATCTTGGTCTTTCAATAATGAGTTTTGGATTTTTTTTTAAATATTCTATTTTGTATAAGAATTCAATATAAGTATTTATCATATATTGTCTAGGTGCTTTTATTACATCAAAATATGTAATTCTCTAATCAACAGTAAGGATGATATATTATAATAAACATAGTGGATTAATAACTATGAGTAAACATGAATTAATTTAAAGCAATATATCAAAAATATCTTCTATATTAATTTCTAGCAAGCAAATCTCATATATGTATATTCATGTCATATATCTATTGAATAGACTTTTCTGTATTTTAACCTCAATTATTGCTACTATATTACAACTAACAAGATATGGAAATACTTTATTATTTACAAGATAGCTAGTTGTTCGTTAGTCATTTACTTAGTCTGACAAAAAAATAATGTTACTTCCTAAATTTACTGATAAAAAAAACTATAAGACTAGTTTTTACCAAACATCTTCTAACTATTATACAGAAAGAAAGCCTTCCTAATCAGTTGATCGAATGACTAGAAAAACATAACTAAAGTTCTGTTAACCCCCTCGTGATTGGCCTTGGGTAAGAATAGTTTTTGCTGATCAAGAACAAGCCATGTAACTGCATCAAGGAAGCTTTAAGTTAGTTACCAAAGCAACATTAATATAGTATATATTCATCTGTGAAATCATTAATCCAAAATTATTTACTTTTGAAACCAAGAGTGAGAAACTGCTAAAATGATACCTATAAATAACGTCATGTAACACACCAGTTGTGACAAGTCAAAGTAAGATCACATAAATAAGTGCCGGAGCCAGCCGGGCAGAGTCGAACAGTCCTGAGTGGGGGAGCGAGGGTTAGGAAAAAAGACAGAGAAGAGAGAAAGATCTCGGGAAGGCATACAGTCAAAGCTGCAGCCTCGAGTTTATTTAGCACCTTATACTTATACAGCTTGAGCACGTGACAAACTGCTGGAAACAAAGTAACAAACTGCTCAAAACAAAACCACAAGTATCCAGAAACAATAGCTGCACTTAACATGAATTAACATAAGGCCGAGAGAAAAACTCCTCCCTTGGAATTTCAGGAACTGATGCTTATCCTCCCTTCAGGGTTTCAGGAACTGATATTTCCTTACAAAGGGCTCCCAACATCTCCGGCTCCCAACAAATAAGTGTATGTTAAATTGCGTAAAATATATTAATGACAATTTCTGGTTATGATATTTTATTGTCTTTGTGTAAGATGTTACTATTGGAGGAAAGTGGGTGAGGATATAGGATCTCTGTACTATTTCTTAAAAGAACATGTGAATCTACAGTTATCTCAAAATTTTCAACACAAATAATATTTAATAAGTGAAATATAATCTAGATAATTGAGGCTAATAAAATATAAAAACATAAAGTATTTTCAGGTCATAATAGCTGTACTTAAAAAATGACCAAAAATGAAGTGTTTTAACTCTATTTTCTAGTTCATTTGAATGAGTATTTCAATTAAAAGGGTCTACTATTCTTAATCTGAAGGAATGACTGAAGAAAACCTTTACATTTCTATTATACTAGTGTATAGTGTATTTTCTCACATTTAAAATGATCAAGTAAATATCAGAAACAAAAATAAAACTTTTTCTTGTAATAGGTAGTTAAAAAAGTTTTTAAAAGCAGCTATAGTTTTAAATGTATGATCCTTCAATACTCCATTGCTTTTTCTTTCCTTATCAATTGCAGTTATTTCATTTTATGAATTTTGTCTTATCAATATATATTACTTTTTTCATCTTATCATTTTTAATAGTAGGTCAACTATCCACATATTAAGTAAAATTAGCCTTCCATAAAACAGGTAGGAAGAGTGGGGACAAAAATGGTCTTAAAACCTTAAATTAAATGACACAGATTGCATAGTCCGCATATTTTTGCTTAAGGAATGAAGGTCTTTGTGCAGTCACTTCAAACCACTTTCTCTTCTCTGTATATTATTTTAACAAATTTGGTTAGCTTTTTAAAATTCACAGTAAAGTAGAAGGAGAAAAGAAAATGTAACAGAAAGCAGGGTGACAAAAATAAATTGTGAAAACAAAGTTTAATAGCAAGAGCAGAGGAGGAAAAATTAGAAGAACAAAACTAAGCAGCCTTTACTATAAAGGCAAGCAGTCATCAGAGGATTTATAACATCAAAATTTTAATGATCTAGCATCACTAAAAGTTTAAATTACAACTAATATCTGTTAAATAAGACGTAAAATGGCTTGTTTTGTGCAATACTTTTAATAATGACAAAATTGTGCAAAATACTTCAGTGACTTTTTACTCTTTTTATTTTATGCATATTATGCACCAAGAAGGCTCATTTTTTTGGCCACACAATTTTTTGAAGTACGTTATGCAGATATTTTCACTCATTTTGAAAAAAAGGAAATTGAGGGAAGTTGTGACTTGTACAAGGTAACCCAGCTCAGAAGTTGAAAAACTGGAAATAACATTATTTACAGATATAAATGTATGTCACATAAGAATTTTTAAGTAGTTTCATTTTGCCTAAACTATAGTGCTTCTCATTTGCTTGAGGTCTTACATTTGCTTGCTTCGGGTCTAGCAATTTGTGCTTCAAGCTTAATCATTAAGCTAAATAGAGCATTTTATTCCAGTTATTTCCTACGATTATGGTCTTTGCTATTAGTAAATTTAGCTGGAAAATATGTCTCAATTCATCTTGACTTCTTGTGTGTGGTGAGAGCTCCATGCTGTAATAGTGCTTTAGAAAGAGATTACTCAGCTATGGTAAGATTAGTTCTAGATTATTGGGAACAGGAAAACTGAAGCAATTCAGTTTGAGGGGTAAGGTGTGCATATTCAAAATTCCTAGCAATCCACCATCTTCAAAAGGTTTTACTTGCCCTAAGCAGATGTACTCTATGACATAAAGTGAGACCAATGAACTGAGCTTTGGCTCAAACCAGCTACACTGTACTGTTTTTTAGAAACAGCAATATCATCTCTGGTGAAGTGAGAGAGCGATTATTTTTCAAAAGCAAAGAGAAAAAGAGCAAAGCTTTCACTCAGCCTTGAATGAATGTAGTAAGAAAGAATTATAAAAACTGAAACATTTCCAGACTGATAATGGCATTCCTGCTGAGAGTGTAAGTTCCTGGAGTGTGCAAAGAAACCAGGGAGAGTGGTCTCTCAGACAAGAAGATTGATTCTGTAATTCTCTATCTGCACTATGGGCTGTCAGCATGATTGTACTTCTTTCTTTAAAAGCATTAGCAAGACAATTACTGATTTTTTTCACCATGGTATTTACATGTTTGTGTCCATCTATCCCTGGAGCCCAGGAAATTGATAAGGCACCACTAGACATTTTTGCTATTCTAGGTAGAGTATGAGGCAGCCAAAGTAAAATCTGATGGCACTAAGGAAAATCAAGTGATTGCCAGCTTGCAGACTATGTACACAAAAAAGGAGACATCCATGAAATATGCTTGGCAAAATTCGAGACATCAGAGTGGGCTTTTCTTGTTTTAGAAGAAAGTATTGTTTTGCTCGATAAGAAACAAATGTGCTGTTTTATATTTCAGTATTATTAGTGAACTAAACATTATAATCACATGTGCCTATAAAATTGGATTATACATATAAAGTATCCAGTAAATTAAATACAAATACTCTAAATATTAAATGTATTTAAAAAATTTTAAAAGCTCTTAAACGATACTGTCAATTTCTCTTTCATAATATTTGTTTAAAACTTTTTTTCTACTAAAGAGTATAACCAGCTCTATATATTAATTATATTTATTGTTTCTACCTGAAATTTTCTCTTCGTATTTTTTTTAAGCTAACTGGTTGCTCAACTTTTCCATACTGATTTGTTAGAAATATGTATATATTTAGTATATTAACTTTTATCTGTTTCTGTTGTATTTTTTTTATTAAATTTGACCTGTGTGGTTTCTCCCATACACATTTTAAAACATTATTGTGTATTTGTGTCATCAAATCTATCAATATATTCACTTATAATTTCTTTGGTTTTTTGCTTAGAAAAGCATGTTCCATGGTATACATTGACAAATATTCACCATATCTTCTCACTATTTTATATTTAGTTTTATGTTCAGTCTTGCAATATACCTGAAATTAAAAATATTAGCGTGTTATGAATACTCTAATATACATGTATAATTAATGTGTCCCAGTATCATTTGGTAGAGTGTCCATTAGTCCTCTAATAAATTTGTCTCATTTATCCTCATTCTCCCATTATTGCTGCTATTCATTTATGGGCAGGTACTCCATTTAAACAGTAAAGAGCTCCAAGCCTACTTCCATTTGATTAGTTAATGCTTAGGGCCAAAGACTCATTCAGCAGATTGACTAGCAAATGGCCTGAAAGGAGCTGTATCAGGTAATAAGCCAGGCTTAGAGTTCAGAGAAGAAAAATACATATAAATAAATTTTAAAAAATGAATTCTCCAACAAATGGACCATAAACACTCAGCTCTACACAAGATAGAGTAATGGACGTATTTAGTTAGTTCCCATTGGCCAGTGATGCTGAGCATTGAAAAATGATGGCGTGGTGGCCATAGGTTGAAAAACAATCGCCCTGTAACCCATGTTAACCCCTGGGGTACCATGGAAACATTGCTTGTCTGGAAGTTATAGTGTTCAGTTTCATAGTGCCACACATCATAACCCATCACTACTGGTTGGCATCTTCCTAGATTACACACACAATTAGATTGATAAACATATAGATATATAAAATAGATATTATTGAAACTAGTATTTCCCTCATTTTCTTATACCTATTTTTACTAGTATAACTGTTACTTTGTTGTTAATTTTTTTTTAATCTGGAAAACATGTTCAATTTTGTTAGATTACTTTTCAGTGTCTGTTAGAATAGTATTTCTTTGGGTTATTTATAGTAAATACTATTTAAAGTTACCAGCTATTGTGGCTAATATGATTTATACACTGCATTTTCGTCCACATACTTAAAAATTGGTACCTCCAAGTGATCATTTTTTTCTTTCTTTTTCATCTGAATTTCTCTTAATGGTGTATAGAAGCTCTAACTAATATAGTTATTTTTATTTTAAAAATCATGCTGTAATATATTCTATGTTTTAAAACAAACAACCCCGGATACCTTCTTTTAATACCATGATCCCTTCAACTACACAAGCTATCTTTCCTCTTTCATAATTAAACTTTACAGTGTCTGTAATTATTGTTTTCATTTCATTTCATTTTTATTCTTTTTATGTTCAAAATAATCAAAGTAATAATAAACATGGGTTAAACAGTTACATTTTACTGTGAATCTTAAACTGAAAGTAGCTCTCTTTTTTGCCATTACTCCACCTCTCAAGACCCATTTTCAGTGGCCACAGTCATTTACTTCTAGTATTTATCTCTGTATTCTGTGTTTAAATAAATAACCAAGTTTATTTGGTATATTCCATATTCATACATAAGCTCAGGATTATTGCAAGAACTGTATGAAAAGAGTTGTAAAATAAAAAAATTAAAAAAAAAAAACCTTAGCTTTCCCTAGCTTAACTGCTACAGGTAAAATATCATTGAAATATATTGGTTACATGAAGAATTGGGAGTCCCTGTAGAAATCTCAGTGCCCTAGCTGTCTTATTATGTACTTGCCCTCAAGATAAATATTGATTAATTCTTCAACTAGATCCCAAAAGATTATTTTACATTTCTTTATTTGATATTGTTGATTACTATAATAAATTAATTAAAGACATTGCCTTATTATTAACAGTTGGTGTTTTATTTTTATCTTATGCTTGTCCGAAGATTCTGTTAAAGGCTGTTGGCTAGAAATTAAGTCTTCAACAAAGAGAGACAGTCTCAGAGGGACTGCATCAGAGATCTTTAACTACTTATAGTTCAAGAAATAGACTATTGGGTACAGAAACTGTAGTTCAGAGCACCACAACTTAGCATTCAGACTGTACTATAGTACAGACTGAAAATTTCCAGGGTTATTATTAGTTTAGAAATGGATAACTTCATAAAATCAGATTTTAAGCGAATTTGATTACAGAAGGCACTGATCAACTGTTAAGGTATTACTAATCGTGGTTACTTGTTTTGAAATATTTTAGTTATATTTTAAATATTTTGTTTTCTCTTTATGTGAAAATGTCTCTCATTCTTCACTTGTCTCAAAGCATCAAATTAATAGACTATGCTTATTTAAACTACAATGGTAAACTGTTCTCACTGACCCCTTAAATTCTGGAACAAATACAATGAATTCTCTTTAATTTTTATAGCACTATATTTTTTTGTAGTTTCATTAGGAAACCATGCTTCCCCTTTAATTAGATAAGTAGTTTGTGCAACAAAGGTGTGTGTGTGTTACACACATATACACTTGAATTTGAGAAGTTGATTAATTTGTACATATATAGGTATATATACATGTACGCGTGTGTGTGTATATATATAAAATATATATGTGTATATATAATATATATATATTATATATATATAAAATCAGCCTCTCAAGTTCTCATTTGAACAAGTTATGTTCTATTGAGTTAAAAATTTTTTATATTCACTTCTAAATATTGCTATAAAATTTATTTTAAAAATTTTAGAAAAGTATACATATATTCTCTCTTTTTTCTGAGAGATTTTTATTTCTGTTGATGGTGTTGGTAAATGTGGAAAGAATGTATGATAGATATTGCCAATATGTGACGGTGAAGAGTATATGAGAGATTTTATATGTATTTATATAAGAGTATATAAATATTCAATAAATATATATAAAATATTAATGTGAATATATTTCTAGCAAATGAGGGAATCTATTTCATTTTTCTCTGTGGAACCATTTGTCCTATAACATTTCAGTTTTAACTGGTTTCTCTCTGAGCCCGCAGGCACAGCTATCATTCCTTTTCCCCTCACTGTCTTAGATCTCTTATTTCCTAGATCCTCTGTACTTATCTTTTTCTTTGACTGAGCAAATCTAATTAATATCCAGAGTTCCTTGAGAACAAGAGAATGAGAAATACTGTTTCTTTGAGAAATTAATACAAAACATCTATCCAAATGCTTTATTTGTATTTTGGCTACACTATTCAATCCCCATCCCTTTAATTAGGGAATTTGCCCTGTCTGGCATCATTTTTTCTTCAAAATTTTAAATCACATACTTCTAGATATTTCAGTTATGATGTCTAATGCTTCTGATTCTTAATCATAGGAAATCAAATTATTTTTCTCTCTAGAAGCTTTTACGCTTTTTTCTTTATCCTTGGTGTGTGTTTTGAAATTTCATGATCTCTGAGCCTCACAGTGTGTGCCTTTTTTAATTGGAAACTTGGTGGACCATTTAAACCTATCCTGTCAACCATATACATAATCTTCCTCACTTACCTCTATTTTTTTTTCAATAATACTTATCATCTTCTAACATTCCTTTTTAGTTACCCATATAATTTTTGTTTGTCACTCAATTCTAAATAGTAAACTCAATAGAGACAGGAATATTTGTCATTCACCCTGAATTCCCTCCATTATAACAATAACTGGAAAAATAGTGGATACTCAATAAATGTGAGTTAAATGACTGAGTAGCTTCTCAAGTTGCCTTCCTGATTTTATAATTGTACCCTTATAATACATTATATTTAATTTACATTAACATATTATTTAACAATATTGAGCAAAGCGATGTCATTCTTGTCTGTAAACTCCAATGAATTCCTATAAATCTTAACACTACCCACCATATATAGATATAATTTTTTATTTGGAAGTTACCTTTTGCCTCTATTAAGGTATAGGTTACTCAAAGGCAATAATTTGTATTGTTTTTTAAACCAATATCGCAAATACCTCAAAAAATGCCTAACATATAGTGACATTTTTGTATTTTTTGAGAAAAAGAATATATATACATATATATATGTAATTTAATACTTTCAATAATTTTCTCCCTTTAGCTCTTATACTGGTCATAATAGTTTTAATTGTACAGAACAGAGGATAATTTGATTTATTGCTTAACAGAGTGTTCTGTACTGTTATCTTGTAGAATAAGCATGAATTTCTGTTGATTTTAAATATTCAAATACCATTTGTAGTATACTAGATCTCAGTAATCACTTGATCAACTAATATAGAAACTTGTCATTAAAGGGCTTTACTTTGAATGAACAAATAGTATTTTCATGGGATCAATAATTGTATCTGATTTTTTGTAAAGAAGAAATTATTTTGCTTAACTGGTCAAGTGCCTAATTTTACCCTAATTTCACTTAATTTTTATGTAATTTCACAAATCCTTACTCTTTAGGATTTAATAAAAGGCAGTTCATTTACCAGAAAAATGTAGTCTATGTTCCAGTTTTCCAGGTCTCTGAATGTGTCTCTGCCTTAGGTTGTGTTCCTTCTGAAATAGATCTGAGACAAAGATTTGAGTGCAAGTTGTTTATTGGGGAACACTGGTAGGGGATTAGAACAGTGAGAAAGGAAGGGAAGGAAGCTGACAAAGAATATATTATCAGAAAAGCAGCCACAAGGTATCTATCTGCAGCTTAATTCCTCTGTGGAACTCTGTGGGTCTATTCACAGGGCATCAGTTCTGACATTTACAACTGGCCCTGTGTGCCAAGAGAGAGCCCTCAAGCAGAGTCCTAGATGCTGAAGTCAGAAGTGAGGCTGCTTGTAGAGATATTCTGTGCTGTGCAAACTTAAGCAGGGCACCTGCTGCTACAATTCTCTAGACTAGCATCCACAGTTTAACGTAATACTTCAGAATACTTTTGTTCTATATGTGCTATCTTGATAATTACCATCTGGGGTCATAGAGCCTAAGAAAGAATCTGACCAATGCTTTAGCTTAAGTGGTTTCAAGTTGAACATTGACAGGGCACATGAAGTAAGTCTCTTTCCTTCATGAATAAAGGATTGTAAGATTACTCTTTAGAGTATAACCCTTTTGAGCTTAGTTATGTCAGTTCATCTCATTGGAATATAGGCACTATGAAGTTACTTCTTGTTAAATCTTACCTCTGTTATATTTCAGAGAGTTTTAAACTTATAAACTGCTACACTATAAAATGACATCATTCTTCCAAATTCTCAATTGTAGTACTTTTTGTAAGTGTAGTATATTCAGGATAATAATTGTTTTCAGAAAAGCAGATGGTAAGCTCATCACAAGACTATTAATGTTAACATTTATTTGAAAGATCAAATGAATGTGCATGTATTATTTTCTTGGTTTAGACACCCCCGCAGTTTCTACTAGTTCTCACTCAAAGAAATGTTCCTCTAACGTTTGTGTCATTTACACTACACTGCTTTGAATACAAAGTGACAGAAGAACATTTTATAGAAGCACTGTTTCTAAGGCATCTTCACTATTCTCCTCAAAGACATTCCTAATTTTTTTCAGATTACTACCATGAATCCTGAGAGAGCACCTTATATGTATTCCAATATCTCATTTTAGGTCTTCTACATAACATCTCTATGTTCCTCCTCTGCAGTTCACTGGGTCATATCTCTTTTCATTAATAATCCCAAATGTGTCAGGTATGCTATTAATAACTAGTGGAAATCCCAGAACTGCTGCTCTTGCTCGTCTATTGTCTTGTATTGCTGCTGATCATATGTCATGGGCTTTGCCATCTATATCATCTCCCGTTGTTGGTACTATTTACTAAATTTTGCACCTGTGCTGTCCAACATAGGGTCACCAATCAGACATAAGTGGATACTGAGCACTTTAAATGTGGTTATTGTGACTGAAGCACTGATTTTTTGAAATTTTAATTTTAAAACTGATAATTGATTGAATTATTGGAAAAATTTTAAGTATGTTTGGAACAATTTGTTTATATGACTTTACCTTTTCATTTGCACATCTAAAACACAGCTAAACACAGTCAATTGTTTTCAGAGAAACTTTAACATTTTATTTGAGAAAGTGTTGTAATTGTAAAATACAGACCAGATTTCAATCTTTTCCTTTATACTTTTTAATGTAGTTACCAGAAAAACTTAAATTACCAGTAATATTATTGAATAAGCATGGAATCTGAATGTGATACACATCATAGACAATCAGCTAAAGAGGTTGCAAGGTAAAATGTTTAGTTTTTTCATATATGTAGTGGAGCATGTGCAACCCATTTCATGCATATTCTCAAAATAAATGGTAAATAGTCTTCAAGTAGAGGATTTGATAGCACCACTTGTGTCACCTTGTTCATTCCAAATTCACTTGGTAATTGGAGTATCTTCCTGTGTTTTATAATTGCCTTTATATAAAGAAAAATAATATTTTCATATCTTTACAACAGTTCATAGATTTGCAACTTGGAGCCCAGTACCAGCTGGAGTTAGAGTCCGACCCTTTCAGGGACACTGGGAGATGATGTGTGCTATCTTCTTAGATGATTATATTTCAAAAAAGTGGTTCCTAAGTCCTTGAGAAAAAAAGATTTCTGGGTTATAAAGCTGAGAAAGGATCTATTTAACTTTTTAAAAGACGTATATTTCCAAGGAGCAGAGAAAGTTTGCAATGATGGGTTTTCTAAAATAAATGCTCAAAGAAAAGGAGTAGGAAAGGAAGTATCTTTTTATCTTACACCAGAGAAGTTCAATATGTATATTTTAAAATTTGTATTAACACTTATATTTCTATGAGTTATAGCCATAATATACTAATATACATGTACTAAAAACAATTTTCAAAATTAATATTTAATAATAAATTGAAATATTCTTTTCCTTCATTTTTAATTCCTCACCTTCTATTATAGTTAGTCATTTGTTTTTTCCCAAAAGTTGAATCTATTATTCATTTTCCCTCTTTTACATATTGCAGAGGACTTTTCCTTCTTTTAGCCTACCTGAACCTTTTGCATGTGCAATTTGCTTACCCTATGATTTGTTTGTTTTTTAATCATTTGGATCCATTTTTTTTCTCCAGAGTTGGCACAAAACTCAAGCTGTAGTAGAGTTTTTGTTTGTTTGTTCCCCCTGGTATTACTATGAGTTCTTGAGGGAAATTATACTTCATCTATGAATCACAGGCTCTAAGGACAACTTAACTTACAGTTGAAGAAACTGATTTTGCCATTTCTTGGAGAGTTAAGAAAGGAACCAACTCAGAGGAAGGCACGGCTAAGATGAAGAGAGAAAAAGAGGTCAGTGCTTTATGGTTAAGCACTGGGTTACAACAATGCCTATAGTCAGGCTCCATTGTGCATTTCCTAGTTAGAGAAACAGTTTAGGATTGCTAGTTAAAATATAGGGGTGGTCCCTTAGTCACTTGTTACTTAGTCCTGGATTTAAAAGAATAAGAAAGAAAAATATTACCTCTTGGGGTGCACAGGCCAGACTGAGGAAATATAGCTCAAGATTAGTTAGACTGCAAGTCAAAAGTGTATATATATCAGGGCTCCTTTCTATTTAAGAATTGCCTAGTCCCTGGAGAGATAATCATCTTTGTATCATCCTAAGCCAGCATACTTTTGCAAAAATGGATCTAGTGGAGTTATACCTTTTTTGTGTTAATATGTCTTTTCCAGATTATTTTAAAATCTCCTTTAAATTTCTGCTTATGACTATATTTAAATATATTTGGAAACATGCTATTACTTCCTAAATCATTTTAGACTTTCAGGAATTGATTCAGTACTTATAAATAAATACTATTTTTAGATGGATATTACAGTTATATATTAGTAAAAATAAATTTAATGATCATTATGCTAGTCTTTTCTCTTTTGATCCTTATAGCTGTATATCTTCTATGAAAGTGACTATTTGGAAATTAAATTACTCTATATGAGGCATTCTAGAAATTCAATCAGAGAAAGCATTTTTTATTTCTCTTAATAACTACAAAGTTATTTTAAGTATCAAGTTCTCATAGATTTCAGCTTTGTACCCAGATGTATTAAGAAATCTAAAACATTCCCAAAGTGAAATTATAATAAACCTTAATTTTATAATGGAAATTAATTATCTAATAAAAGCTTTTTGTGTACTTAAGATTTTCAAATAATTTCTCCAAATCCTCCTTCTTTACTTATCACATTCTTTTAATGCAGTTCAATTTTTCAGCATAACTTAATTAAAATATACCTTTGAATGTCTAGTTCATTCAAAACATTGTCATCAATGAGAGACAAGTGAAGAAAGGTATATTCAAAGATAATTAAGACATGCTCTTTGGCAATGAAAGACTTTCCAAATTAATAACAGAGAAAAATACAGGTAATGTAATACAAGCATAATTTTGAGGAAGATTGCCATCAATGTATCAAGTACTTTGAGAATACTGGGGCTAGAAAAATTTCTTCTGGTTTAAGGAAACACAAAGGTTTCATAGAGAAAATTTCACATAAATCAAGCCTCCCATGTGACATTTCTAGCAGTGTTAAATAGGAGAAAGTGTTGAAGAAATATTTTGAATCAAGGAAATAAGAAAACTTGGAAGATATTTTTTTACTATTACATTTTTCAGTTTTGCTAATGAAATGTTTCTGTTGTCATTTTGAGTAAGACAATTCTTTGTTCTGCTGTCCCATGCACTGTAGGATATTTAGCAGCATCCAGTCTCCACCCACCCTCCATTTTCTCATCCATAATTGTCTAGAGAAATGGCCAGATGTCCCCAGGGGGAAAAATATGTGTCACCAGTTACAAACCACTGGGCCACAGTGCAAATTACATGAGGAATTGTGCTGAAGTGTAGGTTGCAATAAGTAACTTTTAGTGAGTATTTTCTCTGGCAAGCCATTGGCTAAGCACTTTGCATGCATTATTTTATGTAATCTTCCCCTTGCTTTTATGAGACTATAATGGAAACTTAGAATTAAATGCCTAATGAGTTTCCTAAAACCTCATATCTAATCAGTAGTAGATCCTGGCTTTGAAATGTTATTTACCTCTTTAACCTGCATGTTTGAACTAATTCTATACTCCTTACAGAGAATAAACATAGATATTCCTTCCATCAAGAGATGGGGCCTATTTTCCCTCTCTTTTATCTGGTAGAGTTTTGTCGCTGCTTTAACTAATATAATATGGAGGAAATAAAGTTGTGCTGGTATCTGGGCCTAGCCCTTGAGCGAATGCTTTTTATTTCTATTCTACAGACTATAAACCTTTGGATTTTTGTAAACAGTGGCATTACATAATTATGGATTTATTTGAGTAATAATTTGGGGGAGAGGCAACTATATCTCAGAATGGAGGTGGGAATGAATACAATAAAATCAATTAAAATACTTTTGCAATTGCTGTAAACAAAGTTGATTATCAAAATATGGAAAAGGGAATTTGGAAAACCTTTTATAGATAATGCCATCATATCTTTAACAGATATAATATGGAATTACAGGAAGAGCAAACTTTCATTCAAAGACCCTATTATCTTTGAGTTTATGAGAACTTGACTACTTTCTGTATGTTTACATTTTTCTGATGACCCATCTTTAGCTAAATCCCACAGCCATTCTTTCCAGGAGTATAGTCATTCGAGGAGCAGAATGGTAAAAAATTGGGAGAAGGAAGTATACCTGTAGTAAGTCATGTGGTGGTTAATTGTACTGGAATCTTTCTTGTCTTTCACCTCTTGGCTTTGCTCCCCAGCCCAGACTGCTCTCCCAGGAATTTTCTTACAATGATTTTGTATCAGGGTCTATCCTGGGAGCTTGTCATCACCAGCAGGCCAAACATGTCAGTACATATTTGATCACTTCTTATGGACAGTTTCTGAGTTCATGCCCACAGAGCTCCCAGGTTCTATGAAGAACTGAAGATGTATCAAAACAGCTGCTTTAAGTATTCTTGATTTTTGATAATAGTAGTTTTCAAAATATTATATGTATTACAACTAAAAATCTTATGTCCTTAGAGATGGAGAAAACCTTTAGATAGAAATGTTACTGAATTTCACACATACTTTACCCAAATCTTAACTCTAATTTAGTCAATATGTATTCTTATATTGGAAATAATGGTACTGATACTTAAGGGAAAAAATGGTAGATGTGAATTAGCAAATATTATAAATAAAAATTATAGAAAATGTCACATTTTCTGTGTTTTCAATGATGACCTATGTAAGCATTATGGGTGACCGTAAGTTCTAGTTTTCCCTGAGTAATGTCAATTTAAGTCTGCTTCCTGGTTGATTGATAGCACACTTCTTTATTCTCAATAGTAGGCTTTGTTTAGATGGTGACCATTCAATATAATTTTGGCGACCATATACTTTAAATGTGCAGATGACTGAAGGGTGTTATATGGTGCTTGTCATACTCAGTTGAAAAGAAAGAATAATTTGATTTTAACAACAATATATCTCTATTTCTTTACTAAATCTAATTACCAAAGTGCTTTTAATAAAACAGCTAACTATGGTTGGCATTTCAACTAGAAGGAAGTTGTCAGGGGTTTGTGAAATTCTCAAAACTGAATGCAAACTTCTGTGTTTTTCATATATTCATTTCCCTAAAAAAATAGCTTTTGGATTATTTCTTCAAAAAACTAACTTAAAATACTAGGAATTTTTCACTTAGGATCAGTAAGGGTGACTCTAGTACTATTTGGATAACAGGAGAAGGAAAGAAATTGGATAGTAATAAAAAAAACCCCTCACATTTATTGAATCCTTACTTCGTGCTAGACACAGTAAAATGAACTTTAAAATTGTTTTATTAAACCCAGAAAGGATTAAAGATGAAGGAAATGATTTGCAGGAAGTGTAACCAAATTGTTCAAGACTATACAGGCAGTAAGAGGTGGGGCTGGGATTAAAAACTCAGCATCCATTTATGATACCTTGGTTCCACACTGTTAATTATTCTTGCCTCCATTATATGGTACCAAAGGTAGTTTTCAAGTTTGAGCAAACTTTTTTACTCGTCATTATTTGTTAACTTATTTATTTTATTAAAATATATATGCCTTATAACATTGTGTAAATTTAAGGTGTACTACATGACGATTTGATATATTTATATATTATAATATGATTGCTATTGTATGATGATTAACTCCTCTATTGCATCACATAATTATTATTTCTTTTTAGTGGTCAAAATAATTAAGATTCAGTCATAAGAAGTTTGATGATTATAATACCATATTGTTTTCTATATTTGTTATACTATACATTAGATCTCTAGGACCGTTTGCTATTCATTGCATATTTGTACATTGATACGCCTTGCATATCCCCTCTATTCCCTACTAACTATGATTTTACTCTGTTTTTATGAGTTTGACTTTTTTAGATTCCACATATAAATGATATAATATTGTGTTTGCCTTTCTGTCTGGTTTATCTCACTTTGCATAATGTCCTCAAATTCCAGCTATGTTGTTACAAAAGGCAGGATGTCTTTCATTCTCACAGATGAATAATATTCCATTGTATATATCACATCTTCATCCATTTATCTATTGAGGGATACTTAGGTGGTTTCTATATCTTGGCTGTTGTGAATGTGCTGTAATGAACATGGGGGTGCACATATATCTTCTATATCTTGTTTTCATTTCCATTGCGTATATACGTAGGAGGAATTTCTGGTTCATATGATTGATCTACTTTTAATTTTTTGAGAAACCTCCATATATTTTTGTTCTTAAAATTCACCAGCCTGGGCTATTAGAAACCTTTCTTTTGTATTCCACAAGGTGGCGATTTAACTCAATTTTGTGGTTTCTCTCTTGCGCACCAAACTTGGCCTATTTTCTGAGCATGCTCCTGTCTACTAGAGCTCGCTCTTACTGATGAGCTAGGAAACATGCACAGTGATCTGACAGTAGAGTAGGGGGAGGTGTGGCTATTACACTGGGAGCTTTGCGGGTGCTAATGGCCTGGTGGGGAGATCCTTTAACTGAGTACTCTCAGAGGCTTATGGCAGACATCCTGCTTATGTCCTGAAGCAGACAGCAGAAAATGCCTTCTTTTAATATGCTTTGGTATTCTTATCTGGTTTCTTCCTCCAGTCATGGAGATCCCTGCTCAGCAGTCCAGGTAGTACTGGAGAGAAATGGGTTTCACCAGCCACAATCCACATAACTCACTGCTTCCACTGTCCACCTCCTCCATGGCAGAGGCTGCCACAGCCAAATAGTTTAGTTCTTTGCAGTGTTGCCCTAAGAAGGAAGGTGGCTCTGGCGATTTCTTCCCTCTACTCTGGTCCCGACTTGTCTTTATCCTACACCTATGGCATGCTGGAATCTTCTCTATGGCAGGTTGGACTTCTACAAATTCTTTCTCCTTGGGTATCTGCCCAGGTTTGCACTCAACAGGTTTTTTCCCCATTTCCTAGAGAGGTGGCAGACAGGTTCATAGACTCCTTTGGATCCACGGTCCTTACTGAGGTATTATTTGCGAATGCACAAGTTGGCTAGAGTCCTCCTGGGCCCCATGGTGCAAGATGTGGAGGCACTTTTGTAAAATTATGGATATCTAATTAGTTTTTTTTTTAAAGAGGCAAGAAAAGAGGAATGGCATGCAGCCATGATGCTGACATCACTTCTTGAACTTGTTTTTTAATGTCAAACATTTGAGGATGTTTATATTATAAAGAAAGGACCCAGTAGAGAGGGAAAATTACGCATAGTGAAGAAAGAAAAACAGATGTGGAGGGAAAAGAATATGGGGTCAATAAAGGCAGATATGGCACTGTGGATATTGAACTTTAATTTTTAATACCCAACTTTATAAACATATGTATATCTAAAAGAACACATCAAGGATGCACGTGTTATGTAAATGAAACCCCAACATTTGTTAATTAAAATAACTAAAACCTACCTTTATTGCACATTTATCAAGTTCAAGGAAGTATTGTTAGTATTTTACATGTAATTTATAAATAATTATTTAATATACACATCAACTAATAAGGCAAGCATATGCTAATCTATGATCCACAGGGATCATAGATTATTTGTCAATAATTATGCAGCCGAAATTATTTGTCAATAATTATGCAGCCAAAATTTAAATACAAATCTAGTTTCACCACCTGCACTGAAATTGCTCCCAGTATTGTCTCACAAAGGCAAGAGCTGGTGTGAAGACTACAAAAAATAAACCTATATTGAATCTGACCAACTATTTGATGTGAATTATATCATGATAAAAGGGATGAGAAATTTCCCAGGGTTGATACAGAGTTCAGGAGATTAATTGTTAAATAAAGAGAAAGTATTTATCAATTTCTGACCACATGCCCCGTACAATGTACTCCACATACAAGGCATTCATTTATATGTTTACAAATGTATTGTGAGGTAGTTATTGTAACTCTTATGAAGAGAAACTTGAGACTGATAAAAGAAACAACTTGCCCAAGGTCACAAATTTATATATCTGAGATGAGATATGAACCCAGGCCTGTTCAATTTCAATATTTACACTTTTTCCTTTTTTTCCCTACCTAATTATATGATTCTGTCATGCATTTTGATATGTCAAAATGGTAATGACCAATAGCAACATACATGCACTAACTCTTAAAATATAAATTTGCCATTATTTTATCAATGATTTGAAAAGTTTGTTATACTTTTTAATGTAATTATGTAATAATCCTAAATTTCAAATGGTTATGTGAAATATTTGTTCCTGACATATTACATCACTTCATTGTCTAAAATCACAATCCCAACTTTGTTGGTTATATTTTATGGATTCACCTTTAGACAGTCTGGTTACTAGAGTCACATAGGAACCTCAGTCCCACAAGTAAGCACCCTGTAAGTTAGGTGGTAGCTAAATCTTCAATGATTAAGTATTAGTATATCCAACTACAATGAAACAATTTTTTTCTTCTTAGAAGCCTCTGCTTGATTTCATTCAAAGATCAAGTGGAAAATATAAATCATTTTGTGTTGTCACCATTGTCATTTGACTTATTTTTTTTTTAATAAACTCCAGGAATGAAAGTTTCTCACACTATTTTATCGTTCTTACTACAACTTTCTAATGTACAGAAAAAATAGCCAACCAAATACTAAATTAGTTAAACTTCTACATTTCTGAAAGACAGCTGAATTGATATATTTTTCTTGTGCATGACACTTGGATAGAAGACCATCCTTCAAATATGTTCAATAAAAGCAGCAATTATAAAAAGTGTGTGAACATGTTCTCAAAAATATGTGAAACGTTTGATAAGTGGGGTGTCCTGGCTGAAGTTTAGAAACCATTGTAATAAATATGTAAAAGGAGAGTTTTGATATATAATTTTGCAATGCCTGTGAAGATTATAATATACTGATATATTTTGTTGTGAATTAATTAAGGTAAATATTTTATAATTAATACTACAATTTTAAAATTTCTCATTAAAAGCCTTGGTAATGCAATTACTGAACTTAGTAGTTTGAATTACTGAACAACTCAAAAATTGTAATGACCCAATACTAGGGTTGAAATAGATAGGTAAAAATAGTCACCTTACAATTTAATACTAGGGTAAGTGATTCCATAAAAAATATAAAATTGTCTCTAATATGCTGATACAAATATACATCTCATTTTATGGAAGCTTTCACTACTTGAATGTTCTCCAAAATATTGTGTATTCTTTTCTACAATATTCACATTACGATGGAAGTTGAGTTTTGGTTGTAACATTCAGAATATTTGAGTTCAAATCATTGTAAACTAGAAATCTAAGTTATTTTTCCCTCAGAAAACACTATAAAACTATACTAGATTAATATTAAACAAAAATTTAACTTTTCTATGGCTTCTGTCAGCTTTTTTGGTAATGTGAATTTCAGTTCTGTATTAAAACTGTGGACATTGCTTTCCCATCTGTGACTCTGCCAAACCATGGAAGATTGAGCATACCTTCTAAGAGTATTCAAGTAAGTAGAATGATATTTAAGAGACTGAATAAAATTGCTAGAGTGTAACAGGATTTGGGAAGATAGTGTAGCATATTGAAATGCCTGGTTTTAGTTATATTTTGAAAGCATCCATCTAACACCAATAGAAAAAAAAATGAAAGATGAAGACAGCTCATCTTACTTAGTGAAATACAGTTGTTGTTATTTTGAGCTTATTGTCAGCTAAAATAGGACTTAAATAAGGAACACAATTAGTGGAATACCGTAGGAGAGATTTCCAAAATAGTGTACCAAGTGGCATCAAATATAAATATGAATTAACATCTACTGGGACAGAATATAAAATGATTAAGCTGAGTTGTGGAAATGAAGATCATAGAGAGAAAGTGAAGTTTTTACAAATTCTTGAAGGAGGTTATGAACTTGCATTAATGGAATAGATGAAAAAGCCTTCTCAAACTTTAAATATTTTAGAATTGATCAAATGATATCTATTACTTTTCATATTTAATAATAAAGTACTTTTGCCAGTCCACTATGAATACCTGAAAGAATTTGTCATCCCAATCAAAGTTATCTTTTATCCTTAAATATAGGATAATGAAATCTACTATAAGATTGGTAGTACCCTTGGGTCACATTTTCCTGAGTATTAATGTAATAGTCAACTTGGTTTTAGTCTGTTGTCAGACAGATTTATCAATTTCCTCTTTTCTGGTCTAATATATGCAGAACAACATTATTCAATGAAACCTAGAACAATACAACTTTTATTATGGGGTATATTTCTCTTATCAAAAATATAATACATTAATTGTGAGGTGAAACCAGGTTCTGTTACTTTTTTATGCTATTTTTTCTCTTTCAGTCTGGATAGAAGTTATATTTCATCAACAGTAAAATATATTAGCTATCAAGGAGACAAGTTTTATTTTTGCTTTATAAAATATTCCTTGAAAAAATATGTGGTAAAAAATGTAAAAATCCACTGCTTTGAGATAAACAAAAGGCACAATGTAATCTTCTCTTTAAATATGATGACATTTTCTAATTATTTTTAAAGCACAATGGCTAAAATTGGGAAATTTAATAGTTGTATGTCAAATTGTTAAGTTTGGCCAAATATGGATATAAAAACACATTTATTTTGTTTATTTTTAAAAAAACTTTTCAGAATTAGAATTGTTGGGGTGACGTTGATTAATAAAATGAATTAAGTTTTAAGTGTACAATTCAACAATACATCATTCATATGTTGCATTGTGTGTTCACTATGCAAAGTTAAATTTACTTCTGTCACCAAATATTTGACACCTTATACCACTATCTACCTCCTCCTTTACCCCTTCCTTATTATAATCACTAATTCAATGTCTGTGTCCATGAGATTTATTGCTTTCAGTTTTATATCCCGCATATGAGTGAAATCATATGGTTTTTAGCTTTTCCTGTCTGATTTATTTCTCTAAGCATGATTATCTCGAGATCCATCCATGTTGTCGCAAATGTTGGTATTTCATCTTTTCTTATGGCTGAGTAATATTTCATTGTATATATGTACCATATTGTCTTTATCTAATGAAAATACACTTATTTTAAAGCTCTGTTTATTTTCAACACAATTATTTGAAGAAATATAAAAGAGAATATCTTTTACATATATAATGAAAATGTTTGCAAATGATTATTTGGGGAAAGATAAATATATTGTAACAAAATTAATTCTTTCTAAAATAAAAAATCGATTTGATTGTATCTTTAGGTTTGCTATCCAGTCATCACTGTGGATTTAAAAATATATAGTCTTAGGAAAAGCATCCCAGGCCAAATATTATTTTTCATTTGACAAAGAGTGAAAACAAGCTTTATAATTTCTATTCCAATAGTGTAAACTTTTTCAAGGTTCTGTTAGTTAAAACTTGAGGTTAATTTTCCATGTATACTCACATCTTGGCTTATCAAATAAGATCATTTCTTGCTTACTGAAGTAGATAACTCTTATCTTTCCCAAGCCCATTTATTTTATCTTTATTACTAAACATCTAGGCTCCCAGGCTTTCTTGCACTTATTTTATTAGTTTCCTTGCCACTTTATTTTTCTCACACTAGGGATAGACTGTCATTGGCCTTTTGTCTTTCAATTTTGTTATAATAAAAAGAAGGCACCTCTAAAAAGACACATGGGAGAGTGCTCAGTAAGAAGATTAAATTACAGTTTATAATACTGTATCTTTATTTCTCTGAGTGAGATAATACTACAGGTCTCCTGTTTATTGAAATAAACTGGTACAAATGGTCTTCCAAGATCTTCAAATAAATGGAAAGAAATGGAGAGATGAGGCCAGGTATTGGTGAATTAATGATAGCTAATATGTAACCCTAAATGTGATCAATTCTCTGCATCTGAGGAGGGTACTTCTTACAATGATTCAAATAAAATTTGTCTTCCACTTCCACAAGCTGTTATTCCCGTAGTGTACAGATATATTACTACAACAAATATAGTAAAAATGCTGTTCACTGTATACTATTAATAAAAATGTTACTAAATTAAATTAATTAATGAAATAAATTAGTTAAAATAAAATAATGAAAATTTACTAAAAATGTTCTGAAAAAATGTATTCGTTAAATATGAGAACATGTACATATTATATACAAGAACATTGGAGTATCTATTTGTGTTAGTGTTCTACTACTGCCATTTAAACTCACCACACACTTAGCCACACATTTATTATCTCACATTTCTATAGGGCTGAATACTCATATGGATCTCAAAAGTCTAAAGTATAGGTATTGGCCAGACTGTGTTCCTTTCTGAAGGCTCTAGGGGAGAATCTGTTTACTTGTCATTCAAGTCGTTCACAGAAGTCAATGTCATAGTGCTGTAAGACTAAGGTCCTATTTCCTTACTGGTTGTTAACTGAGGGCTGTGCTCAGCTTTCAGAGACCACTCACAGTCCTTGGCTTATGATTTTTTTGTCCATCTTCAAAGTGAGCAAAATTAGGTCTAGTTCCTCTCACACTTTGAATGTTTCCTGCTACTTATTCCATTTTCACATATGTCGCCTTCTGTTTTTCCATTTTCCATTTTCCATTTTTTACATTGAGATTACCTGAATATCCAGGACAATCTCTCTATTTTAAGGTTTTAACCCTAATTAGATCTGCTAAAGTCCTTTGCCATGAAAGGTAACATATTCAAATCCCTGACTCCAGCAATTAGGGTCTAGACATTTTTGGGGGTCATTATTCTACCTCCATCTGGCTCCTAAATATTCACATTCATAGTACATGCAAAATACATTCACCACAACCCAATGTCTTCAAATTCTTATCCTATTAGAGCATCAACTCGAAGTCTAAAAATCTTAACTAAATCTTATCAGCTTTAAGTTTTCAAATAGTCATTACAAAATTATTGACTATATTCCCTATGTCATACTTCACATACCTGTGAATACTTTGTAACTACCAATTTGTACTTCTTAATTCTTTCACTTTTTCCAACCAGCCCCTAATTCCATTCCCATCTAGCAATCACCAGTTTGTTCTCTGTACCTATAAGTCTGTTTTCATTTTGTTTGTTCATTTATTTTGTTCCTTAGATTTCACATATAAATGAAATCATATGGTATTTGTTTTACTTTGACTTATTTTCCTTAGCATAATACCCTCCAGAACATTCCATGTTATTGCAAATGGTAAGATTTCACTTTTTATGGCTGAGTAATATTTCATTGTATATAAGTAACATGACTTCTTTATCCAATCATTTATTGATGAACAATTAGGTTGCTTCCATATCTTGGCTTTTGTAAATAGCACTGCAGTAAACATTGGGGTGCATATATCTTTTTAAATTAGTGTTTTGGTTTTCTTCGGATAAATACCCAAAAGTGCAAGTGCATGTGCTAGTTCTATTTTTAATTTTTTGAGGAAACTTGAAACTGTTTTCCAGAGTGATTGTACCAATGTGCAATCCCAGTAACAGTGCACAAGTGTTCGCTTTTCTACACATAGTCACCAACACTTGTTTTTTTGTTTATTTGTTTTGATTTACTGATGATAGCCATTCTGACAAGTGTGAGGTGAGATCACATTATGGTTTTAATTTGCATTTCTCAAATAATTAGTGACATTAAGCATCTTTTCACATGTCTGTATATCCTCTTTGGAGAAATATTTATTCAGGTCTATAGTCCATTTTTAATTGGATTGTTTGTTTTTTGTTGTTTAGTTGCATGAGTTCTTTATATACTTTGGATATTAACCCTTCGCAAGATGCATCATTAATATCTTCTCCCATTCAGTAGATTGTTTTTTTTTTTGCTTTGTTGATGGTTCCTTTTGCAGTGTAAAAACATTTTTAGTGTGACATAGTCCCATTTGTTTATTTTTTGTCTCCCTTGCCCGAGGTGATATATCAGAAAAAAATATTACTAAGAGTAATGTCAGAGAGTTTACTGCCTATGTTTTCTTCTAGGAGTTTTATGGTTTGGGGACTTACATTTAAGTCTTTAATCTATTTTGAATTTCTTCTTGTATATGGTATAAGAAGGAAAAGGTGAGTTTCATTGTTTTGCATGTGTCTGTCCATCTTAACTAATACCATTTAATAAAGAGACCATCTTTACCCGATTGTATAGTCTTGCCTCCTTTGTCATAGATTAAATAAGCGTATAGGTGTGGATTTTTTTCTGGTCTTTCTATTCTGTTTCATTGATCTGTGTGTCTGTTTTTATGCAAGTACCATGCTGTTTTGATTACGATAGCCTTGTATTGTAGGTTGATATCAGGTAGTGTGATACCTCCGACTTTGTTCTTCTCTCTCAAGGTTGCTATAGCTATTCGGGATCATAAGTGGTTCCATATAAATTTCAGATTATTTGTTCTAGTTCTGTGAAAAATGCCATTGGTATTTTGACAGGGACTACATTAAATGTACAGATTGCTTTGGGTAGTATGGCTATTTTAATGATGTTAATTCTTCCTATCCATGAGTACAGTATATGCTTCTATTTGTTTGTTTCTTCTTCAATTTTTTTTTTCAATGAGTTATAATTTTCCATGTACAGATATTTTCCTCTTTGGTTAAATTAAGTCTAGATATTGTATTGTCTTTCATGCAGTTGTAAATGGGATTGTTTACTTACTTTCTCTTTCCAATAGTTTATCATTGGTGTATAAACATGCAACTGACTTCTGAATCTTAATTTTGTATTCTGCGAGTTTACTGAATTCACTAATCAATTCTAACAGTTTTTTGGTGGAATCTTTAGGGTTCTCTATAACATTGTGTCATTACAAAATAATAACAGTTTTACTTCTTTCTTTCCAATTTGGATAATTTTATTTCTCTTTCTTGTCTGATTGCTGTGGCTAGGACTTCAAATACTATGTTGAATAAGAGTGGTGAATGTGGACATCCTTGTATTGTTCCTGATCTTGAGGAAAACTCTTTTAGCTTTTCCTTGTTGAGTATGATGTTAGCTGTGGGTTTGTCATACATGGCCTTTATTATGTTGAATTATGTTCCTTCAATTCCCTTTTTGCTGAGAGTTTTTATCATAATTAGATGCTGAATTTTGTCAAACACTTTTTCTGCATCTATTGATATGATTATATGATTTTTATCTTTCAATTTGTTAACATGGTTTCAATTTGTTAACATTAATTCATTTGTGGATTTTGAAATTACCTTGCCTCTCAGGAATAAATCGCAGTTGATCATGGTATATGATCTTTTTAATGTATTGTGCTGATATTTTGTTGTGAATTTTGCATATATGTTTATCAAGGAATTGGCTTATAATTTTTGTAAGGTCTTTGGTTTTGTAAGGTCTTTGGTTTTGGTTTTGGAATATTGGCCTCCTAAAAATAGCTTGGGAGCCTTTCCTTCTCTTGAATTTGTTGGAATAGTTAGAGAAGAATAGAGGTTAATTATTCTTTGAACGTTTGGTAAAATTTACCTGTGAAGCCATCTAGTTTGGGACTTTTGTTTGTTGGGAGTTTTTTGATTACTTATTTGATTTCATTCATAGTAAATTGTAATTTCGGGTTTTCTGTTCCATCTTGACTTAGTCTTGAGAGACTGTATGTATAGGAAGTCATCATTTCTTCCAGATTGCTCAATTTGTTGGCATACAGTTGCTTGTAGTATTTTATTATAATTCTAAGTGTTTCTGTGAAGTTAGGTGTCACTTCTATTTCATTTCTGATTTTATTCAGGTCCTCTCTCTTTTTTTTCTGAGTCTGGATAAAGGTTTATCAATTTTGTTTATCTGTTCAAAGGACCAACTCTTGGTTTCATTGATCTTTAGAATTTTTTTAGACTGTTTCTGCTCTGACTTTTATTATTTTATTCCTTCTACACAGTTTGGGCTTATTTTTCAAATTTCTTTAAGTATAAGGTTAGATAGTTATTTGAGATTTTTCTTGTTTTTTGAAGTAGGCCTCTATTTCTATGAATTTCCTCTAGGACTCCTTTGCTGTGTCGCATAGATTTTGGGTTGTTGTCTTTTTGTTTTCATTTGTTGCAAGGTATCTTTTGATTGCTTCCTTGAGCTCATTGTTAACTCATTCATTGTTTAGTAGCATATTATTTAGCCACCATGTGTTTTTGTACTTCTCAAGGTTTTTTTTGTTATTAATTTCTAGTGTTATGCCATTATGTTCAGAAAAGATGCTCAAAGTGATTTTATTTTTAATTAATTAACTAATTAATTAATTAAATTGAAGAAATTATTTCCCTCCGTCTACCTCCTTAATCTCCCCTCCATCCTACCCTCTGGTAACCACTAGTCCATTGTCCATGTCCATGAGTCTCTGTCCTGTTCATTTGTTGCTTTTAGGGTTATATCCCACATATAAGTGATATCATGTGATTTCCCACTTTTTCTGTCTAGCTTATTTTGCTTAGTGTGATTATTTCTAGGTCCATCCACATTGTTGCAAATGGCAGTATTTCATCTCTTTGTATGGCTGAGTAATATTCCATTGTATAAATGCACCACAGCTTCTTTAGACAATCATCTGTTGTAGGATACTTTGATTGCTTCCATATCCTGGCCACTATGAATAATGCTGCTATGAACATCAGCATGTAAATATCTTTTCAGATATGGCTTTTCAAGGTTTTGGGGGTAAATACCCAGTAGAGGGATTGCTGGATCATATGGTAGATCAATTCTTAGTTTTTTGAGAAACCTCCATACTGTTTTCAATAGTAGCTGTAATAATTTGCAGTCTCACCAGCAGTGTATGAGGGTTTCTTTTTCTCTGCATCCTCTCCAAAACCTGTTATTACTTGTCCTTTTCATTATAGCTATTCTAACAGGTGTGAGAATGTATCTCATTGTGGTTTTGATTTCCATTTCCTTAATAGCTAGCAATGTTGAGCATCTTTTCAAATATTTGTTGGCTATTTGTATGTCCTCTAGAGAGAAGTGTCTGTTCAGGTCCTCTGCTCATTTTTTTATTAGATCATTAATTTTTTTGTTGTTATTCAGTTGTATGAGTTCTTTGTGTATTTTGGATATTAGGCCCTTATTGGAAGTGTGGCTCGCAAATATATCTTCTCTTTAGGATGGTTGTCTCTTTACCTTGTTGACGGTTTCTTTTGCTGAGTAGAAGCTTTTTAGTTTAATGTAGTCCTATTTATTTATTTTAGTTTTGACTTTCCTTGCTTTTGAGGTCAAATTCATAAAATCTTCTTTAAGCCCAAGATCCATGAATTTAGTTCCTATGTTTTCTTCTATGGATTTTATTGTTTCAAGTCTTATATTCAGGTTCTTAATCCATTTTGAGTTAATTTTGATGTGTGATGATAGACAACAGTCTAGTTTCATTCTTTTGCAGTTGGTTTTCCACCTTTTCCAGCATCATTTATTGAAGAGGATTTCCTTTCTTCACTGCATATTTTTGGCTTTTTTTGTCAAAAATTATTTGCCTATATATAAATATGGGTTTACTTCCAGACTCTCAATTCTGTTCCACTGGTCTGAGTGTCTGTTTTTCTGCCAATACCATACCATTTTGATTACTGTTGCTTGCTAGTATAATTTTAAATTGGACAGAGTGATGCCTCCAACCTCATTCTTTTTTCTCAGGATGGCTTTGGCAATTCGGGGTCTTTTATGCTTCCATATGAAGTGATTTTAATCTCTAAAATTTATTGATAACTGTTTTGTATTCTAATATGTGGTTAATCCTGGAAAATGCTTCATATACACCTGAGAAGAATATTTATTCTGCTGCTTTGGGGGAAAGAGTTTTAAAAATATCAATTAAATCCATCTGATCTAAGGTGTCATTTAAAGCTACTGTTCCCTTGTTGATTTTTTGTCTGGAATATCTGTTTATTGGTGTTAATGAGGTGTTAAAGTTTCCTACTGTGAGTGTATTACTGTTTCTCTCTCCCTTTATGTCTATCAATATTTTTATATATATATAGATGCTCCTATGTTGAGTGCATAAAAGTTTACTAGGGCCATGTCCTCTTGACGGATTGATCCCTTTATAATTATGTGATGCCCTTGTCTCTTATTATAGCATGTATTTTAATGTCTATATAAGTATTGCTGCCTTAGATTTTTTTTTATTTTCATGAAATATTTTTTTCTATCTCCTTATTTTTAGTCTGTGTGTATATTTTGATCTGAAGTGGTTCTCTTGTAGACAATATATACATGGGTCTCATTTTCTTGTCTATTTAGCTACCCTATGTCTTTAGATTGGAGCGTTTAATCTATCTACATTTGAAGTAATTTTTGATAGGTATATAGTTATTGTCATTTAATTATTCATATTTATTTTAATCCCCATCCTTCTTCTTAAAGAATTCCCTTTAACTTTCTTGTAATACTGGCTTGTTGCTGATGAATTTCTTAAGGGTTTTCCTGTCTGGGAAGCTCTTTATTTTACTTTCCATTTTAATTGAAAGCCTTATTGACATACTCATGGTGGTGTTCTTATAGATAACTATTTCCTTTTATCTTGCTGCTTTTAAAATTCTCCCTTTGTCATTAACCCTTGGCATGTTAGTTATGATATTTTTGGAGTGAGCCTATTTGGTTTCTTTTTGTTTGAGACGCTTTGTGCTTCCTAGCCTTGTATGTCTATTTTCTTTGCCAGGTTAGGGAAGCTTTCCTTCACTATTTCTTCAAATATGTTTTAAATTCCTAGCTCTATCTCTTCTCCTTCTGGTACACCTATTACGTAAATTTTGGTACTCTTAATGTTGTCCCAAAGATCCCTTAAACTATCCTCATTTTTTTTTTTTTTGTTTTCTTTTACTTTTTTGCTGTTCCAATTGGGTATTTGCTGTTACTTTGTCTTCCAAATCACTAATTTGATCCACTGCTTCATCTAACCTGCTGTTACTTCCTCCTAAGATATTCTTCATTTCAGTTATTGTATTCTTCATTTCTGTCTGGTTCTTTTTTATAATTTCTATGTCCATTTTTTAATGCTTACTATCTCTCAGTCATCTATTTTTCCCCTAAGTTCACTGAGTATCCTTATAACCAGTGTTTTGAACTCTATATCTGGTCAGTTGCTTGCCTCTATTTCATTTAGTTCTTTTTCTGGAGTTTCCTCCAGTTGTTTCATTTGGGACATGTCTTTGTCTTCTCATTTTAGTTGCCTCTTTGTGTTCATTTCTGTGCATTAAGTAGATTTGTTATGTCTCCCAGTCTTGGCAGGGTGGCCTTATGTAGTAGGTGCCCTGTGTGGCCCAGCAGCACAGTCTCCCTGATCACCCATGCTGAGAGCTCTAGGCATGTCCCTTTTGTGAGCTGTGTGTGCTCTCCTGTTGTAGTTAAGCCTTGATTGCCATTAGCATATCAGTGAATGGGATTGACTCTCAGGCTGACTGGCTGTGAGGATTGGCCACTCCCACAGGGTATGAGCTGCTATGTGGGGACTGACCCTTCAGAAGGTGCTTCACCACAGCAGGCTATGTACCTGTGGAGACCACCTTTTGGGTATGCCACTTGTGAGGCTAATCAAGTGATACTCTGTTATGGTCTGATACCAGCCTCTGGATGTGCTGGTTCTGTGACTCCTGGGGAGGGGCTCCAGCAAGCCAAGGTCAGCTACTGGCTGTGATACCGGGGGATACCAGGTAGGAGCTACAATATGATTGTGTTTAGTCTTAGCTCGTGCTGGACCTGGAGGCAAGTGGGGGAGACCATGCTCTGCACTGAGGCCTGGCTGCCATAATTATTGGTCCTGGGGCAGTTTAGTTAAAGGTTCAGCATACCCCAAGGTCTGAGGATGCCTACTGGCTTTCTGTAGGGTTCAACCACTGAGAGTCTTTGGGCGATACATGAGTTTGGTGGAACAGGTTCCCAGAGAGTCACTGGGGTAACAGGAGTGGATTTCACCCAACCAGTGCAGATTCAGGTTCAGTTTCAGTACTGAGCCTATCGTCTCTTGCAAAAGTCTCAGGTCACAAAAAGATTAGCAGCTACCAACCTTGGGCCCACAGATACCTGAGATTTGTTTAAGAAATACTGCAGCTCAGGCTGAGGTTGGTTTCCCACCACTGAAATTGTCTCTTAAGGGATGAGAGCAGAGGCCTACTGATTGTTGTTGAATGTGTCCCTTGCAGAGAGTAGAGGGTGGAACTGGCTGCTAAGCAATGAGATTGACATGAACAATTTGCAAGTTGGTTAGTGCGGGGTGTCAAGGATTCATGGGGGTGGAGCCAGCAGATCTCACTAGGCCAATGCAGATTCAGAATTGGCTGTATGGGTGGAGGGCTAAACACAGGCAAGATGGTGCCTGCTCTCTGGCCTCTCAGTAAGAGGGTTCAACAAAGGGACAGTGGCAGCTCCCTCCAGCTCTTGCCTCAAAACCATACAAGTCACTCTTTCCTCGTATGTCTCTGGTACCTTCCAAACTACTGTCCCTTTGCTGGAGCCCAGAGTGAGTACATATGAGCAAGTGAGTCTGCGTACAGGCCCTTTAACAGGACACCTACATTTCCAGGTTCCTTTTATCTCACCTGGATGATCGAAATCCTCAATGATTTTCACAGCCAGATTATGTGGTGACTCCTCTTCTCAGCACTGGAACCCTGGGCTAGGTAACCCTGGTATGGGCTTGGGGCCCCTCGCTCCTTTAAGGGTATCCCTGCAGCCAAAATATTCCTCCTGATGCTCAGCTGCCACATATGGTTGTGAGGCTAGCCTATTTCCCATTTCTGCCCATGATGTGACTTCTTATTTATTTCTTTAGTCATAGACATTATGTTCAGCTAGAACTCAGGTGTTTCTCCAAGTCGATTTTTCTATAATTGAGTTGTAATTTTAATGTGGTCATAGGAAAAGGCGAACACAGAATTTACCTACCCCACTAACTTGACTGGAAATGCTTAAATTTTTAAAATCATAAAATTATAGTGACTTTTTGTCTAGAGTTTTTGTTTTCCCCTTCAATTTATCACTCTCCTCAGCATTTTTATAAGGAGTCATTTGCTTTGTCCAACAAAAGCTAAATAGAAATCTCACTTCCAGATTGATAAACTTAAAAAAAAATCTTATGAAATTCTCTACATACTTTTTTTTTTCCACTGTGGAAGTTTATGTTGAGAAGATAATTTTATATATGAGTGAAGTGCCATCAATCTGGGATCTTATCAGCTTTGTGTGAGAATTAGACCATTGTTAATTTAAGCTCATGAGTGTTTTGTATTATTTGTTACTGCAGCATAATGTAACCTATGCTGACTATCGGATAAGGAATTTCAGTGAATTTCTGTTGATTGATGATTGATTGCAGTGGTCAAGTGAAAGGAAAGTTAAAAAGTGTGGGTAAAAATAAAATTATTTTAGGAATATGGCAATAAAGAAAAGAAAATAAATAGGATTATAACTAGGCTACCCAAAATATTTAAATATGGGTGATTTTTTGATACCAAGTATAACAGAGAAGAAATATTGATTCTGTAATAAGGAAATAAGGATAGAATAATTTATGGAATAAGATCCCTAGAGAGTTAAAATAGGATGGGATACAAAAGAGAAAAATTATTTGCCTTAAGTAGCAAGGTAATTTTATTTTGTAAGCACAGGCATACTTGAGAGATATTGTCGGTTCAGTCTAAACCACAGCAATAAAGTGAACATGACAATAAAATGAGTCACATAAAATTTTTGATTTCCTAGTGTGTATAAAGTTATGTTTACACTATCCTATTAAATGTAAAACATCATTACACCTAAAAAAATGAACATACCTTACTTAAATTACTTTATTGCTAAAAAAATGCTAACCATCATCTGAGCCTGTTGGGAAAAAAATGGCGCTGATAGACTTGCTCAATGCAGCATTGCCACAAACCTTCAATTTGAAAAAAAATACAATACTTTGGAAGAGCAATAACATGAAGTTCAGTAAAATGAGGTATGTACATAGGTTTAAATGTAACCTTTTTTAAAGGCTGATTTTTGCCACTTATTTAATGGCAAAGAGAGTATTGTCTTGCTATTTTCACACAGGCAGTGATGGGAATGATAATATAATCATGTTTATGTTTTCCACCTCCCTGCTCAATCTTTTCTTGATCCTTTTCCAAAACAAAAGATAAGAACACTATTGATCATAAAAGAAATAAAAAAGCAAACATGGCACCATGTACTTGATTTTCACATAAAACTTTTTTTAAAGTCAATAATTCAATGTAAGTTGAAATAAAATGTATTTGATGGATAAAATTGTGATGTCACATATCCCTTTTAAAAAATATCAAAATGTTTGGTATAATAAAATGAATTGTTAAAAAACAACTTTGGAAATATTTTATATTTAACATGTTATATTTTAAATCATATATGAAAAGGAATAATGACTCTTAATGCCCAGCTGTGGAATTATGAATGGTTACAGAATGTATTGCTTCTCGTATTTATTGGACAGTTATTACAAAATCTAATATATTTAAAAGTTTAGAATTGCTGATAGGAAGGCTTTTCTCTGAACATCTAGTGATAGAAAATAATTGAAGCAACAATATCTCTTTGGTCTTTATTTCAAAGAGTTCAGTTTCTTCCTGCCATTGAAACCTAATACATCTTTCTATTTGTACCTACTGAAAAAGAATCAGTTTTATACTTGCTTGCTGAGTTTTTTTTTTTTTTTTTTTTTTTAACTCTGCAAGCCTCAGGAAAACCTAATTAAAAGTGTTGACTGTTACAAATGATTTCTTTTTATTTAACCTTGTAAGTTTCCCAGGCTTTTGAACATGGAAGAATGTAGTAAAAGAAAAATTATAATTCTGCGATTTGTTTTAGTTTTAATTCATTCTTCCTTTATAGTCATATACTTGGAAATCAAGCTTCTCTTAAGACAACTTTTCTTATATGCCTAATGAACACCAGACTGAACTATAAAACTGAATATTCTATATGAAATCATTTTTTATAAAATGATTAAGAGAAGGTTTTTGGCTACCTCAGTTATTTAGAAGTAAGTTCAAAATTTTATAGTACTACATAATTTTCCAGTCTAACTCTTTGTTTATAGGAACTACATGTTAAAACCACCAATGAAAAAGATTTTGGACTTTAACGAGATAATTATGTGTTAAATAAAAATGTATATTTTTTAAAAAGTGAAAGCAAATCTGCATAAAATTACTATCGAGGATAGAACTATTAAACATGGCTGTATATTGCAATTAAAAAATAATATTCTAGCCATTTATTAAATCACTGATATGTGTGAAGCACTGTACTATGAACTTGATATGTAATTAATGTAATTGCTTATGTAATCCTCAAAATTCTATGAAGTTGAAATTACAATGGAGGAATTTGGGCTTTGAGTATGTTAGATAACTTTGCCAAGATCACTTGGTTAAGGACTTGCAGAATCTAGATTTAAACCTAAGTGTGTCTGACTCTAAAGTCTGTGCTCTAGCACAGGCAAACAGCTTTTGGGGGCATTAGAACCACCTGGAACTTTCTAGTCAGTTGATCTGAAGAGGGGCTCAAAATTTATCATTTCAACAATTTCCCAGTTGCTGTTGGTCTGATCACACTTGAGAACCACTGTTGTGTAAAAACTGTAAAAATTACATTCCCAAAGAAACATTTAGATTCTGTTCAATATACTCTGTAAGAAAACAGGAAAACATAATGCTTTTAAGAATAACTTCCATTAAAATACATATCGTTAAAGGGATTTACCTTCAGTCACTTGGAAATATTTCATAAGTAGGGGAAAAGTTGTTCCCCAAATTTGCCCAAAGTAATGTGTCTCTCAGTTGATTTTGTTATGACATTTCCAATATTATTCATTTGTATGCAAAATGATTAAGTCAGAACATCTTTGAGCAAGGCCAATGATGCACATAATTTTAACTACCAATCTGAAAGCCCTAGAAAATAGAATCAAGATTCCACTGAGTCAGTCCCTATTCTCAGGTAAATGATATCCCCTGTTTCAAATTCCTACTCTCCTGCCCCCACACACAAACACACATACAACACCATGTCATTGTTTATTGTCCTAAGCATATTTAGTCTTTTGTAATAATATAAATTACTCTTAATCAAACAATGAAAAGTAAGAATTCTAATTAACTTATATTGGTAGCTGACTACTGAAAGCACAGGTTTTTAAACTCAAAGTCTACAATCCCACATAGACATGTCAATTGTCACTTTTTAAAGAAATTAATTGGTGAGTGTGTCACCAGCCTTCTTGAAAATCTCTGCATGCTCCGTGCAGAGTAAAGATGGTGATGGGGATGCTGCAGCTTAATTGGATTTCCTTATCTCAGTGAAAATGAGATGACAAAACTGTAGAAGCTAGGTAGACACAATTTATATTCAGAGACAAGATGGACACAATTCCTGAAATAATGGCAATCAGAGTTTTGATATGCAAGAATTTGTAGTTATATATAGTTGATTACAGAGCCCCTAGAAATGAAATAACTAGACTTCTGTTAAGGTGCTTATTTAATACTTATTTATTTTATTTTATTTTTTTAGGCGAGACAATCCTTGGTTGATCTCACAGATTGCAAAGACCCTGTCAGCTTACAATCCCTTATTGTTTATTTATTTTTTACACCTACAGCACCTGGTCTTCCTAGGTGGTCTCTCATCCAAGTACTAACCAGGCCCGACCTTGCTTAGCTTCCAAGATCAGATAAGATCAGGCTTGTTCAGGGTGACATGGCTATAGATCCTTATTTGATACTTATAGATAGCAAAATTCCAGTTTTGGTAGGAAAAACCTATGTTAAGGTAGCACACTGAAATTGAAATGCAGTGTTCAACTCAAGACAGTTGACAGACACTGAGTCTTTTGAATGATAGGGGTGGAAAGCTCCATCTATTTGAAATAGAACACTGAGATAAATCCACAAGTATATGTGTATGAATCTTCCCACAGTATATTCAATGTCATCCGTAGTTACTTGTTAGGATGAATGTGTCCTTAAGAAATAAATTCTCAGAGCTTCTGTGGATTATTTGATTTTGTTTTAATTGATAGTAATCCTTGGAGACTTAATTCTCTGTTGTGGTCAGGCTTCAAAATGAAGCTTGAAGGAGTTTAGGCAATGGATGGAGCTTTGGCTCTGGTCAATTTCATATTATTCTAATGAGACTACAGATGCATTTTTGATTCTTTGTCCAGCATCAGAATATACAGTGTGAATATTAGTGACAGGTAGAATTACCACATGACTCCCTGACCTGTGGAGGGGATGTTATGATATGAAGGGCAAGTGGAAACCACTGAAACTCTCCTACTCTTCCAATGTGTAAACAAAAGCAATCCCACACCTTAGGGGATATTGCAGAGATTTAGTGCCACCAGCAAGACTTGAAGGATGTAGATGTGGTAATGGCTACCATAGTCCATATTATCCCACTTGTTTACCCAGGGTAAAACCTAAGGCAATCATAGAAAATGACAGGTTATTAATGAGATGCTGATGCTAAATAAAGCTGTCATTCCAGGTGTATATATTTAATTGGAGAATCTACAGTCTCTGGCACTGATATAAAGCTTTTAGCTTAGAAAATAACTTTATGTTTTCATCCCCAATTAGTAAAGAAAATATGAAGAGAAAATCAGAAGTTGATCCAATATCACGCTGATCCATCATGGTATGCTAATTAAGCCTGAAAAGGAGGAAGTTGCCAATACCCTAGATGCCTTTTTAAGACATGTGCCAGGATTTAGGAGGCGTGCCTCCTAAATTTGGGCGAAACTATCAATGAAGTTTTTAAGCTCTGAGACATGTTGGGCTGTATCTTCTAAACCAAGAGACAAGTTCCTGGGCCTCTGAATATTTTTGGCTAAAAATCACCTATTAGGGCAAGCTGCTTCAATCATTTGTTTGACAACTTGTAAGATTACCCATTTAAAAAAAGCTAAGATCTGCAATACATGTTATTCAATCAACTGAATCACGTTTTCTTATTAGATGCAATGGTTGTGGAAGTGCCTAGGGGAGACAGGGAAGCTCTAAGTAGCCTCTTGCAACCTAGACAGACAAAAACTGTGCAGACTTTCAGGTTTAGGAGTAAGGCTCTGTTACCTAGTACTAATTTCTATGTGAAACATTTCCTGGCTTACTACTTGCTCCTTGTAATTCTGAATAGCTGACCATCAGCTACCAAGTGACTGTGCAACCCATTGGATTTCATTAAATCATACGTTCGATTATAAAATTGAAATGATACATAATTAGCAGGCTAAAATTGGCACAGAAGGCAGAAGTTAATTGCACAAGTAGGTAGTTCACTTATATGGTACAGAGATCCATTGCTTTGCTATATCTTGATCAATCAGACCCATGTCCTTCAATCAGTTAATGAAGAAGTAAAAAAAAAATGGCCATAGTCTGAAGATGGATCTACACCATATGCCATCTCCAAACCAGAACTCTGTGGATACTTAACTACAGCAACACTCAGAGGTGGCTCTGAAAAAAAAATGGTAAAGTAAAATTCTCCCAGTGAGAAGAATTTCAGATAATACTACTGGATATTTTCTTTGTGTGAAAGATAAATGAAACAAGAATGGAATACGCATGACAAGTCTTTTGCAGAAAAGGCTTGTGATTAAGACCTCCTGTAATGACCACATAGTGAGAAGGTATTTGAATCATTTATAAGATACATCTACTGCTGAGGAAGTGATAGGTTTCTCTGGATTCCTTACATTTACTGTTTTTTTTTTCTAAATGAAATATGCAACCTAAATGAGTCTCTTTCTTGCAATGTGAAAGAACCACATATGAATGAATATTCCTGGTTCTTCATCCATAAATATTAGTTCTCTCAATTTTGTCTGAAATGCCCTGGAGTACTATCTGAAAAAATACATATATACAGATTTCAATAAGTAATTATGACTGATTTGTTGAAAGAATATTTGGGAATATAATTGAAAAACTTTCAATTAAATATATATTATTTAATTGATATTTAGAAACAATAAACAATAATAGATACCATATGGATAAACATTAATAGTTCATTCTTCTCATATCTTAATGATAAGAATTACCATAATTTCGTATTTTGTTTGGCAAAATTGTCAACTGACTTGATTTCAGGAAATAGTATTATTAATTGTGGAAAGTAGCCAGGCTATTTTAGAGATTACATGGGACCATCATGAGGAAGGACCCCCAAATCCAGTGTCATTACCACCCAGAGAAAATCAGAAAACTGGTCTCTGAGTGAGGAAAGGGAAAGCTGGAGGGAAATCATACGTAGTGGTTGCATCAGATATAATGTTATGTTAGGCAAATCAGGCATTTTTTTTTCTTTCATTAATAAGTTTTTCAACACAAATAAAAGTTGCTAAAATAAATTTGTTAATTAGAAAGCAAGAAAATTCTTTTTAGTATTTTTCTAATTGTAAAATATATTTTATATTGAGAAAAACACATACGTCTTAAAAAAACAATGTAACAGTACTTATAATCATTTATAATTCATATTTAGAAACAATAAACAATAATAGATACCATATGAATAAACGTTAATAGTTCATTCTTCTCATATCTTAATGATAAGAATTACCATTCATTCTCATATTTAAAAATGTCATTTAATTGCATCGTCTTTTTCTCAATGCATATATTTTGCTTCTTCTCTCACAATACTGTTGGTTGCACAAGTTTTACTCAATAATAAAGGAAAGAATGTTAGAAAGATCTGCCTTTCAGTTCATATTTATCGACATAACTTTTATTTGAGTGAATTTAAGGTAGAAATATATCAAACAGATACTTTGGGCACTATAGATTCGAAAAGGCCAGAGTAAATGACATTTATTATTCATTTTAATCTTATTTTGTACTTAAGACAGCTTCATTCAAGAGCAGTCATCTGACATTAATCTTGTTTTCTGAATATATAAAAAATATGAGTTAAATAAAAGTTTTGCAACTTATCATCTTTAATTCAAACAAGATTTCTTACCCCTTACAGCTTTAGCTTTTCCCAGAAGTATGGTACTGTCAGTTATTATTTGTCTCTATAAAGAGAAATTTGAGAACATAAAAATTCTTATTTTCTTGCATAAAACTATATTTGAAAAGTTTTATCTATTTTCTGGTAGATAGCTTCACATAAAGTAATATATGAGAGGTTTAAATGTGTTATGTATGCATAATGAAGGACATTGAGAAATTATTTTAATTTCTGTGGGCAAAGCAGATATACAATATGGACAATAATGTGCTTTTAGATTTGAATTTTAAAGTGATTTTTATTAAATCAATATTCTTAATTATTTATATTTTTCTTTATTGTGTATAGCTACTCGAGTGTTCTATGGACTTTTTTTTTTTTAATGGATAGATGTTGGGTATGGTACGTCTACTCCATTTGTTCAAATCCTATTTCTCAGAATAAAAATGACTAGTTGAATTAAAGGAAAGATAAGAATGCTCATTTTTCATTTACTTGCACCACAAAATATTTATTTATTCAGCACACATGTTTTGTTGAATTTTTTTACTAAAAATGAAATCATGTTTCTGTTTCAAATTAAAAGAACGGAATTTGGATCACTTTTGGGCCATCTCTGTACTGTTTCCTGTTACTAACCTAAAGTGACCCTTCACAATCTTTTAAATAAAGCTCTGGCTTATCAGTATGTCCTTAGATTACTTTTGGCGTGTTTATCACTAGTAAAATCTCTAGACTTTCCTCTAGACTTTAAAAAAAAAATGTTTTCTATTTTTCATTCTTTATAAGAAACATTATTGAATGACAGAGGTGAATATTTGCTGATTCTTCTTCTAAATAAAAATATTGGTTTATTTTATTATACTAAATGTTCAATAATTATGCTCAAATAAGTTCTATATACATCAGTTGCAGGAATGAAACAGAGATCTTAGAGTTACTGGAGACAATAGACATTCTTCACAGTAGAGCACTGAGTTTGTAATCAGAATTTAGCTCTTAAGTTTAGTTAGTTTAAATCTTTTGTGGTTCATTGATGAATAATTGCAGGTTTACAAAAACACTAGAAATGTTATACATATTAACTGAAATATGATGTTCTACTGAATGCTTATCCAAAATTTGGTTCCTTCTAAACGTTGTTCCTTCTCTCTTTGTTAGAATATTTTCCTCTTCTTTCCAACATTCATTGACTTAGACAACTTAGATGATAATTTTAACTTTTACCTGATATTTCTTTTATCTGCTTTGCAAGCAGACTCTGTGGTCCTGCTGCTTCCAGCCAGCTCAGGTGCAACTTGACCTAGTTCTATCTTTTTCAAATACATTTTGGCCATAGAAACTAGGGCTATGCTATCGCAAATGGTTGAAATAGCTTATGGCTGATTTATAACAACCTATGGTATTTATATCAATAAAAAATTATCTTTATTTAAAATAATAAATATGTCTAAAGAATTAGACTTTAACCCAGATTGAAGGCCTTCTAATTTTTTTCTGATTAAAAAATAATTTATACTAACAATGTTGCATACCAATTTTTCCCCAGTTTCAATAAAAGGCTTTCTGGAAGACCACAAAAAAATTCAGACAAAACCAAAATTATAGGGAGGAATAAAACTGCCTCAGAAATCTCACCAATCAAAGTTACATTTACATTTTAACACTGTGATAAGCCACTTTTAAACATGATGGGTTCGTACGCATTACATATCTACATATCACATATCATTCACATACTACTGATTATTTGCTTACCCAATAACATACCATGGACAATTTTTTTTGTATTTCCGATCATAGATAGATATCATTCTTTTAAAGGTTTATATAAAGTCAGATGTAATGTAAATACTATAATTTATTTTGCCAATATACTATTTATGGTACTTAGATTTATATTTTTATTCTAAAACTTGAATTTCCTATATCATGAGGGGTAATAACTGATGTGCTTAGTATTGGACTTCATTTGTAAATAGCATACAATTCTATTACATTTCTCAGTTTGTCTATCCTTATATCTCTACAAACCAATCTTGAATATTCTAGCCTTAAGACTGGTATATTTTGGTGCTATAAGTTCTCCAACATTGTTATGTCTTTAAGACTATTTTGGCCTTTCTAGACTATCACTTTTCATATATATCTAGAATAGGAACTTGTCGGTTTTTATATTTCTGCCTGATGTCTGGTGTTCCTAAGGCTTTGGGATCCAGAAAAAAAAAATCCACCTACTATCAATGTTATGATGGGTATCTTTAGGATATTTCTCTTTGCATACATATGTGTATGTTTGTTTGTGTACATATGTATATTTTTAAATATATATAGATGCGTATGTGTGTGGATGGCAAAATAATAACCCCAAAAGATTACCACATCGTAATATAGAAATATGTGTATACATTTTAATTTATATATAAATTAAATAAATTCATTACACATATACAAATATATACCACACTGTATATTACATATATGTACAGATATTTTATTTTAACTTTTTAAAAATTTTTAGCCAAATGCATTTGTGTTCTTTTTAAGTAATTTTGTGAACACACCATGCATATTTATTTGACCTGCTCTATCTACAAATATATTACTTTATGAGCAATGTAAAAGACTTCCAATAATACAATTCCTTTACCCTTCTCCCCTATTTTTTGAGATTGTTGTTCTATATTTTATAATCTTATAAACACATTTTTTGTTATTTTTGCATTGAACAGTCAAATGTATTTTAAACAAATAAAAAGATATAATTTTAGTGGGTTATATTAATCCTTTTGCTTCTTTTTATTTTTCTTGAATATCTGGGATACAGGTAGATAATATTTTGCTTCAGGCAAAATCTCTTATTTAAACATTTTTATATTGCTGATCTAATGAAGATGAATAATCAAAACCCAAACCAAAACAAAACAAAAAAACACCCAACACTCAATATTGTTCTGAATTTGAGGCTAAATATTCTGTCTACAGCCATGTATACTGTAACTATAAGTTTTATCAGTTCATTAAATCATTTTAAATGTGCTTTACTATGTAGTTTCCTAAAAAATGAAAATAATAATCAATAGATTATTAATTAGTTCTTTGAAAATTGTTTCTAACCCTGATCATTGACTATGATGTTCAAAATAAATATCTTCTAAATTGCCAGCCATTTATAAGGTAAACAGCACACAGGTCTGGGTGAGTGAACATTTTCCCAGTTTGCTTTACTTAAAGAACCAAAAAAAAAAAATCACTAATTTTTTTCTCCCTATTCTCTAGTCCTAATGCAATGGGTAATGATCCTGTCATTCTCTTTTGAGGCTTTGTAAGGAAAGACTATAAAATTTTAAAGCCATTAAAAAATTTAAATTGAACCCTTGACTATGGTGTGTGTGTGTATGTGTGTGTGTGTGTGTGTGTGTGTGTGTGTGTGTTAGTTTTATGATAACAAATAATTGAAAACTCTTACATTTAGAATGGCAGTAGAATTATGTCAGAATTGACATAATGCTTCTATAGTAAACCGTTGGATTACTTAAACAGAATTTGAGATGAAGGGGAATGGGTAATGCTTATGAATCTTCTGTGTTTAAGAAGATTTTATTCATACACACACAAAAATTGAGCAATTAAGCCTTCAAATGCACTTGTGTATGGTACAGTGTTCCTCCTTACAGAGACCTTACAAAAGTTCAGTTCAGTTTTATTAGTGTATTACAACTATTTCCTGTAGATACAGTTAAGAATTAGTATATTGTATTCAGATCTAACTCTGATTTACATAACAATTTCAAAGAAAATTTAATAAACATCATCATAGCCTCAGGAAGTCTTGTTGAAATTTAATTGGATTATAATATAATTTTATCTAGTATTCATTTCATTAAATGTTCTCTCAGGGTTTTTAATAGAAGGAATAATTTTGTAATCATTTGTGTTCACTTTTCTGGATTCATTCTCTTTGGAATGTATTACCTGGATAATTTCAGTCTTGTAACACAGCTATAGGAATGGATTTATCAAAAGTTTGCTTTTATTTTAGTCAGTGGACTGTGCCTAGAAATTCCTTGGAAGTAGACACCTTTGTAGGGCTGGGGAAGGGGTGTGGGGACTAATTTCTATTTTTAATCTGCCATATTAAGAATGTTCAAGGTTTTTCCTTCATAAAAATGTGTGACATTTTCTAATGTACATCAAGGATGATTTCTTATTACATTTTTCTTCATTTCAAATAACCTGATTATCTGGTCTTAGTACAGATAACTGAAATATAGATTTTTAAGAAACTTACCCCATTTAAGGGTTATTAGTACATGTTCTTACTATGCCTTAAAAAAAACTATTTATCATACTTGGATGTAGGGCATGAGAATGAGTTATAAAAAGACAAAACATGATAAACAATTGAGGTAGAAACTGACAGAAAATACTTTGAGAATAAAGGTACAAATATAACCTTATGCCTTTCTGAAATAAAAGATACTTTAAAATATTAGATAATATATCCAGGAAAGATAGTTATTGTTCAAAGAAATCCTATATACAGAATGAATTCATGAGCCCTGTAAGAACAAATTTATATTATTTAAGTTCTTCACATGTAATAAATTGCTGAAATTTTTACTATAGTAGATATTATATATCCATTTTGTATAATACACATTGTATTATGATTTTTATGTAAATAACATATCCAATATCCTTCAGCAAAACACCATTTTTGTAATAAATAAGATGACTGATTAATATAGTATTTTATGGTATAAAGTCACTTGAAAAATGCTGGGTGCAAGAAATGTTTAAAAAGCCCCTTACTAAAAAAATTATCAAAATTGAAATTATAAAGTTCATTTTAATCATTTGAAATATATAAGTAAAATACAATAATTTCTTTACATATTTAACCATGAAAAATCATTAAAAAATAAAGCATATAATGAAGTCTGGATTAACTTGCCTTTTATGAAAACAGTTTGGTAAATATATCTGCTTATAGTAATATGCTGGAAAACATATGCCATATGTTTTCTTTATCAGCAATATCTTATGTTTTAAATTTTTAATCAATTGGGCTATTTTAGTGATATTCGGCTGAGTAAAAGCCCTCCACTGAAAAACAAAGTATTAAAATTAATGTACTGTTTTTAGATTTAGTTTATCTAGTCTTGCTATTCAGTGAAGTTAGGATTAGGACCATTGAAAAAGTTTTTTGAAAAACTTTTGAAAAAGTTTTTGAAAAAGTTTCAGGATATTCATTTTTACATACCACCCTGTATAAAACTCTTGCTGGGAATGTATGTAGACAAGAATCATAAGAATCATGAAGAGTTACATTCTAGTAGAAAAACAGACCTATGCACAAAAAAATAAGTGAAGATACACAAACAGAAGATAAACACAGAAAACATTGTTACTTTGTCATTCTTGTTTCCAAAAAAATTTGACACATGGTAAAGTCCTTAATTTAGATAACTATTTTTTAAAACAGTGATTTTAATGACAAAGAAAAAAAAAAGGCCAAAGATAAAACTTAAAAGAAATTCAAAATTCAGAAGACAAAAGGGAGAAAAAAACAGAGTCAACAAAGGATATAGAAGAAACAGTAAGGAAAAGAATAATAATAATGTCCAAGATTAAAACAATTTCTAGGAAAGATATTATTAAACAGAAATTTGTAGAAAGATATTTAGAAAGATGAAATCTATGGTAAGTCCATTGTATTTCTAAATACAAGGAATTGTGATTCTTTAAAAAAAAACTTTTAGCAAGTAGAGTGATGAGATAGGAGGACATTTCAAGATGTTGAGCTATGACTGGTAAGTGAGAAAGTTGAGTAGTGTTTACATTCTTTTTAATTAAACATTTATATTAAGAGGAGGGGCAGTATTACTTTCAGAGATCTGGGAATTTTGCCTAAATAGAAGTTTGAGAGAGAGGGAGATGACATAAAAAAAAAAAAATATTGATGAGTTAAGCACTTGGAGAGATTATGAGAAATAGAATCAATGTACAGGTAGAGGAATTGTCCCTGGCAAGGAAGAACAATTTTCTTCCTCTGAACAGAGACAATGAAGCAATGGGTTGTATATGAAGAAAATGAGATTCAGAGTATAGGGAAGTTTAGGGGATTTGTAATAAATGGCATCTCACTCTTTCATAACACCAAAATTGATGTTTTCTGTTAAAACTCAAGGATTGAGAAGTTGAATTTAGTGTTTGAGGATAGTAGAAAAATTTCAGTATAATACATGCTAAAAAGTTATAAATATACAAAACAAGTGAACTAAGATTTAAAATTCTATAAATCAGTGTCCTGGGTTGGTTTTTATTCCTCAAAAAAGATAAGTTGCAAATCTAATCTCAAGTACTTCAGAATGTGATTTACTTGGAAATAGGGTCATTGCAGATATTAGTTAATATGAGCTCATCGTGGAGTAGAGTCGGCCCCTAATTCCTTATAAGAAGATGTCTAGGCATAGACAGATACAGGGAGAACACTATTGAAGACATGAGGATTGGAGTGATAAGCCAAGAAATTCCTGGAGCTACTGTATGTTAAAAGAGAAGTATGACATATTTTATCCTTCAAAGCTCTTAGGGAAAAAAAAAAAAAACTAACCTGCCACCTGCTGTCTTTATTTTGGACATATAGCCTTCAGAACTGTGAGACAATAAATTTCTGTGGTTTTAAGTGACCTAATTTGAGATACTCTGCAGCCTTAGGATTAGAAAGTCATAAAATGAATGAATGTATATAGATTTAATTTTCAGTAAGTTAAATCTGTTTTGGCATCTCTAACAATAGTTTTTAAAAAAGTAGAGTGATATTTGCTGAAGTTTAAGAGTGTAAATGTGTATGTAATTTAATATTAAAATGTCAGAAGATCTGATTAGCAAAAGTTCCATGTATTAGTATTTTATTTTTACGTTATTTGCTTTATGTATGTTAGAACTAAATTTTGTTTATGATGATGATTATTCTTTTGCATTTGTATCATCACTGTCAGGAAATGCTGTCAATATATGACAGTATGAAAAATTCAGGAAAAAATTAAAACTGCTTAAACTAGAGAAATTCGCATACCAATATGAATTACATTGGCGTTTTTGACTAGTTTTTTGTAATATATTGTTAATGCTTAAAACAAAAATATTTATGCTATTAGAAAATAGAATACTTTTATATTATATAACTCTCAGACATGGCATTTGGAGAGAGTCAAAAAATTGAACTATTATTAGATCATTTTTATTCTGTGATCTCTCATTCTAGAATATTGTTAGGGATAGAATAATATATTGAAGTTGAGAAACATTTTCATCATAGTACTTAAAAAATATGGATCCACACATGGGAGGAAATGGAAATGTAGTTATAAGAATAAATACTTACCTTATAACTATGCAATATAGTATTGCAGTAAGGTTTAGGTAAGAATCTAGGAACCTAGATTTTTATCATGTGAAAATATTTTTAAAGAATATCAATTTAAAATAATAAAGACATTCAAGAAAATAATGCACATGTGTTAAAAAGGAGATTGGAAACAAAGTTAGAGGTGAAGTAAGCTGGACAAAGAGGGTAGAGATTCTTAAAGAGTCGGGCATGCCTAGACATTAACAGGAAATTTTCTGCTTATTGCAATGGAAAGTAGTGTAGCAGCTGTATTTACTATAGACAGAACATTAAAAAAAAAAAAAAAAACATACACACATACATTGACTACCAAAGATATTTTGATTGTTCCCAGGCTACAAACATTTGGAGATTACTGTATCACATATTTATAATACACCCCAAAAATTCTCTTATTAGATTTTATGAGGGATAACTGTTAGAACTTTCTGTATTATCATCAGGAACTGAATATTATTTTAGATTGTTAAAATTTCTCAATTCTAGAAAATTTATTGTTGATTTTTATATTACTTTTTGATAGTGAAGCTGAGGTACCTATTAAAGAATGTAGAAGAGTACCATTCTTTTCATTCCTTCTGAAAATTAATAGAAATTTCAGAAAGAAATTACCAATGAAAACTCCTAGCTACTTTTTCTTTGTACTAAAGTTGTATAAAAGGGCATAAGTGACATTAATAATAAGATTCATTAGCCTTTTTAGTCACTTGGTAAGTTTCTACCACAACTAGAGGACATACCAAATTGGGTAAAAGAATAGGTTTGGAAATATGCTTCAATATATGAAAATTAAAAAAAAAACTAAAATTTATATTTTTTGAGATATAATTTCATAGATTTCTACTGTAACTGTTTTTTGTTTGTTTATAACATGCTTGTGATTAGATTAGAATGATGTGTGGTGGGAAACATTTATTTCATTTAAAACAGTAACAAAGAAAGTTGGGAAACTTTAATAATATAATGAGAACCCTTAATGGTTTAAGTAACAGGTAGAATGTGCCTATATTCTTAATTATTTTCTCTTAGGCACCTTGTTTGAGGTCTGGTCTCTAATATATTCTACCCTCGTATTTAACTTGATTTTCAAAAATATGTCTTTAAAATCATCTAGCCAGATCAACTAAAGCACATGTATTAATGATTTTAAAATATATCTATACCAATAAATGAACTCTCTTTATTTACATAAGAAGTTTTCTGGTGCTTTAAAAAATATATGCATTATTTATTTTCCCCTTTTATATTTGTATAGAAAGGGAAATTTAAAAAATTTATTAACAATAGGCTTGATTTTTTCTCATAGTACTTAGAATGTACAATAACAATTCAATGTATGAAAAATAATATTTCTGCTGCTTCTTAATACAGTTTCTCCTACTCTTAAACTAATTCACTTCTGCAAATCATTTATGCATTCTTATCACCCAATGAATAATTAAAATGGCCACCTAGAATTTATTAATAAATATAAAAGAATAAGAGGAGGAAAAATATTTATGTGGTAAGATAAAGGGAAAACATAAGATGCAAAACAGAAAACTGAAAATATTATTAGGATGGTTAGTTTCTATTAGGGAAAGATTTATTTTATTAAAAGAGAATCTCTTTTAGAGAAGTGGAAAGAAAACTTGGACAGAGTTCAATAAATGAAAATTAAGTTACAGTGAAATTATAAAATAACTCTAAGCACTTAGAATTCATATATTGGATTTTACACAGATTACATGTTATATAGTGTTCTCTTCCAGCTATTGGATATTATTTTATAAATTTATAATTTAAGAGGGTAGAATCTTTTAAGGCCTCAACAAACATTTGTAACATATATTTGCTTTTAATCTTTTATTTCCATGACATATAGAGGAAAAATTTCACTTAAATTAAACAAAACCAAACAAAAGCATAGCCTTAAAATATTTTAAAATCTGATCCTGATCTAACTCTCTCTTTTCATTTTCTGTTGCTCCCACCCTAAATGAATCCTATTTTATTTCTTCAAAATTATACTTTTTTCTTCGACTGTTCAGAAAATTCTTCTTAAACTTTTTGCCCAAGCACTAATGTCATCTGTCCATAATCTAATAGTTTTTAGTCATTTTCTCATGATAGTATTTACAATTTTGAAATATAATTCTTCTTTACACATTTGTCCCTCCATGAAGAGGACAATATCATTAATCTTTATATCATGAGTGCTTGTATAGTGTCTAACAAAGAGTATATGATCAATATATATCTCTTGAAAATATAAATCAAATACTCCACAGTCTTCTTTATGCTTTCCTATACTCACATTTTTTTTCTACGCTACTTTCAAGATTCATCTCCCAAATCAGAGGTATAAGAATTTTTAAAAGCCCCTGGGTGTCTTTGAAAATTACAGAGGTCTCTGTTTTACTACTCTACACTTTAGTCTTTCATTGCAATAAATTCAAGCAAAAGGGCAATTCTATTGGTGTCTGAATACTCATCACTATCATAAAAATGTCATCTTGATAGTACTTGTTAATTATAAATTTTTTTTTCTTTTTAGTTCTGGGAGGTAAGTGGTAATCGTATATCTATTTTCTGCTTTGCTATGCTTTTTTACATGAAGTAATTGCTCATCCTCTCAGGGTATAGGTGACTAATTATGTGTAAGAGCTCCTGCTTTGAGTTGTATAATAACTATGTATTTCTTTGCAGAGCACTTAACTTTTCTTTATAAAGCTATGACTGTGATAAAGGCCATTCATTTGAATTCACAATTGTTAGGAAATAATTTCGTCTATACTATCTAGACAAAGAAATTAATAGCTATGAACAGAATAATCTATGTGAGAAAATGTTCATTTAAAAATGTTAGGAATATAAATGCTCTTTTCTCAAAAATAAAAAAAAAAAATGAACGTAGCTATTTGTCTCTTAACTCTATGAGCAATAACTGTATTATCATTTGTTTCTACTTTACTTTCTTTCTCAAAAAAATTATTGAGCACCTACTTCTAACTATCACTCTGGTAATCATTAACACTAAACACATTAATAAGTAAAAAAAAAAAAGAGAGAGAGAGAAGCCTAAAATAAGAATTGTTTTTAAAGATCAAAAGCAATCTATAGATTCAATGCAATCCTTATCAAAACAACAATGGCATTTTTCAGAGAGTTAAAACAAATAATCCTAAAATGTGTATGGAAATATTAAAGAACCCAAATAGCCATGGCAATCTTGAGAAAGAAGAACAAAGTCTGAAGTATCACATTACCTGATATCAAACTATACTACAAGGCTATAGTAATCAAAACAGCATGGTATTGGCATGAAAACAGATACATTGATCAATGGAACAGAATAGAGAGCCCCAAAATAAATCCACACTTATATGCTCACTTAATATATGACAAAGGAAGCAAGAATATACAATGCGGTAAAGTCAGTCTCTTCAATAAATAGTGCTGTGAAAATTGGACAGATATATGCAAAAAGAAAAAAGAAAAGAAAAAGAAAAGAAAAAGAAACTAGACCACCTTCTTACACCATATACAAGAACAAACTCGAAATGGATTAAAGACTTAAATGTAAGACTTGAAACCATAAAACTTCTAGAAGAAAACATAGGCAGTAATCTCTTTGATATTCAACTAGTAATTTATTTTTGGAAATATCTCATTGAGCAAGAGAAACAAAAGAAAAAATAAACAAATGGGACTATATCAAACTAAAAAGTTTGTGTACAACAAAGAAAACCATCAACAAAATGAAAATGCAACCGACTGAATGAAAGAAGATATTCACTTATGATATATCTGATAAGAGATTAATATCCAAAATATAAAAAGAACTCATAGAATTCAACAACAAAAATACCAAACAATCCAACTGAAAAGTGGGCAAAAGACCTGAACAGACATTTCTCCAAAGAGGAAATATAGCTGGACAATAGACATATTAAAAGATGCTCAAGGTTATCAATCATCAGAGAAATGCAAATTAAACTAAAATGAGATATCACCTGACACCTGTCAGAATGGCTAACATCAATAAATCAAAGAAAAAGTGCTAGCAAGGATATGGAGAAAATGAAACCCTCATACACAGTTGGTGGGATTGCAAATTGATACAGCAATTATGAAAAACAGTCTGGAAGTTTATCAAATAATAAAAAATGAATATACCTTTTGACCCAGCAGTTGCACTTCTGAGTATTTATCCAAAGAAAACCAAAACAATAATATTCATGGCAGAACTATTTACAATAGCCAAAATATGGAAGCAACCTAAATGCCCATCAACAGATGATTGGATAAGGAAGTTATGATTCATATATACAATGGAATATTACTCAGCCATGAAAAAAAATTGAAGTCCTACCATTTACAATGACATGGATGGACCTAGAGATTATTATGCTGAGTGAAATAAATCAGAAAAAAATAAATACCACATGATTTCATTGATATATGGAATCTAAGAAACAAAAAAAACCCCATAAACTAATCAAAAACAGACTCACAAATATAGAGAACAATCTGGTGACAGCCAGAGAAAGAAGGTTTGGGGGGCTGGGAAAATGAGGTGAAGGGTTAAAGAAGCACAGATTAGTAGTTGATAAATGGTCACAGGGATGGGGAGAACGGCATAGGAAATGCAGTTAGCGTTAATATATTGGCTAGGTAGAAAATCATTGGAGAGAAGGAACAATTAGGGGGATCATTTTATAAACTATATAAATGTCTAACCAATGTACTGTATACTTGAAACCAATGATAAAATAAAATAAATTTTAAATCATAATAAAAGATTTATTAGAGCTTTAAATTGGTTGTTGACCAAGTTAAATTCTCATTAACCATTTTTTTGATAAAAAATGAAAATATTTTTCTCTGTAAATTAGTAAATAGGTATTCTGGTTATACATTTAAGTTTTTCTTGAGTTTTATAAGCTAGTGCTCTAAATTAAGTCAATCTGATTAATATGTATATATTATATTTATATAGAAGAGAGATGTGATAGATAGATAGATAGATAGATAGATAGATAGATAGATAGATAGATAGATATAGATAGATGATAGTAGCATTCTGACAAGAAACAAATGTTATAGTCAGAGGGGTAATTAAAGAGAGTTTTAAGAAAGGATGAAGCATTGTCAAAGTTAAGAGAGTTAACAAGGTTTGATGATGCACCCAGGGTTTAGGAAGGCTGTGAAGCTATTATAACCCCTATCCTGGCAAAGCAAGGTAAGGCAACAATTACAGGATCTTCAAGGTACTGAAATCATAAGACCATCCATATAGAATTGTGGTGTTTGATACGGGCCTGACAACCACTGTCCAATGGTTGTTGGCCATGGAGAAGGTTTTGAGGAAATTAATAACAAAACTTCTCTTCTCTCTCCCTCAAATCTGCTGAAGTGTCCTATCAGCCAGATTCTACTGACAAATAGTCCATAGAGGCCAGCCTCCTGAGACACACAGTAGGGAGAGGAAAGATGGAAAGTTGAACTGGAGGATCACACAGAGGTTATTCAGCATATGCTCTTACTTTATAACAAAAGACACGTTTTTAATGTTGAAAATGTTAATGATTTTTAGATTTGGTTTTCATCTGCTAGGCCAATGTTTTGGTTGGTACTTTTCTACATTGTAGGTCAGTGATGAAAGATAACTGAATGCTTTACCATAAACCCTGCAACCATATTTTAAATATGTCCTTTGACTTTTTTTTTTTTTCAAAATGATTATCTTAAGGCACTGGAATCTGGCAAGAGTAAGAATAAATCTCTATGTAATAATTTTTCATCAGAAAAATTGTAAAGAAGGATTAAAAAAACTAAAACATGGAAAATGAAGGTTTCACATAAGGAAGGATAAAGAGCTAAATTTATCTTTTCCTCTATACTCATACTGAGAAAAGTGCTTGGCATACATTGTTTTCAATATCTAACATCGAACAAAATAAAATATTTTTAGTTTACACTGCTGTCACAAGTTCTCTTTGTCAACTTAAACAAGTCACCTTCTGCTCAGCGTTATTTTCTTTGTCTATCAAGTGAGATCAATATCTATCATATAAGCCTGGCTCGGATTACTTAAAATTATAAATTGAATCACACAATACTGCCATTTCTTCAGATCACAAAGATCAAACATTAGTAATTTTATATGGATCAGCTGAACCATCTCATTTTGAAACTTTTCAAATCTCAGATATTAAGATATCAAAAGTTAACAACTGATCTTATTTTTTCTTCATCCTTTTATTAATAAAAGCTGTTAATCATTAATATCGACTAGATATTATTTATCTGCTATATCCATTGCTAAGAACATCACTTTTTCTTTAATCATGATGTAAGACATTGAAGTTGTAGGAGGATGTTGTCCTTATGAATCAGCAGGGGATTTTACAGTTAAGTAGGAAATAAAATCACAGCTTCCAAACATTTTCCTTACCTTCATGCAAGAAAATGTTAACAGGTCTGCTCTCTACCATTTCCTTTCAGCTAACAGTTAGGACTCCAATGGCTCCATTTCAAATGATTAAAATTTTTCTCACTAAAATACAGTTGCATTATAGTCATGCTTTCCTAAGATTACAGTGTAACTGGCATTTAGGAGGTTTTGAACTATTCGGCCACAAATTTATAGAAATATCTTATTCCACTGTCATGGAAAGATATTCATATTAACCATGACTAGATTAATGAGTTTAGCTTTGAAGCCAAATCCTTATTTTCTAATTATTTTCAGCCACCTTTTTGACATCATGAACCTGCTACAAGTCCATGGGCAAAGTGCTATGAGAGTAGAGAGCAACGAGATTTTCTGGTTAAAACAAGAATGTGATGTGGCAATGTTTCTAAAACTTTACTTTCTGGAGAAAATAAAATATATCACTCTTGCTCTTGATATTGTTTCTAATCATTAGAATAAGCAGAACCAAAAGAACTTTGTACAATTTTTCAAATGCTCAGGTGCTGTTTGATTACTTAAAGCATAGTTTGTATAACTGTAGTGAGTAGGCCAGATATTGTCCACTGTCACTTGTTTTTGTAAATAAAATTTTACTGGAACACAGCCACATTCATTTATTTACTTACTAACTATAGCTGCTTTCACACTACGATAGCAGAGTTCAGTAGTTGTGACAGACATGGTATAGTCCCTAAAGCCTAAAATAGTTACTGTTTGGCTGTTTACCCAAAAAAGAAAAAAGAAAAAGAGAAAAAAAAATGGAAAAAGGTAAACTGTCTCAAAGTTGTGGGTTACAAAGATAAAGACAAAGCAGTGCAGACTTTGACAGTTGTAAAGTATCCTTGGAGCTTTATTTATATCCAGATGACATTCAGAATTGTGATTTAAATTTTGAACAGCAAAATTATTATTGCTGGCCCACAAAAATCTGCTGCATTAAAAACTATGTTATAATTGACAGAAGTCCTGTAGGATTAAGTAAAATATCATTAAATAATGACTTCTTTTAAGAATGGTACCTTACCAAAAAAGAAAAAAAAAAAAAGAATGGTTCTTACGTATAATTTTGTAATAGTTTATTCTTAAGTCCATCTTTGAGTACATATATGGATTAGGTATTAGGGACAGATAAGTGAAATACAAACACACACACACAAGCACATACACATACTGAGCTCTATTCTTCAATATGTCTATTGCCTTGGAGAGATGGACAAATAAACAACAATTGAGAACTGTGATTAAATACTACAATAAAGATAATTACAAAGGGTTATATAAAGCCATACACAGTGAACCTAACTCATTTTGCTTGGAGATGGTGAGGCATGATAGAAAATGAGAGTAAACAAAAATATTTACATCTGTTTTTAAAGAAGATGGCTCTTAATTGCGTTTCAGTCTTTTTTCAGTACATAGATAACAAAAATTTTAAGAATGCATATAATTTCTTAGTGCTAAGCCATTAATGTATTATACCATTAGAAAGATCACCTATATCCATGGTCTGTTAAAATATCAGTATCATTTTATGTGTCAACTTGACTGAGCCATGGGGTACACAGATAGCTGGTCAAAAATTATTTCGTTTCTAGAGATCTCCTATATTTTTCCCCCTTTGGAGAACCTTAATACATACCATTAAAGCTTACCTATTTGGTTTTTAAATATGTTAGATTTGACCAGTAATGTATGCCACCAATCATGTTGTTTCATGTTGCAAATGTTCTGAGGGAAAGGAGAGAAGAAATTAAAAACTAAAGTTAGTTTAAAGCTGTTCCTTTATTGAAAAACTCTGCTTTAGCAACATAGAGACAATATTGTGTTACTTATGACCAATGCGAAACACAAGTAAAGAAAGTAATATCCTAATTATAACTAACTTTTAATATAGTATTATAAAATTTGTGCTGGAGTTGAATTTATTCCTTAGACATTTATATAAAATAATTACATTTACTTTAAAAAATCTATATAATTTATGTCAACATCAATAATGTTCACATTTTTTATATTCCAGATTTGCCAATAACAAATTTTATGACAATACACATACTTGGAAAAAAGTGGGATAATTAAGGTAATCTTTAATTAATCATGGTGATAAATCTATTATGCTCATAAAATGCATATCCAAACTACTAGAATAACTAGGAAAGACATTTACTAATATGTTATTCTGTTACTAGCCTTAGTTCATTTTGAATATGTAAAAACAGACATATCACACAAATATAGAAATCTATTTTTTACAACATAATTCTACATCTTGGCAATTGTTGACTTTGCATGACTTTATATAGCTAATATCTATTGGATTTTATTAAGGTATTAAAATTATTGACAATCAGTTTAATGGTGGGAGTAGCAATTGCACACATGTGTAGTATTTTGTACTCTTTTGCTTTAGCAGATTACAATTTGGGATAACTTGATCCCTTTAAAATTGAACAAATTCACTTGTTTAGTTTTTTGGAACTTACTTTATGCTGGGAAAACTTGGTTTCTTCTCCTGTCTTGCTCTTTTCTAATTCAAGGACATTGTGAGACCTGTAGCTTAAAATCTCTCTGGGCTCCACTTTCTCATCTATAAAATAAGGGAAATGGACAAGGTGGTCTCCAGAGGCTCTTCAATCTGAAATTCTTCTGCTTTAAATAAAAGTATTTTTATGCCTAATTTGTTCAATTTTATCCTCCATTAATCAAATTGTCAGACAAGGATCAAATATTAGCATCATTTTAATCTTAAATCAAAGTAAATGCATTTTTATGCATGCATACTGATAATTCAGTACAGAGTGGTCTTATTATCTGAAAATATCTTTGAAAATAATATATTGCCATGCTAAATTAGAGTAAGAGGTGCTTCATTTCTCAATTTTACCTTAAGTAGCCACTTCTTAAATTTAATGCTCTGTTGGTTCCTTATGTGTAGATTAATATACAACAAAATAAAGTGATTGCTACAGCCTTGGCTACACATCAGTAGTCATTCTTTTAATTTTTATGGTTATCATAATTCATTTGGATACTTCTAGTTATATGCCTTACTAAATATGTATCGCATGCTGCCTCAATATCATCTTTATCTTCCTGCTGTTTAGTTTTTTCCAGTTTACTGGCACAAAAAGAAACTATGATTTTTTAATTTTGCAGTTCTGCCAAAATAACAAGAAACAAGAAAATTGACATAAATAAAATAAACAAATTATTGAAAAAAGAAAATTGAATGATATCTCAACTAAGAACCGGTTACACGCACTATATATACAATAGTCACTTTTATACTTTTTATGAATTCTTATTTTTCAACACCCTATGAAAGTTATTTCACTTGTAAATCTTGTCTAATTCTTTCCCAATTTATTGTCTACTAAACATAGAGAAAGAGACTTAAATTGTAAGTTATCTTGATTGGTAAAATGATATCCACAATTGTAATCTCACACACAAACACATACACACACACATACACATGAAGAGACACACACACATTCATGAACTTCCTAATCCCCTTATTCAGACTGAAGTTATTTTAGAATCATACAAAGATACAGATTATTTAAAAAAAACACTATTAAGATGTAACGTCTTTTCAATACTTTTTAAAAAAATCCTCATTACAGTCACTCTCATAGCATCATGTATATTGCAGTGCATTCATAAAAAATTGTAACTTAACATTTATTTTTGCAATCATATTTGATTATCTGCATTACCCCTAGCCTATAAGTTTCATTTGAGTATGGACTACTTCTGTTTTTGGTCATCATTATATCCCCTTCATCTAACTTGCTGCCTGGAAGATGAACTCAATAATTATTTGCTGAATGAATAAAGGATTGTGTGACTCCACAAAAATGGATAAAGTTAAAAGAAAGTCAAATATTCTATCAGCACAAAAAATTATAACATTTATAAATGTCAGACAAAAGGTAATTCATTATTTCATTATCTTTCTATCTGTCAAGCTTGGAGAATGTATTTATGCAGTGGTTGAGAGGCTGATCGAGATATTATCTAAAATTCCTTCCAGGTTAAAACATCTTACAAAAGTACATATTTAATAAGAGTTATGCCATATAAATGATGCAGATGTTTTATAGTAGTTTATATTTCCTATATACTTGAAGTATTAATAAGGTGTGCCCATATTTTCTCATAAATAAACTATTTTTATTTTGAAATTTTAGAAAATGCTAAGATAATGAGTACCTTTATTTATCTCTGAAATCAGTTCTCCCTGGTACATAAAAAAAATTCAGAGGAACTAAATATGATGTGAGTTTTTGTGACCCAAGGAATGGTTTTACATGATACAAATATAACTCATTATAGATGAGTTATTAACTTAATATATAGACTTATTCATTAAATTTCACAGATATTTAATGTCACTGTTATTGTCTTTTTGAGAAATAAAATGAATACAAGTATGGACTCAGGGACATTTAAGAGCATAAAATTTGATAAATAATCACTTTCTGAATCTGCCATTCATATGACACAGGTTCTTCTGCCAATACCACACTCTCTTGATTACTATAGCCTTATAGTAAGTCTTGAAGTCAAATAGCATCAGTCCTCCAACTTTGTTCTTTTTCAATATTGTATTGGCTATTCTGTCTTTTCCCTCTCCATATAAACTTTAGAATCAGTTTATCAATATTCATAAAATTTCTTGAAGGAATTTTAACTGGGATTGCATTTAGTTTATAGATCAAGTTGGGAAAAACTGACATCTTGGCAATGTTGAGATTTTCTATCTATGAACATGAATATATCTCCTTATTTTAGTTTTTTTTATTTTTATTGATAATACTACTTTTATCATTTTCCTCATATATATCTTATACACATTTTGTTAGATTTATACCAAGATACAGTTGACCTTTGAACATTGTAGGCCTAGAGACACTCACCCTCCGTGCAGTTGAAAAATCCATATATAACTACAGTTGGCCTTTTGCATATGCTGATTCCCAGCCATGGTCTTGATCCTGGAACTTTCTGGGTCAATTGAACTGCCCTGGTCAATTAAAAAAAAAAACCTGCATGTAAGTGGGCCTGTACAGTTCAAATCTGCATTGTTCAGGGTCAACTGTATTAATCTTATATTCTCCAAGCTGCTGTAATTGGTTATTAGTTCCAGAGGGATTATAATTTTTGGTTGATTCTTTTAGATTTTGTACATAGATTATTATATTATCTGAGAACAAATATAATTTCATGTCTTACCCAATCTGTGTAACTTTTATTTCCTTTTCTAGTTTTGTTGTATTTGCAAGGACTTGTCGTACAATGTTAAATGGGAATGATGAGAGGGTACAGTCATGCTTTGTACCTGTGCTTATTGGAAAAGTTTTGAATATCTGATCTTTGAGTATAATGATAGTTGTAGGTTGCCTTAAATAGCACTATCAAGTTGAGAAAGTTTCCCTCTATTCCTAGTTTACTAAGAGTTTTTGTTATGATTGGGTATTATATCTTGTCAAATACTTTTTCTGCATCTATTACGATATCAAGTGATTTTTAGTTAGCTTGTTGGTATGATGAATTACATAAATTGATTTTTAAATATTGAACTGGCCTTACAATCCCAGAATAAATTCCACTTGGTTGTGGTGTATAATTCTTTTTATTTGCTTGATTGCATCTAATTTGCAATTATTTTGTTGAGGATTTTTGCATCTATGTTTATTAGAGATATTGGTCTTTAGTTCTCTACTAAATGTTATAACTTTTTTTGGTACTAGGGGAATGCTGACCTTATAGAATGAATTAGAAAATATTCTTTCTGCTTCGATACTCCGAAAATGATTATAGAGAATTGATACAATTTTTTCTTACATATTTATTGAATCCACCAGTGAATCCTTCCTGCTTTTTCTTTTGGAATTTAATTAAATTTCTTTATTGATATATACCCTTTCAAATCATCTATTTCTTCTTGTGTTAGTTTTATTACACTGTGTCAAAGAATTGGTTTGTTTTATCTATATTTATCAAATTCATGGGTGTAGAGTTGTTCATACTATTTATTTTCCTTTTAATTTCCATAGAGTCTGTAGTAATGTCCCTTGTTTCATTTCTGATATTAGTAATATGTGTCTTTTCTCTTATTTTCTTAGCTAGATTTTCTATCGGCTTGTTTTTATTGATCTTTTCAAAGAACTGACTTTTGGCTTCACTGATTTTCTCTATCGACAGCTTGTTTTCAGTTTCATTGATTCCTGCTTTATTTATTAGTACTTATTTTCTTCTGCTTATTTTGGATTTAATTTTCTCTTCTTTTTCTAATTTTCTAAGATGAAAACATTATTCATTTTAGATCTTTTCTAATATATGCAATTGTATTATTTAACCTTCACATATTTGAGAATGTCCCAGTTATCTTTCTGTTATCGATTTCAAATTTAATTCCACTGTGGTCTGAAAATGGAAATTATATTGTTTCTCTTACATTTGTTAAGCTATGTTTTATGTCCTAGAATAAGTCTATTGTGGTGAATTCTCCATAAGAACCTGAGGAAAATGTTAACTCTGTTATTGATGACTGAGATAGTCTATAGATTTCAATTATATACAATTGAGTAATGATATTGTTGAGTTTAACTATGTTCTTATTGATTTCAACCTCGTTTGAAGTGGATTGATCTATGACTTCTTCAGTTCTATCAGTTTTTGCCTCAAGTAGTTTGATGATCTGTTTTTAGGTACATACATGTCAAGAATTGCTCCCTTTATCATTATGTAGTGTCTTTCTTTAGCCCTAATAATTTTCCTCACTTTGAAATCTGCTCAGTTTGAAGTTAAAATAGCTACTTCGGCTCTCTTTTGATTGTTAGCATAGTATATTTATCTCCATCCATTTACATTTAGTTTATATGTGTTTTACATTTAAAGGGGATTTCTTGTAAACCACTTATAGTTGGGTCATATTTTTGATCCATTATGAGAAATCTGTCTTTAATTGGGGCATTTTGACCACTCACATTCAAAGTGATTTAATACAATTTAACACACCTTACTGGATAATGTTACCTATATGAGGGCAAATAGAACAAATGTATCCTTTCCTAAAAAGTGTTCTTGAACTTATTTCTAAATTTCTGTAAAATAAGTCTTTAGATTTTTCAGTAGTTTGTGCTTTAATTTTCAGAACCCATAAGTCACCTGCCTTCACTTTACATTAAGATTCTCAGTCTCAAAATATGTTCTCCTGCATTTTTAAGTGAAATACACAGAATGAACCTTTTTTTTTTTTTTGGAAATACCACCCATCATTTTTTTCCTGGCTAAGTTAGAGTTACAGCTTAACTCTGAGATATATTAGAAAGTAACTGAAGTGGATAAAAGGGAAAAGCAAACAAAAATTCCACACACTATGGGACTTCATTGCTCTGTCTACTCTCAACTTCACAAATCTTTGGGGAAACAATCCAACAGGATAGAAAATTATCAACTTCACACTATTAATTCTACAATCTTAAATATATTTGTTATTATATTCTGTTTTTCTTTTTTACTCCAGTTACAGAAATTCCTCTTCTGCTAACAAAGACCAGTCCTTCTGCTAATTCTCTTCCACTTTCCTCTCTCTTCTTTATGAACTTCATTTCTTTGTTTACTCTCTTTTGGGGATCAGGGGATCAGCAGTCTCTCTCATATGCTAAATCTCCCCCTCACCTTTTTTTTTTTTCAGTTTCAGAATTAGTTGCACTTTTCTTTATCTATTGATTCAAAATAAGAGTTTGAATTTTTCATTCATTATTTTTTACATTGGTTGTCTATTATTCCCAACCAAAAGAGTGAGACATAAATGAATGCCATACATCTGCTATTCATGTTAGAATTGTTTGTAAACTGAAACCTTGTAGGGAGGCTGGTTTGATAGCTTTGTGGCTCAAGTTTAGTAAATACTGCAACACACTTTAGTGTCCCTTGTCTCTGGAGCTGTTATAAAAAGATTAAATGCCTACCTAACCTGAGTTGTGAATGCCTTTTCTCTAGATTCGAGGGTAATATATGCCAGGTAGTTTTGGTAGCCAGTGCTAAAGACATTTGAATATATTGCTTTGAGACTTGACAGAACAGTACAGTTTCTCCATCCCCTGAACACAGCTGCAATACAGTCTGAACCAAAGACTACCAGACTGCTGACTGGCACATCAAACTGCTTCAGTATGTCTGTCAGACTGCTTCCATATATCTATACAAATATTGACACATATCCCAAAAATAAACATAGAATTAATTATGAAGTACAGCTACATGAATAAAAAGATCCTTAAGTGAAAAGTTTTTATTTGACATATTATACCTAGGAAACTTTATGTTAGTAGGTACAAATCCAAATTCATGATTTTTTAAAACTTAATTGTTGTCGTCCATGATGTTAATTTCACTTATTTGTTTTGTTTCAAAATTTTATGATATATTTTAAATACATATAAAATTATAGAATGATAGACAATGAATCTCCTTGTAACTAAGAAACAAGTTTTATCAATTACCAATTTTTGGTCAATATTTTGTCTTTTATGTCCCTCCCACTACACCTCCTCAACTGAATTACTTTGGAAAGTCAAAATATTATATGATTTCAACCTGAAATATTTTAATATGTGCTCCAAAATTTTATTTATATACACTTTCACTCTTTAAAAATGAACAGACATCTTTAGTATCTTCACATTTAGTTTTTGTTCTAATTATCCTGATTATCTAATAAGTGTTTAATAGCTGATTTCTTCAAATTATGACCACATTCCACACACTGCATTTAATATATCTCTAAAGTTTTCATCTTTTCTTGATAAATGTATTTTTGAAATATATATACAAACAAATTAGAAGTGTACAGCTTAATAAATTGTTACAAAGTAAGCAACTATCACCCAACACATAGAATATCAACTATATACCAGAATCATTCTTTTAACCCCTTCCCTAAAAGGTGACAAGTATTTTGACTTTTACCATGATAGATAAGTTTGCAAATATGTAACAATTTCTGTAAGGTATACTTCGAAGAAAGAATTGCTGGAAAATAGCATATGTAAATATTAACTTTAATATTCATTGCCAAGCAATTTTTCCAAAGTGGTTGTAACAAATTGTACTGCCAGTTGCAATGCACAAAGAATTCAGTTTCTCCATAGCCACAACAATACTTTTGGTTTTACAACTCTAAAAATCTTTGCGATTCTAGTGGGTATGAAAAAATGTCTCACTGGTTTAATAAATAATTTTGTGAGTATAGCTTCGCCGCATCTTATAAATTTTGAAGCATCATATTTAATATGCTATTCATTTGATTAACTATTTTCTAATTTCCAATGTTGTCTTTTAATATCTAGGTTTTATCAGTATATTTATTACTTTCTAGGTTAATGCTACACTGTCTTTTTTAATTAAAGATTCTGCCCTTCCTTTTTTCTTGCAAGTTATTTGTGAAAGAAATTGAATAATTTATCCTGTAAACTATATCATATTTTAGACTATACTGATTATATCCCCATAGTGTTAATTAATATTTTCCTTTGCCGTCGGTATTTCCTAAAAAAATCTGTTAGCTCCAAAGACTTATTCAGATTTAGGTTGTTGTTGTTATTGCTATTGGCAAGAATACTTCTTTGGTGATACTGAGTGATTCCTTTAGGAGTCACATAATGTCTGATTGTCTCTCTTATTGTGTGAGATGTTTAAGGCTGATCAACAGGTTCCATCTTTTATGAAATTTCCCATTTGCATTCTATCTAAGTGTTTTGCTTTCTTTCAGAATTACTTCTTAGATAATGTATTTCTAGAATGATTTTAAACTGGACTTTTCTAGTTTAATCTTCAGTCTTCATTTATTAACTGAAATGTCTTTATAATGCAAATTTTGGCCTCATTTATTCCTTAATTACCATATGAATAGATAATGCAGGAAAGGCAGAATAAGTGCTTCATTATTTCCTTTTATTTACCTGTTATTTTGAATAAGAATTTTCAACAAGCTTCCAGGGATCCAATAATAAGGTGTCTGTTTCATGTATGTATATGTATGTGTTTCATTATAAAATTTAAAATATCTGATATATTAACCAATTTTTATATATTTCTTTCATGAGAAATTATTCTTAAAAATTTTCTTACAACTTGTCATGCAGTTGAAAAATATGATCCAATAAAATACTATACATCCATGGTCATATATATCTGAGTATGTAGTTCTTTCTGAAAACAGGTTTTTAGCTAATGTCAGTGATTAATGATCTTCATTCAGTTGACTGTTCTTAACTCTGCCTTATTAGGTACAAAATAGTGTGCCAAGGTACATCAACTTTATAAAGTAAGCTTATGGTCTATTAAGAGGGTAAGAGAAATATGAAAGACAGTCTAGTTAAATTTAACATTTACTGAATACTTTCTTAGTATCCAGCTCTCTGTAGTACAAGATAGTTAAAAATGATAAAGGCAATCTTCTCTAAAGTGATTTTTATTATGATAAGGAAAGCAAACTTGTAAATAAATGTCAGTGTTTACAAAGTAGATTACCAGGACACAAACATGGCATAATCCAGATATGATATAATCTATACAAATAATCAATGTGAAATAGATTTTAATACGGTATAGAAGAGAAATTCAAACAAAATATAATGTTACTTTAAATTGCTTGTAAATTTTTAAAACTTTTTATTAAGAAAATGACATTCAAGTTGGTTTGGTAAATTAAATTGAATGCTCTAAAATATTGTCCCTTTAACTTTGAATTGTTGCATAACTTTTACAACTCTGTCCATCACTCCTCACATCTATCTTATTTCCCTGGCAAACTCTTCAATTAACACCTCTCAGTTCTTCCAGGTTGTTATATTATTAATTGCTTCCACTTTGGCTAATAATATCTCTGGCTTTATTTCTTCTGGTTTCTTCACTTCAGCTAACTTACTCTTCTCTGTACTTCAATACTGTTGAATTAGAGATAACTTGTCTTTCTTTTCTCACTCTCCATCTCCCTCTCTTTCTTTTTTAAAACAGTCCATACTTTTTTCTATTTTATCAATACCAACAGCTACAGCTTTAAAAGTAACCCAGGCTCCAAAATATCCAGAGGCTTGTTTATTGGTTTACACTTTTCTTAAATAATCTTTTTTCACACTTTTTTCACTTTTTATTATATCTCTTACTGCTTCATATTTTAATTAAAATAAATAAATACTTATTGATTACCCAGGTCTATCTCTGTGTCCAAAAAGTTTAAGGAATAAAGGAATCAATTGGACATAATCCTTAAAATTATAGATGTTCATATTTTAGGTAATAATTCAACTGCATGAATAATTATAATACAAAGTAGAATGATAGCCAAGAAATCATGAAAAACTATGGATGACATAAAACACTGTCCCTAGTAATCCCACATTCATTAAACCTTATACAGATGATCATAAGAATTTGTCTTTAGCCTTCATATTTTTGTTTTGTTAACTTTGAAATTTAGTTCTGGTTATGCTTTCAACTACAGACTCAAAAATAAGACCAACAGATCTCTAAATATCTGACATTCCCTTAGAGTACCAATCTCACATTTATAAACATCTCTTAGACATTTTCATAAAGATTTCTCATATGTATCTGAAATCAGTGTAGCAGGAACTAAATTCATAATTTTTGTCCTTCAATATAATCCTTCAGAATATACTTTTATTAATAACATTGTCACCCTATAACACTAGGGTTAATTTATAACATACTCTGCATACTCAGAAGACTGCCAGCTACCTGGCCAGTAGCCAAGGAAGGCAATACACATATAGCTTTCAGAAATGCCTGTTCCCATGGATGTTTTCTGCTCCTCCTATAGACATTACCTGCTCCTGTAACCAAGCAGCACATCTTGCTCCCACCCACCTAAGGAAGTGGCTGCTCCCCCAATGAAATAGCCCCTCTGTGTTGCTGCAGATTTGAAGTTCCGAGGTAAGGGGTAAAAAACTTGGGTAGTTGGAAAAAAATGTGGGGAGCCATAGGCAACTGAGACATAGCTCTTCATGTCAGCAAGGGCACACCCAGCCTCACAGGGTAGCACTGCCTTTTATACACAGGTTAAACAACGGTGGCACACTGCCAGAAGCCCATGCATGGGTACCAGGCACATGGTTACATAAAGGGAGAAGTGCTGAGTCACTTCTACTTGGAAGTTAGCTACTAAGGGTGTCTGGAGGGAACCTGACTGTAGCCATCTTTCTTTCTCCCCACACCCTCCTCTGTTTGTTTGCATGCATAAAATGTTGCTTGTCTTTGACGGGGTGCCTTTTCTGTCAGCTTTAGCTGGCTGCTGCTGAAACTCCCAGTTCCATTAGTAATAAATGAAATGTCACACTCCTCTAGTCCCCCCTGGTGGTTTTTCTAGAATATCTCAGGTGCAGGTTCCTGGCCTGGAGCTCCCACATGACAATTGGCATAGTCAGCAGGATATTACAGAAAGTACCTCAGTTCAGTTGACCTTGTATATGACTATATCTGGTGGGAGTCTGTCAGGGGTACTCCTGAGTCCGCCAGAGGGAATCCTGAGTTGGGGGTCTGCTGGAAGGAATCTCAATGCCAGTTGGAATCTCAATGTCAGTGGGCCCCTGGGTCCATGTTGTTCAAGGTGGCAAGCCTTTTAGATTCTTGGGGTTTGCTAAGGGAATAGGATGATGCCCCCAGGATGACTATTGGCTTCTTACAAATTTTATAGAAAGTAGGGTCATTTTGTTCTTTCTTCAGAGAGAAGAAAGAGCTGAGAACCATAGCAGCCTCAGTAGGCTGGCTCCCTCTGCAGGGGCTCCAGTGATGCTTAGCTTTATGCAAAGAACGTTGTAGCAGATTATTTGGAGACTTTAAAAGATTTACTAATGAACAACTTACTATGACTTTTGACTTAACCTGGCAAAATTAAAGATCTTAAGAGTATTTTCTCTCAGTAACTTTCAAGGTCTTGCAGATGGCCAAAAATATAAATGCAGCCAACACTGACTGAGACTGAGATAACCAGAGGAAAAAAAAATGGGGTAATTTTGAAGGCAAGCAGCTAGTCTCATCAAGCCGCACCCTGCCACTGCCTTTTTCCAGACTCTGTAAAACTGTCAAAGGCAAATAAAATATTTCTAGAGATTACAAAATATATTCATAAATTTGCCAACCTAAGGATGTTAATTGCTTACTTTCTAACTGCCATTAGAAATTGAGATCTCTGAGAGTTAAAACATTCATATTATAATAGAAAGGGAAATGTGTGTTTTTAGTAACAGAAGTTATAAAGTATAGAGATTTATTTTAAAGGTGATTCAAGTAGTTTGTCCTAAAGTTAGTTATTTCTAAAGGAATAAGAAGAGGCGAACTGAAGGGATAAAGAAAGTTACAGAAGGTCTGTGAAGAGAAATCTTAAAAGGGGAAACTGAATATAGTTAAGCTAATGCAATGTTAGAGTTCGGTTTTTTCTCTCTACTGAACAAGACAAGCTTTCTTAGGACTATTGAACCACTACCAGTATTATGAAAAATTTTTCTGAGTAAAAAACAAGGATTCTGTACTTTATCAAAATAATTTTCTAGTTTTATGTTGTCTTAACCAGTCACCACCATCATGGACACTTTGACTGTAGAATTAAGAACTTATCATTTTGTTCTAGATTTCGCTAATACATTTTTCTCCATTGACATTCACGATCAGTTAACTTTTACCTGGGAAGGATGACAATAGACCTTTACTGACCTTTCCTTGGGTTATCTCTATAGCTCTATCTGGCATGGTTTTGTGGCTGAGGATTTAACCTGCTGGGCTAAACTCTTCACAATACACTTGTACCAGTATATTGACAATGTCATACTAATCTCTGACTCAGACTTATAGCAGTCTGCCCCAGATTTGGTGACACACCTGTGGGAAAAGGATAAACCATTAATGAAAACAAGTTGCAAGGCCCTGGCTTGTCTATCAAATTCTTAGGGGTAGTCTGGTTGGGTAAGATGAAAGTGAAACCCCTGGTGTTAGTAGATAAGATTCAGGCTTTTTCTTCTACCCACCATAGATAGACAGCTACAGGAATTCTTAGGCTTCCTAAGATGTTAGAGGGTTTTCATGCCACACAAGCACAATTAATACAACCCCTCTATAGCCTTGTGTACAAGGGGGCCACATAGGATTGGTGGAAGGAACAACAGTTGGCTTTCATGGCCACCAAAAAAGCAAGAACCATACAAACACTAGGCATCAATGATCACTCACACTTGTGCGAATTAGATATATATGTTACCCCAGAGAGCTATGCCTGGGGCTCTTTGTATTAGATCTGCACAGAATTTCTGACAACAACTCCAGCCAGCCTCACCTAGTAGATAGAACTAGCTAACACTTCCACGTGGGACCCTAAGTGGTCCACCTTAGGCTCTTGGGGCCATTACCTGGTAATAAGACTGCTTGACTTATATATACTATTGTTATTGTTAGGATATAGACTTTATTATATTTGTAGTATTTAGATACAACGCACAAATACTCTAATCACCCAGAAACTCCCTGTTTGGACGAAATAACACAAAGAATGTGAGACAGAGGAGCTATATTGGGGTAGAGTGTGGGATTAATTCAGAACATAGCCCCTACGCGTACTCAGAAGCTGCTGGCTACCCAGACAGCAGCCAAGGAAAGCAGTACATAAAGTACTTTCTGCAGTGTCTGTTCCCATGGACATTATCTGCTCCTATAGCCAAGCAGCACATCTTGCTCCCATTCGCCTGAGAAGATGGCTGCTCTCCCAATGAGATTACCCCTCCCTCTGCTTGGGTGCATTGCTTGCTTTTGGTCAGGTGCCTTTTCCTTCAGCTCCAACCAGCCGCTGCTGAAGCTTCACTGTACTGTGGGTAATAAACTGCATATCACACCCCTCTGATTCTCCTGGTGGTTTTTCTGGAATATCCCAGGTACAGGTTCCTGGCCTGGAGTCTCTATGTTACAAACACAAATACAAAATGTTGTTTCACTCTCTTATAATTTTTTTTCTAAGCCAAATTTATTTTTTTACAATCTGAGAATAATATCAGATATTAAATAATAAAACAATATATAAGACACAGGGTACATGCTGTTAATGTAAAATCAGTGAGTTGGAAGAAATCCTATTGTTCAGATTTCTATTCAAATTGTTTGTTCATTGTTGGATTCCCATATTTTAATGAGGCAGACACAATTTTTTATCTAACTTTTTTGGGGGGGGGCTTTTTAAATTTTTTAATTTTTAATTAAATTTCTTGGGGTGACATTGGTTAATAAAATTATATAGGTTTCAAGCATACAATTCTATAATATGTCATATGTCTATTGCATTTTCACCAAAGTTAAATTTCCTTCTGTCACCATACATTTGACTCCATTTATCCTTATCTACTACCACCTCACCATACAATTCCCTCTGGTAACCACTAAACTGTTGTCCATGAGTCTCTGTTTGTTTGTCCTGTTCATTTGTTGCTTTCAGTTCTATATCCCATGTATGAGTGAAATCATATGTTTCTCAACTTTTTCTGTCTGACTCATTTCACTTAGGATGATAATCTCAAGATCTATTCATGTTGTTGCAAATAGCAGATTCCATTGAATCTTGCAATCACTTTGGAAAGTACGGACATTTTAATAATATGAAGTCTTCTATCCATGGACAGAGGATATATTTTCTTTTTTTTTTTAAGTTTCAACTTTATTAAGGTGTAATTAACAAGTAAAGTTGTAAGATGTTTAAATCCTTGGGGTGATTTGATATATGTGTACCTTGTGAAGATTTCCTCTCCTCATACAGTTAATTAACAAATCCGTCACCTCACATATTTTTTTTCTTTTTTGGGGGTGTGAGAACACTTAAGTTCAATAATCTTAGTGAATTTCAATGATACAATATAGTTTTATCAATTATAGTCACCATGTTCTATACTATATACTCAAATCTTATTTATCTTGTAACTGAAATTATGTACCCTTTACCAACCTCTTCCTATTTTGCTCACCCTAAGTAGCTGGCAACTACTTTTCTACTCTCTGTTTCTGTGAGTTTGACTTTCTTTTTTATTTTTTTTATTCTATATATAAACAATACCATATAGTGTTTCTTTTTCCATGTCTGCATATTTCACTTAGCATATTGTCCTCCAGGTCCATCCATGTTCTCCCAAATGGTAGTTTGTTGTTTCACATGGATGAATAATATTCCATTGTATGTATATACCGCATTTTCTTTATCCATTCATGCAGCATTGAAAATTTAAATTGCTTCCATTCCTTGTTTATTGTGAATAATTTTGCAGTCAACTTGGAAGTACAGATATCTCTTGGAAATACTTTTTAAATTATTTTGGATATATACCCAGAAGTGGGAATTCTGGATGATTGGGTAGTTCTATTTTTAATTTTTAAGGAACGTCAATTACTGTTTTCCATAGCAGCCGCACCAATTTACATTCACACCAACATGAAAAATGCTTCCCTTTGCTTGACCTCAACGACATTTGCTATGTCTTGTGCTTTTTATGACATCTATTCCAATAGGTGTAAAATTATATTTCGTTATAGTTTTATTTGCATTTCTCTCATGATTAGTGAGGTTGAGCATTTTTTCATGTACCTGTTGACCATTTTGTTTTGGGAAAAATGTCTATTCAGTTTTTATATTCATTTTTTTAGTCAGATTATTTGTTTGTTGCCATTGAGTTGTATGGGTTTTTATATATTTAGGATATTAACCTTTTATAGGATATATAATTTGCAAATATTTTCTCCCATTCCACATGTTGCCTTTTTATTTAGTTATGATGGTTTCCTTTGCTATGCAGAAGTTTTTGTTTGATGTAATCCCACTTGCTTGTTTTCACTTTTGTTGTCTTTGCTTTTGGCATCAAATCCCCCCAAAAATAATAATTGACAAGGAGATTTTTTCCTGTTTTCTTCTAGGAGTTTTATGGTTTTAGATCTTCTGTTCAAGTCTTCAATCAATTTTGAGTTAATTTTTGTATGATATAAGACAAGAGTAAAGTTACATTATTTAGCAGGTGTTTGTCCAATTTTTCAAACACCATTTTTTGAAGAGACTACACTCTCAATTTTCTATATTCTTGGCTTTTTTGCTGAAAATTAATTTATAATATATGCATGGATATATTTCTGTGTTCTCTATTCTGTTTCATTGACCTGTGTGTCTGCTTTTATCTCAGTACCATACTGTTTTGAATACCATAGTTTCATAATACAGTTTGAAATAAGGAACTGTGATGCTTCCAGCTTTGTTCTCTTTTTCAATATTGCTTTGGGGTCTTTTTCAGTTCTACTTAAATTTTAGGATTGTTTAGCATATTGCTGCGAAAAATGCCATTGGAATTTTTCACAATTTTAATTGGAATACGGATTTCATAGAATCTGAAAGTTGCTTTGGGTAGTTATGGACATTTTAACAGTATTAGTTCTTCTAATCCATGACTGCAGAATATTTTTACATTTATTTGTGTCTTCAATTTTTTCATCAGTATCTTATAATTTTCAGTGTACAGAGTTTTCACCTCTTTGGTTAAATTTGTTTTATTGTTTTTCTAAAATAAATGCTCAAAGAAAAGGAAAAGGTGGTAGTCTCTTTCCTTATTTTAAGTAAGGATAATTTAGCCTCTTAATTTTTATTTGCCTTTAAAGTAATTATTATCATTATTTTACAGATAAGAAACAAGTTTAAAATTCTAGGCAGTACAGTCAAGTCTCCACAGTTAGCAAGTAATAGAACAGCTAATATTAATTATAAGTCTTTTACATGGAGGTAGAGACTATGTTCTAGATTCCTAGTGCTGCCTTTAAATCACTTATATCTCTTATGTTCTTGAAAACCCCTTTCTCATTTTTGGCATGTGAAATTTGGTATTCACTTTAACTGTTGCCACGTGTCAAATATTTTTCTGTTTATGGAAGATTTTTATATACAGAGTAATTGTGCTTCTCTATGTCAAGTCATAATATTGTCCCTGTTGATTTGTATGCCCTTATAGAAACTCCTACAAGATGGTAAATTTCATTTTTTTACTTCTTTACAGCCAAAACATTTCAATTATACTTTATTGCAGACACTCAAACACACAGAGCTGTATTATCCAAACATAATAGCACCAGCAGTTACTTCATTTCTAAAGTTAAACTATCTACAACCACTCTGTGAACAACTTATTCCAATTGCATTTATTATTTCATCCTCCATAAACCACCATTTACTTGATGCTTTGAATTTCTCCCAAGGTAAAGTGCCCTCCTTGTCTTAAATTTCTTCTTTATGTATATAAATTCAATTTTTGATGATGTAAATGCCCCAAATTCTATTGTCTCTTTGACCTTTCTCGCATCTGCTGAGAAAATACAATCATAAATTTATCAACTGTTTGTTTTAGCCAGATCTCTGAGTACTAAAGAAAATAATCCAAGCTTGTACATCAGGGACACTTTCAGTTCATCATGATAAATCTCATCTAGGTCTTAATCAATAATTTACAGAACTATTGATATTTAAAAGCTCCATGGGATGTTATCTCTGAGGTCTCTAACTAAATCTAGCAAAATATCCATGAGATTTAGCGAATACCTTTTAACCCACTAAGAACTTACAAATCTGAAAAAGAATTATCCCTTATGAAAATCACAGCTCAATACATGAGTAGTTCTTGAATGTTATGCATATTTTGAGAAACGGTAAAAGCTAATATTAGTAACAATCATAAAACAATTTGGATAGTGGATTCTTAAGGGTCTAATACAGGTATTTCACAAATTGCTACCAATACAATTTTTATTATTTCAAATAGATTTATCTTGTCCTTTAGTGTCTCTGGACATGGAAATTCCCAGGACTTAATTTAGATGTATTTTCTTTGAAGTATAATTCTCAAATTTGTTTTTGTTCTGCATATATGTGTGTGTGTTTTAGACCTAGTTTTATATTTATATACTATTGTATACAGTTTGAATTTATTTAGTATACCTATCACTAGGATCTTTAAGATTACTATTATAAGAGAAATGTCCAAGGTTTGATTTTTTTCATTGTTGTTGTTGTTTTTGATGAATGTAAGATTTCAGAAGGCAGGATACATGTCTGAAATATTCCTTGATGGTCTTGCATTAATAGAAGAGTATGTGATAACTTTTCAAAAATTGTGGTAATTTAAATATATACAAAAAATTCTAACTGTTCTCAAATCTTTTTATTCTCCCCTCATACATGAACACATAAACAAGCAACTTTTCTGAACATCAGAAATTTCTTATCATGCCAGCATGATAGGAGCAGAAAATGATGTTCCTCTCATCTTTGTAAGTCCTTCTTGCTGACTATTATTAAATTAACATGAGAAAACCTAACATTGGTTATTTGAGACTTACATGCCATTCTGTACTAAGAAGGAGGTGGAATCTAAAATTTCAAAAGGAAAGTGGGCAATTCATAGGTAGATGAGTATTAATTTTTTAGTATGAATTACTAAATTTGAAGTTTTATTTTTTGTACTCTGTAAATTTAACACATAAAATGTGTTAAAAATGAAATTTGTGATGACAGAAGATTACAGGGAAGAAATAAGTTGTACTTCCTGTTTAAATCAGATATAATTCAATGATTTTTAAAACTCACTATCATCTTCTGGAAGAAATGCCCATTATACTCTCTTATTCAGAAATTTTCAGTTTATGTAAATGACTGAAATAAAAAAAATAAGAAGCAGGAAGAGCAAAAAGAAAAAAAAAAGATTTTTTAAAATTAACATTAGGGAAGAAAATTATCTTTTATATAGTAAATTAATACTATAGCCTGCATAAAATCATTCTTGATGACTCTAAGTATTTTTTTCCATGTCAGAGACATTATTACATTATTACATTATTACATTATTAGCACTTAAACCAAAAATGTATTTATTAAAAAAGTAATGATTTTAATTCTTTATACAAACAAAGAAAAAGAAACTACAGTTTTTTGATGCTAAAGTGTTTGTTATCTCTGTTTCTCCAGATGTCTGTTACATTCTACCTTCTCTCTGCTCATTGCTCTCACTTGCCAATAGTGCCAAAATCGACCCTTATGTTGCATACTCTCACAAGTCCAGTGCCCAAATGTTATGAATTTAGTTTCATACTTCTCCTGTTTCAATTTTCCACAAAGAAATGTATGATTGTTTTACAGCCTTAATCTATTGACCTTCATTAGACAGGTGTCTATTTTTGGTGCAATAATTCTCATTAGTTGGTCTTTATTATAGGGTTCTTAACAAGATTAATTGAGATAATAGTATAAAAATGGTTCACAAAATGATTGACATTAAAATGTTGTAGCTAGTAATATCAATGTGAATAGTATTACTAATAAAAGTAGTAATAAATGGAAAAATTATTGGATGTTTGAAAGAATTAAAACATAAAAATTGACCACTCAAAATCAAAAATATTGAAAGAAAACCATAAAATGAAGTCAAAGACACTAAAATTAAATTAGAAATAAAATAGTAAAATATTAAAATGATGAATGAGTACAAGCGCTAGAGTATTGGTAATATTACTATCCTGATTAATATAAAAAATACATGTTAAATATTAGAAATGAAAGGGGAGATACAAACACCTACCATTTAATAGGTAGCAAACATAATAATATTAAACGTTCTTTAAAAAAATATGAAACATACACTCTTTTTAAAGATGAGTGACTTTAGGTAAATTATTTAATCTTTTCAAGCTTCATTATCTTCACCCAGAAATGGAGATAATAACATAATTTTAATCATTTGTACATATCCTAGAATGTAACAGCTAAGTAATATAATGATAATTAAAGATTTCACATTGAATTTTTACATTTTGTTAATAATTTTAAATCTGTTTTTAGAAAACAAGTTTATTGAAATATAATTGAAACAAAATAATTGACACATATATCAAGTGTGCATTTTGGTAGGTGTTATGATATTGTTAAATCCACATTTAAGTAAAGCCCTGGGGTTCTAAAGGTAAGCTGCAATTCTCAAAAATACAGCAAGATGAACTGAATTAAAAAACTATTTCTCACAGGCCCTGGAGAAGTTATGCAGCATACCTTGAGGTACCACATCAGGAGGTAAAGGTTGGGTGCAGGCAGAAAGAAGCAGGACCTGGGCTATATGATTTTATGATGATATGGTGTGTGGTGGTATGGAGTTCCTGGGCATAATATCTAATTGGTCAATACAAATCAAAAAGTGTGGGATTTGGGAAAACTTCATAGGGCTCTTAACTAAGGAATATAAAGGGGAATACCCTAGGAGCCAGGAGAGACTGTTTACTCAAGGGGTGTTGGCAATTCATATCGGGAACTTATACCTACTAGTGAATCTGTGGGCTGTTATCTAGGGCATGACCTTGCATGAGGGGCTAATATTGATTTAAGGTCCTAAGCTCCTTTGGCCAAACAAAATGGATGTGAAGGCAATAGTACTATTACCAGAACAAAAAGAGTCTGTCTACCTGCACGTGTCCAAATAAAAGAAAAGATGTGTGCAGATATTCAGCAAAAAAGTAAGGAATAATTTTAGTGAGTTGCAAGTCCCAGAGACATAGGTGAGCTAATACTGTTAACAACCTGCCTCACATCCTGTGGCAAGAGGGGGTGGAGGGTGGCGGAGGCTCAGTATACAGATTATATAGGGAAAATCAGTCATTGTGAAAACTAATGGAACTGGGAACAGTTAGTGCTACTGATTGGATGATTGGTTGACACTGGGGTAATTGATCATTGTGTTTGGTGGTTCTGAAATCAGCCTGCTACTGTCCTGGCTGGTCTCATGGCTGGTGGAGTTATTGTTTTGCTTTGATGGATATGGAGCTGAAACACATCTAAGGCTAAGATGCTATTCTTAGTGTAACCAAAACTTACTGACTCTATGATTGCAGACTTGAGACTCAATAAATCTTATGTCCTATGGCTTAATGATTATACTCTTTTAATCATTAAAAGAGCAGACATATAGGGAAGGAGCATGGGAAAAGCAAGTGAGTCACAATGCCATTACCTGGGAAAAAACAGCTTGAATCAGGAAAAACTATATTAAATAGATGAAATAAAGTTTGTGTGAGGTTCAGTATGGTTACAATACCATGGAATAGCTTAACTAAGCTCTCAATAGTAAGTTATGACATATGTATGCATCAAAATAAGCCATCACTACCATCAAGATAATAATATATTCATCACCACCAAAAGATTTCTTATATGCCTTTGTAATCTTTTACTTCCCTACCTTTCTGAATCTACCTCCACTGCTTGCCTAAATTTATCCCTATAACACTTTGTCACTAGACTTTGGTTTGCACTTGTTACAATTTTATATAAATAGAATCACATAGTGTTCAATAGTTTCTGTCTAGCCTCCTTTAGTCAGCATAATTATTTTGAACTCATTCATAATTTTGGACATTTGAATAGTTAATTGCTATTTATTCCTGTGTAATATTCGATTACATAGATTCCATAGTTTTTTTACCCGTGCACATGTTGATGAACATTTGAATCATCCCCAAATTTTGGTGATTACAAATAAAGATGTAATGAACTTTTTTTTTTTTTTTGGTACAATTTCTTTGTAGGCACATATATTTTCATTTTCTTGGGTAAACATATAGAAGTAAACCGGAGTATATTTAACTGTTTAAGATTTCCAAACTGTTTTCCCAAGTGCTGTACCATTTTACATTTCTATCCATAGTGTGTGTGCGTGTGTATTAGTTTATTTTCTTTAAAGTAATTTTAGGTTTACAACAAACTTGAGAGGAAGGTATAGAGATTTCCCATATATCCTCTGCTTCTGTGCACACATAACCTCATTCACCATCATCATCACTCCATCAGAATGGTACTTTTTTTTGTTTTTTACCAAGGATAAATATATAATGACACATCATGATCACCCAAAATCTGTGGTTTACCTTAGGGTTCACTCTTGGTGCTGTGTATTCAATGGGTTTGGGCAAATGTATAACATATTTCATCATTCTAATATACAGAATATTTTCAATGCCTTAAATATACTCTGTGTTCTATTAATCTCTTCATTCCAACTTTCCACCCCGGAAACCACTGATTTTTTATTGTCTTCATAATTTTCCCTTTCCAGAATATCATGTAGTTGGAATCATAGCATATAGACTTCTTAGATTGGATTCTTTCACTTATTAATATACATTTAAAGTTCCATGTCTTTTCTGGCTTGATAGTTCATTTCTTTTTAGGACTGAGTAGTATTCCATTGACTAGATATACTGCAGCTTATTTATCTATTTACCTGCTAAAGAATATCTCATTTGTTCCAAGTTTTGGCAATTATGAATAAAGTTGCTATAAATATCTACGTGCAGGTCTTTGTGTGGACATAACTTTTCAATTCCTTGGGTAAATGCCGAGGAATGTGATTGCTGGGTCACATGGCAAGAGTAAATTTAGTTTTGTGTTCCAAAGTGGCTGTCCAATTTTGCATTCCCACCTGCAATGCATTAGAGTTCCCTTTGCTCCTTATTATTGCCAGTATACGGTGTTGTCAGTGAGTTTTGGCCATTCAAATAAATGTGTATTGGTATCTCATTGTTGTTTTAATTTGCATTTCCCTGATGGCATATGATATGGAATATCTTCTCTCATGATTTTAATTTAATTTCATAATAATTATGTTGAACATTTGTCAGTATGCTTATTTATCATCCACATATCTTAATTATTTGCCATCCATATTTCATCTTTGTTGAAATGTCTGTCAAATCTTTGTTCATTTATTATATTGAGTTGTTTATTTTTATCATTATTGAGTTTTGGCAGTCAATTATCTATAATTCTGAATATGTATTCTTTATCAGATATAATTTGCATATATTATCTCTGAGCCTGTGGTTTGTCTTTTATTCTCTGAACAGTATCTTTTGAAGGGCAGAACCTTTTATTTTGATGAGCCCCATTCACCAATTTATCCTTTTATAAATTATGCTTTTGTTGTTGTATCTTAGAAATCTGCCTAACTTGATATGACAAAGGTGTTTTCTTCTAGAAGTTTTACACTTTTAGCTTATACAATAAGGTTAAAGATCTATTTTGAGTTAATTTTTATATATTATGTGTTTGTCAATCAAAGTTCTATTTTGTTTTTGTTCTTTTTATATGGATATCCATTTATTGCAGAATCAATTGTTGAAAAGTCTATCTGTTTCTACAAATTTCTCTGCATTTTAACTGAAAATCAATTGTCTATATATGAGCGAATCTATTTTGGTATTTTATATTTTTAATCTATTTTGCTGTGTTCATGCTCAAACCATCTTGCTTAATAACGTCACAAAATCAAGCATGCTTCCTACTTTCTTTTCAAAATTGTTTCGGTTGTAGATTTTTTGAATTCACCTGTGGATATTAAAATCAGTTTACCCACCTCCATAAAAAAGTCTGCTGAGGTTTGACTGGAATTACATTGTAGTTTTAGATTAATTTGGGTAGAATTGGCACCTTTAACGTTAAGTACTCTGACCATGATAGTGATAGATTTCCGTTTTTATTTAGGTCTAATTTATTTTCTCTCAGTTGTATTCTGTAGTAATCAGGGTACCGGTTTTATGGTGTTGTTGTTGTTGTTGTTGATGTTGTTGTTGTTGTTTTAAATCAGAAAGCCTACCATCCTTGGAGAGCAATTTCCTTTATTAAATTATCTCTGTTTTACAATATTCAGAGTGGTTTCTATTTTCCTTTTTTGGCAATGAAAGGAAAACTCACTCATCAACTTCTCAACTCCTTAGCTCTTTATTAATCAGAGGCAGCATTCTGAATAAGTCAACCTGAGCAGTCCCCCAAACTAAAAATCAATTTTGTGGTTGTAAGAACAGTAACCATAACACTTATTTATACTTCCTTCCTGTGTAAATAGATTGATTCTGACTTGAAAGGAAATAGATGGAAATTCGAGATAATATAGATGAACAGTTTTATTCAATTAGTGAATAAAACATATGAGAAATTATTTAAGTAGCTCATAAGTGTTTCTTTGTGATAGATTCATCTTAAGCACTAAGAAGTGGTTTGTAATTTTAGGAAGTTGGAACAACCATCAGAAAAAAAATATTTTTGTTGTATTGAGAATTGAACCTGAAAAGATGGGTATAATTTCAAAGTTAGAAGTGGAAAACATGCTTTTTAAGTTAATAAAATTGCATTAAAAAGCACCAGATTATAAAATTTGAAGGTATGAGGCTGTATTTTCTTAAGATATACTGTAGTCTAATGGGAGTTGAAGAGAGAATAGTATAATATTTTGCTTAGGAATTTCATTTTATTCTGTATGGGATAATCAACCATTAAATGTTTTATTTGCAAGTGGCTAAATCTAGTTTAAATTTTAGGACCATAACCTGGGACCAGTGTGAAAGAGAAGTGGAGCAAGCATAGGTACTGAGTGTAATTATGAAGTAATAAAATTACTTCTAATGAGGGAACTTTTTGTGAGAGCCTGTCGGTAATTTGATCTACAAGAGAAGGAACATAACACATGCAACTTAAACACTATCTTGCATTGCTATCTGGTCTCCCATTCTCTAAATTCCTATAGAATATTGCATTTCTATAATACATAGGAGAAATTAGGCCATCAATAATCTGCCTTATTGTATTCTAATTGTACATACATGTATCATTAAAAATGGTGTATTTGTTGATGTGTGCATTTATTTAAACTGCATTAATTTAAAAATTGTATTAGTCTGTATTGGTAATATTAACTTGCTTAATTTTCTAAGTGCTTAGCAGCAATTTGAACATGAACCTATGCTTTTATCTTAAATACTTAAAGCAACTCTAGACAATTTATATTAATAAAACCTTATTACAGTTTAAATAACCACAAATTATAAGTAATTAAAATATTTTTAATATCTATATTTTTAAATTTTCAAAAATCTTCACTTTTTTGACTTCCAATTAGTATGAATTAATGAGGTTCTTGCTATAAAATTCATTCCAATTTTCTCACTAATCAAAATTCACTCTCGCCTGCTATGATGGTGTGGTTTTGTTGATTGAATATTATGTTCTCTGTGGTTTCTCCACTCACAGGTCAATTAACTCTTTTGTTTCAACTCCTCTGTTTGGAAAATGGCTCTGTTATTGCTTGTAATTCAGCTTTCTCACAGGAGTGCTGTGAATTATAATGAAGAAGGAAATAGCACTGACAAATTGATATTGAATAGAACTGAGGATTCAGGATCTATGATTAGCACCTGGTCACGCTAGTTAAAAAGCATTTTAAGTAAAACAACTTTTTCTAAACCTAAATTGTCCTTGTATGAAATATGAAATGAATGTTCTGTTATTTGTTGGAAAGACTTAAGTACCACCCGTGAGAGAAGAAATAAAAAATAAAAATAATAGCCAGAAGTAAAAGTAAAGAATATTTAAATTGAGGCACTGAAAGAAGGTCGTTTTGGAAAGGAAAGAAAAAGAAAAGAAAGAAACAAAAAGAATGATGAGGAGAAAATGAGAAGAAACATCAGGAAATCCTGTATTTCAAGAGAGAGGAGTTAAAACCTGAGATACGTTTTTCCTGAAGCAGTTGTAGGCACATTACAGTAAAAATTTAAACTAAGAAATTAGATGTGGAAGGAGCTGGCAGTGCATGTGTGTGAGAAGGTAGAATAGGCAGAAGCTGATCTTCTCAGTAATAACTTGGCTACTTGTCATTCTCTTCTAAAGAATTAGATGAAAGAGAAGATGAGTTGAGGAAAAACAAACAAACAAAAATATCATACAAGGGTAGAAGACAAGACACGAGTATATCTAAAGGTGATCCTTTATCTGTGGAATTCAAAGAAAATGACAGTGGGTGGATCTTTGGATGATTTAAAGTGTTTTAAGTATGCTTTTCACAGGTGCTAGGAATGGAAGTGTGTCCTGTAAACTGCAGAAATGTGGAGATATGTTTAAAAGACTGTTGGGAGGAACATGACTGAATTCAAGAAATACAGTTTTTGTGTTGATTTCACTTTATGTTGTTATTTATTTATAATCCAGAGACTATCTGCATTGGCATTAATCTTATTAAGTAAAGCAGGGGTAAAGTGTCTTAACCTATTTAGAATTTTGTTGTTTCCTCAGGTAATAACTTCCTATTTAAAAAGACCAACTTCATTGCTATTCATGAGATTTCTAGTGTGATTATACAAATATGAAAGGAGACTGAATATAATAAGAAAGTTAATAATAACTCATTAATCACCCTTTTCTTTGGAGTAAAGAAAACCTATCACAAGTATGTTTAGTGATATTGTTACCATTTGGGGTGATTTCAACTTCGGTGTCACCCCAATGGCAGGGGAGGTGGATAACCACGCATAAGTGTAATTAGCATTTTTCTTGGTTCTTCTTCATTGACACAGTGAAGAATCACAGATCAGTGAGATTTAGAAAAGATTTACTAAAATTATATTTTAGAAAGACAAAGCATGCTCCAAGGAGGCACATGGATTTAGCGAAGATAGTTATAACAATTCTGGGGGAGGGAGAGGTCTTTCTTATATTTGGGCCATGATGCGTAGTTCCAAAAGCATTTTTAGGTGTTGGCAAGTGAGGTCCTTTTGATTTACACTCAGCTGCTATATAATTCTGCCTAGTGATCATGTGCTTACCCAGAATTCTGCTACCATTGAGGTGTTCTTTTGGACGTCTCTAGGCTCGGCCCCTATTCCTTTGTTCCCCTGTTGCTCACATCTGACTAATTAACAGTATGACAGCAGCCACAAATATATAAAGAATCAAGTGAATGTGACTCATCCTTAACTATAGACCTATGTACAAGGAAGACCACACCAAAGAGATTTCTATCAATATATATGTGTAGCAATTAAAATGAAGGAAGCTGAAGTATGACCACTAAATCTTACATAAATCAATCCCCAAGATTTGGTCCTGTTAAGTTTGAAAAATTAAATGCAATTACTTTTTAAAGTTACAGTTGATAATCAATATTATTTTATATTAGTTTCAGCTGTACAGCATAGTGTTTAGACATTTAATATCCTTATATGGTAATATCAGCAGTAAAGCAATTTTAAAGTAATGTGCTTATTAGAATTTTATTTGGCAACTATACAGTGAAACATCATTATTATTATTCTTACCTTTCACTCTTTCATTTTTATCTTTCACTCTTCCAAGTGCTTTCTCTTTCCTAATTCCTCCTATCAATCCCCAGATGGGTTCTTGCAATGAAAGTAACAAAACAGTAGAAGAAATTATCTTAAATAGATGATGGCTCATTGATAGAAGAAAGATTTTACATAACTTGTCGAGGCCATTTCTTTGCTTCTCCAACTGCTAAGGTTGTTACCTAGTCTTTTTTCATGCTGAAGATGCTGGCAACTATATCAGCAGTGTGCTTTGTGGTAGAATGAAGATGTCTCTGCTCTTAGTCTGGTTCACTAAGTGAACTCTGTATCCAGGAGCATCTTAATGATATAAATATATTTTCAGGATTCACTTTCGCCTCTGGAGTATTCTTCTTCTGGAGTATCCCTGAGTGCATCCATATTTTTCTTAAGATCAGGCAGTGATATATATCCTATCTCCTCTGGATATACTTAGCATTGCTTTCCCAGGCGAATGATAAGCAAGCCCCCAAACTCCTCTTCCTTAGCTATTTTTTCCCCTTTTCTCAGGAATATCACAAATTGTTTCTCTTTCTTCGGTTTTTGAGCCATAAGGGCCCAAGAAGGTGGTGTGGTGGTGGCCTTTCAAGCTTAGCAATTCTCTTCAATTCTGAAATTTCCAGATGAAAAATGACCAAACCTTTGTTCATGTATTATTGCCAAATTCCAGGAGTACTTCTCTTAATCACTGTTCTTGCCAAATACATTCAAGGAAAATTATTTTAAAACCCCAAAACTCTAATATCCAGAAATTCTATATCCATTGTAGGGAAGAGTCTCAGAGATGATTCTCATGATTTTTACCTTATGGTATTCATACATTTATTAGATTCTCTAACCTTGAGCATTGATGAGACCTGTGAATTACTTCTAATCATTAGAATACAGCAAAAATGAGAGGACGTGTATCATGAGGAAAGGCTAATTTCTCCTCTCCAGCAGGTTTTAGTATTTTTTACTGGTGAGTGAGAAGTAAAGGTGGAGAAAAGTTATTCCTCTAAGTTTGCATTTACCCTGTTTTTCTCACAATGACTAGTTCTGCTCTGAACCAAGATAAAAGTAATAGAGGTAGGTGGGAAAACAAGTGTTAATGGCCTCGAAGTTTGGAGAGAAATAAAAGGTGATTATGTTAGAGTTAGATGAAAAAAAAGAAAATAAATAAAAAAGACAAAGTTTTTATTTGAACCCGTAATATAGGAGAAACTATGGGAAAAGAAAAACAAAATTAAAAAAATTCCTACTAACAGTTAAAGAATCAGGACAAGACGAAAATCATGAAAATAATTGTATATTATTAAAATATATTCTCTGTTGATGCACCAAAATAAATAATTAAGAGAAGAGCAAGAAAGTGGGAAAAAAAACCACAAAATTTCGAATAAGATTTTTTAAATGGAGTTTGAGGAACAAAGTTTAGCTTGATGTTACCAGAGAAAAAAATAAAGGCAGAAATAATCAATTTTAGTAAGAAATAAGGTTCCCAAACATAGATATGTATTTGATGAAAGAATGTTTTTCAAAAATTTACTCCTACAGAAAAACAAAACATTCAAAGAACTTTGAAAAATAGTCCCCAAAATTGGCAAATACCTTTATGCATGTTTTTATTTATTTGTGTATGTATGTATGTATTTATTTATTTTTAATTCAATCAGTGAAAATGGAAGAGGTAGAAAACTGAAGCATGGAGAGTTTTGTTGACATGATATGGTTCTTCCTCCTATGTTATAACAGCTTTAGAAGCTGTAAGTCCCCAGGAAGTAAAGAACATTTTAAAAAGTTCCCAAGGAAGAGAGAGCTCTGCATTAAATTAATAAATATTCTTCTAGCTATTTGTTAACCTTTGACAAGTGTTTTCAATGTGATTACATTTTAGAGAAAGGAAAAATCAAAATATAGGCGTAAACATTTGACAACTCTAAATCTACACACAAACATACAAATGCAAAATATTATTTTTTTAAAAAAGGTAGAAATTTGAAAATTTTAAAATATATATGTCAATTATATCTCAATAAAAATTTAAAACTGAAACTTTCAGATATTTGTAGGGATTTACTAAAGGTTTGATTTGTTATTTATGACAGAGTAACATACTTGACCTAAAATAACAAAAAAGTAAACATATTACAGAATGCTTCATTAATTAATGAAAAATAACTGCTCTAGACAGAAGAAAATAGAATACTTTTATCTGAGTTTAGAGTGGCTATCTGACAATATATTTGAGATTCTGTTTCACAAAGTATCAAGTTACTAATTTTCATCAAATTTAATGTGGAACTAGATATTAGTAAATGAAATCAGAAATAGGAAAATATATTAATAAATACACAAGTATTTGTTGCATAAAGCTTCTGTTGCAGCTTTCCATTCTGAACTTATATGATTGATAAAGGAAAGGAAAGCATTCTATAAGGATATGCTTTTTTAAGCTGGTAGTGGTGAAGAAAATGCATCTGACTTCCAAATATTCATTTCGTGCCCAGAAAAAGGAGATGGTAAGAAAAAATAGACATGAAGGAATGAAGTATGCTGCTATCCTCAATTGTTGCATTTTTGAGAAGTATGTAAAAGGCTCAAAGATAATGGAAAAATAAGTGATTAGTTTTCTTTGCGAGTAGAATGTGAAGGAAAGAAAGCTTGAACTAGAATTTGAAGAAAACAAAAATAATTAGGTAGAGAAAAGAAGGAAGGGCATTCTAGAAAGAGAAACAACATATATGCAGTCTTGTTAGTAGGGAATCAAAGTAGTTTTTTTTGTTGCTGATTTTGTCTTCTCATGAGAGGCAGAAAGCAAAATGATATAGTTTGAAGACTAAGAACACAAAATAAAAATGATCTGAGAGGTAGTTAAATATTAAGAGAACTGGTGACTAATTAAATATGGGGTGAGAGAGAGGGTAGAAGATGCCTGAGCTTTCAGATAAAGGAAACAGGGTAGATAATGGTGTCACAAACAGAAACAAGAAATGTAGGAAAGATCAGATTTGCAGTAGTGAGTGGTGGAATGAAGACAGGGTAATAAGAGCAGTTTAACATAATTTGACTTTGGAGCATAGAAATAGAGATGTCAATTAAGCCACTTGATATAAAGGTCTAAATTTATCATGTGAGTGATTTACAAATTGAAAAACTTAAGTTTTATTTCTTTTAATTTTATTAAATTTATTGGGATGATGTTGGTTAATAAAAGTATATAAATTTCAAGTGTACAATTCTGTAGTTCATCATCTGTATATTGTATTGTGTGTTCATAACCTAAAGTTAAATCTCGTTCCATCATCATATATTTGACCCCCTTTACCCTTATCTACCTTGCTCCACCACCCTTCCCCTCTGGTAACCAACATACTGTTGTTTGTGTCAGTGAGTTTTTGTTTGTCTTGTTCATTTGTTGCTTTCAATTTTACATCCCACATATGAATGAAATTATACAGTTCAAAATCTTACATTATTTATTGAAGTAAAACTACCTGTAAAAGAGTTCACCAATCTCAAATATTTAGCTCAATGAATTCCCATAAACACACACACACACACACACACACACACACACACACACACACACACACTTGTAACTGCCAGCTAGATTGGGAAATAGAATAAAAAACACCACCTCAAAAGACACCTTTAGTTCTGAAACACCATCCACTCTACCTTCTCAAAGGTAACCACTACATGTATTTTAGTACCAAAGATTTGTTTGGCCTGGTTTTAAATTCTATATAATGAAAGAGTGAGCATATTCTTTTATGTTTGATTTATTTTCCTTATCATTATGATTATGATAAATATCTTCATCTGCACCTGCTGCTTTCTTTCACTGTCTTTTCATTGATAAAGTTTTTAAAATTTATTTTTTTCCACTGTTTTTTTTCCTCAGTCACCTTCATTAATGACTCAAATGACTAGTTTTTTTTTTAATCCTTATAACTTTATCTTTTGTCAAGATCATTCTCTATACCCCAATTTATAATGTGCAGCCACTATATTCAGAGTTTTATATAGGTAAATTTATTTAATTATCAGATTAACCCAGTAGGTAGATATTATTCCTATTATATATATTAATTAAATATATTATTATGTTATTTATATTTTATATTTTCATTATATGATATTTATAATGTAATAATATAAATATGAATTATAATATATAATATTATTATTCCTATTATACACAAGAATCTGAGGCTCAGAAAGTTTAAATACCTCATTTATTAACCAATTAGTAAGTGATATAGCCAGGATTTATATTTGATTTAATATTAACATGACACTTATAGAAAACAATGTAATATGAGATTTTTGTTCACATATGAAAAATCTAAAAGTATAGTGCCCAGACAAGGAGCATCAGCATCAACTGGAAATTTTTAAGAAATGTACATTATTCAGGTTTCGCCCAGGTTCATTAAATCTAAAACTGTGGGGTTGTATTTAATAAGCTTATTATTATTCATATTAAAATTTTGAGGTCCACTGCTTCCAAACATTTTTTGCTATAAAGTTTAGATGAACTAACTTTACTAAGGGCACAAACTCTACAATAATTACTTTGCTAATATTTGTTAAAGGCCAAGTGATTTATAAAAAAAATATCTTCAGGGACATTGATGAAATGTTGTATAAGAACGAAATATAAAGAGCTAATGTGTTTAAAATATAAATGGTTTTATTTAAATTTCAGTTGATAAGACAGGTAGGCTAATAATTATATTAAAGGATTCTAATCAGTGGAAAGCATTTATATTGGCACTTTTTATGAGTTTCTAGAATTTAATTTAATTAAAATAAAAATGTATAAGAGTAGAAACATGGAACAGAATTATATAAAGTGAATTATTTTAGCAAAAATTGTGTTTTAATAATTTTTAAATGAATTAGTGAGGGAGAAATAATTCTTGGAAAAACTGGTTAAGAAATATTAAAAGTAATCATTTTAGAGATTACAATTGCTATTTATATCATACAAAATGAAGAAAACAGACATATAAGATATTTCACTGCTTAGAACTCTGCTTTTGTTATCTGCTATTTTCAATCTTACTGTCTCATGTAACTGCAAAACTAAGGCAGATATAGTTCAAAGTACTATGGTTACTAGATGTGAGTCTTTTAAAATTTAAATGACTTTATTTCAGAAAGGCTTTCATATTTTCAAATATTTAGCACAGTAGTTCTGATCTATATGTTACTGAGATAATTGTATAGTATGGATCAATTTAGAAACCTAAAGAAAACCACACCATTCAGATTTGTATTACTTACATATCTTAGAGCCCAAGTGGTATCCTTTAATAAGTTATAATAATTCCAATATGTAAATAGAATCTTCAATGATGAATGATGAAGACATTGATCATATTTGAATTTATATTTGTGAAAAAATAAAAAAAATACCTACATGTCAAAATAAGATTTGGTTAAATAATTGTGGTATGCCCATATAATGAAATGCTATAAATAATGTAAAATCATGCAAAAATATTACATATAATAATGGGAAAATGAAGTATGTAGTAGGAAAAAAAGAGATGACTATAAAATATTGTCATAAAATTGTATAAAAAATGTTCATTTCAAATGAGAAAAATTTACTCCTAGGCCCTTAACATTGCTTGTTCCTGGTTGGTGAAATTATAGCAGTAGAAAATTATAACCTGTGTTATAATCTGTGTTTTTCTGTGCTTTTCAACTTTTCTACCACACACACATCAGCTTGATAATGAGAAAAAAAAAAGGTTATTCTTAAAAATCCCCTTCAACTGATCATTCTAAATTCTAAATTGTTGAATCATACAGAAAACCACTAAAAGTGATTTTGAAAGTAAATGGTACTTCATTCATTTTAAATAATATCCCTTTGGATTTGGTTGAGATGAAGTTTAGAGAAGTTCTATATCCATTTTTCTATTAAATATCCATCAAAATTTTAATGGTAATGCTTATAGTTTTCATTTCTAAAAAAATTAATTTAAAAAAATCTGCCAGGTTATGTTTGATAGCATCTTTTTCCTTGGTCAATTTTTAACCACATTATCGTTATCTACATAATGGATATATGGTAACTTATATTCTATTTATTTTTAAATTAGAATACTTGATGTATTCAAAAGTATAATTTTAAGTTATTTCTGTTGAATCTTGCTCCTAATTTTGCTTGTACGTTTTTGTTTTGTTTTGTGTTTAGCTCATACTTAGCTAGACTCAATCTAATGAAATTTGTTTGATTATTTTTCTTAGAGAGAATTTGCATTTGCTACTGCATCTAGAGGTGCTACAAACTTTAATTTACTTTTCTGTCTTAAACATTTACTAGAAACTCTGCCCAGAAATTCAAAATTGCTGTTATATAACATTGTCTTGAAATATGTCATATAGCCATTGCTAACTACAACAGAGGCTGTACAATTGAGTACAGTTTGCATTTAATGTATATCAAACAAAATCAGGCTTACCTTAGAGTGTATGAAAGAATGGATAGGGGTAGGTTACTAGCAGTCACAATATGGAATAGTTTGGGAATGGCACTGTTTAAACACTGAATATAAGTTATCTGTGTAAAAATTTGATATAAATTTAAAGTAAAGACAAAATATACTTGTGCTATTACTTTTTAAATTAGACGCATAATATTTTTAGGGTAAGATAATTATGCAGTATCATTTCTAAAAATGAGAGACATTCTAGTTCATATTTTGTAAGCTGAATTTAAATTTATGCACTCTATTTTACATCAGTAAAGATAAAAAGTTAAAATATGTCAAAAACATATTCACAATCAAAATAAAAATCATGTACTTTTATTTTGGTGAATGAAAGACCATTATATTTCATAGTGATGACAGTTGTAAGGAAATAGTTCAGCCTTTAGCTTTTTCATGTTTTATCCAGAAATTTTAAAACATTGAATAGGAAAATTTAAAGAGCAAGTTTACTGAGTAAAATAAACTTAAATTATTTATATTGTTTTTACTATACATTAAAAAATTTCCTAAAACTCCGACATTACTCATCAATATACTTGACACTGACCTGCAATTTTGTGTCCTATATATAATCTTTATTTTTGGCATTGTCATAGATAGTTAAAATTTTATAAGTAAAATAAAAGATTCTAGCAGATTAATTTAAAATAACAAGGATATAAGGTAGAATGAGAGGGAGGAGTTCTAATGTCTAAATCTATTATCGAGAGATTCCTTTGTTATCTCTTAGTGTACAGGTAGAAGGCACCTGGTGGGATTGCTTGGTCATAAAAAAGGTACATTTTATTTATTTATTTAATTTTAAATTAAATTTATTGAGGTGACATTGGTTAATAAAATTATATAGATTTCAAGTGTACAATTCAATAATACATCATCTGTATATTGCACTGTGTGTTCAAAGCATTCAAAAAAAATCAAAAAATTTTCAATTTATAAGGTCACAACATATTATTTTCCAAAGTAGTTCACATTCCCATCAGTAGCATTTGATAGTTCCTATTGTGCCACCTCCTAACCTATACTTGATATTGTCATATTTATTAAATATTTACTAATATCCAGGTTTAACACGGTACCTTATTAGGATCATAGTTTATATTTTCTTAAGAGATAAGATTTTGAGCATATTTTCATGCATTTTATTTGTCCATTTGTCACTCTCGCCCCCACTCCTCACTGCCAATACTGTGAAATGCCAGTTTATATTTTTTGCTAATGTTCAGTATTTTTTACTCTTTCCTTAGTGCTGATTTATTTTTGTTTATTGTGAATGCTAATTTTCTAGTCAATTAAATGTATTGCAAATATAAAGAGACAGGTGAACACTTCCTCAACTCAAGAAGAATGAGTGGAAATATTTCATGTCCAGAAGGATGTGTTGACTAATGGTATTTCAAACTGAGAGCTTACATACAGAGGTGCACAGTTCCAGGGCAGAATGACCTGTAATTTAGTGTGGTTTGCAGGTAGAAGAGGAGAAGCTTAAGATTAAGCCCATATCAGATCACACTATAAAGTATGATGTGGAATTTAAACTTTATTTCCAAAGAGCAAAGCCAAACTTCTCACTGAACATAAACAGAAATAATAAGTTTAGTTTCACCAAATAAGTAAGCTTATTTACCTTAATCAGAACTCTATCTTATAAAGATTTTAAACCACTGGAGAGTTGTAAACATGGGAGAAACTGTTACTGATTCATTCATAAGTGTATTTTGATAATTAACCACTTAGTATGTATTTATATTGCTTGATTCGGCTTTCTGTGTAGGAACTGAATAGGAGTAATTTATTCCTAAGTAAAGTTTTGCATTATAACTTGTTTACCAAAAGGATCTAGAAAAATAAATAAGCTTATCTGTTAACTGAATGTATTTGAATTTTATAATAATTACAAACCTTTGGGAATTTTCTCTTTCTGGAAAGGAGAGAGAAATAAACTAATAATGTTATAAATAAGTTAAAATAGCATACCTACCACAATCCAGTCTTGCTCTTTAGCAACTTCTGATACATTCTGTTACAGTCTAACCTGCTCTTCATTTTATGCTTATAGGCAAAAAAAGTTTTAAATAATCTAAAAAATAAAAAATGTCACTAAAGCTTGAAGAACTTTGAGAGTTGGTAAACTCTCACAGGAGAGAATTATTCCTTTTTGTACTCATCAGAGCTTCTATCTTATTATTCAATTTTAATCAATATTAATTTTAATTAACTTTTACATATAGTGTGAAGTAAAAGCCCAACTATATCTTTTTGCATGATGTGAACATCCAGTTGTCCCAACATTTTTTAAAGTTTTTGCTCATTACAAGGATGAACCTGAAGGACATTACGCTAAGTGAAATAGGCTAGACACTGAAAGACAAATATTGTATGATCTCGCATATATGTGAAATGTAAAAAAGTCAAATTCATAAAACCAGAGAGCAGAATGGTGACAGTTGCCTGGGGCTGAAGGTCAGGAGAAATGGAAGAGATGTTGGACAAAGGGTACAAACTTTCAGTTATAAGATGCATAAGTTCTGCAGAGCTAATGTACATTATGGTGAATATAGTTGGTATTACTATATAGTATAATTGAAATTTGCTAAAAGAATGAATCTTAATTGTTCTCACCATAAATAAACACAAATACAATAAAATGGTAACTGTGAGGTGATGGATGTGTTAACTTGTTATTGTATGTGTTTTACAACATATATATATTAAATTTTTATGTAATACATCTTAACAAAAACAATGTTGTACAACCTAAATATATAAAAATTTTTGTCAGTCATACCTCAATAAATTTGGAAGGAAATAAGAGAAATAAATTTTTCCCATTGAATTGCATTAGTCGAAAATCTATTGACCATAAATGTAAAAATTTATACTAGACCCAATCATATTCTATTGACCTATATGTTTATCCTTATGACAATACTATACATTGTTGTTTACTGACTATAACTGATTGCCATATTCCAATCAATTATTTTATTATAGTGTTGATTGCAGCAGCTTTGCAGTTAGTTTTGAAATTTGGAAATGTGAGCATGTTAACTTAGTTTCTCTTTTTTAAAATCAGTTTAGCTATTCTGAGTTCCTTGAAGGTCTATGTGAATTCTACAATCAGCTTTTCTATTTCTGCAAAAAGCCAGCTGAGAGGTGATACCTTATATTGGTTTTGACTTGCATTTTCCTGATGTTTGGTGGTGTTGAGCACCTTTTATATACCTGTTTGCTATTTGTACATCTGATTTGGAAAAACATGTATTGAAGCCAAAGAGAGGTGAACAGTGGTTATTAGAGTTGGACAGGTAGGAAATATGAAGGAATGTCGGTCAAAAGCTACAAAGTTACAGTTATGTAGGATGAAAAAGTCTTGAGATCTAATGTGCAGCATTATGACTACAGTTAATAGGATTATATGGTACATAGGAAATTTGTTAACAAAGTAAATTTCTGGTGCTTTCACCGCACACTCACACACACACACACACACACACACACACAAACACACAGATAAATGTAAAGAAGTGAATATATTAATTAGGTTAATTGTAGTAATAATTTCACTGTGTATATCAAAATATTATCTTGTACTTCTTAAATATATACAATTGTTATTAAATATTTTTTTAAAACCAACTGGAGTTTGATAGCAATTGAAGAGATTGCATTTAGTGGAATTCAGTGAATCTATGGACCTAAACTTTCTGAGTATGGTTTTTGATTTCTAATTTAATCTCTACTTGTTATAAGTCTATACAAATTTGCTAATTTTTGAGTTTGTTTCAATAGTTTGTCTTTCTAGAAATGTGTCCATATTGTCTATGTTACCAAATCATACATGATAAAAAAGAAATATAATTTAAAAATGTGTATTTATAATGTTCCTTATATTAGACTACTTTTACGAGTATTCTTTTTTCTTTGTGTGGATTTGAGTTAATGGCGAGTGTTCTTTCATTTTAACTTGAAAGACTTGTTTTAGTATTTCTTGTAGGGTATACCCATTGGCAAAAATGTCCTCTGATTCGTTTATTTGAAATTGTCTTAATTTTTCCTTTCTTTGTGAAGGATAGTTTGGCTGGATATAGAATTCTTGGTTGCAAGTCTTTTTCTTCAGTTATGAAATTCTAGCAGTGAATTAAAATATGTGAGTAGTTGTGGTAGAATGCTATCTTTCATGTTGGAATTCTTAAAGGATCATTATAGTATGACATCCACTGAAATGTGGATTTGTCAGAGTTATCTAAAGTAAAATTTTTTTGTGTGATTTAGAAAGAAGCTATCAATGACAATAAATAATGTTTGAGTTTGGAGACTGTCTTTAGAAATGACAGCTATTCTCAAATATTTAGAGCAGTTATATCACTGTAATACTTAATATTATTTTAATGGAATATTAAAAATAATATTTTTAATATCCTAGTGAACTGGAAATAGCACAGGTTTGAAAGCAGCAATATTACAAGCTTGTAACAATTGATCTGCTGTATATAAGCACTATAACATTGCAAAAATGACATAGCATTTTTAAATTTTAACTTTTGTATATTGTTTTCTCAATTGGATAATTTGAGTTATAATTGTTGCTTGGTGGAGTATTTGCTAGAGGATTTAAGATAAAGATCTTTATACTTAGAAGATACCTAATCAGGTCTTGCTTAAAAAATCATCTTCCTCAATTAAGAGAACTAGTAAAGAGAATTTATAATTTTATCTCTATTTCTATGGTTATTTTCATTAATATCTGTTCTATCTAAGATCCATTACCATGATTCTATTCCATTTATGCAAAACACTTCTATTGAACATTGTAGATATTGGAAATAGCATAGTGAAGTAAAAAGAAAATCATCTTAGCCTTTATTGTATTACTGGTGCCAAGATAACTTGGAATACACACACACACACACACCTACACATATTTGTAAACATATGTATATGTATACATATACATATATATGTAAAAATTAATTGTTAATAGTAAATTTATAAATTAGTGAATTAAAACTGGATTCTAATTACTTTTCAGATTATCCTTGCCAATTATTTGGTAGTTCATGTGTCTGGATTAGCTAGTATTGGTGCAATGAATGACAGCCCTGAATTCCCAGTGGCTTAAAATAATAAAGATTTATTTTTTCTCATATTATTTGTCCTCATCAATCAGCACAGAAACTCACTTAGGAATCCTGGCTAACAGAGCAGCCATTATCTCAATATTGATAGTTTCTGCTTGAGAGAAAAAAAGAATACTTCACTGTTCAGAATCCAGTCACATGGAACCATCAAAAGACAATTGTACTTTTGCCATATGACTGGAATCATGGAAAAACAGAAAATATTAAGTAAAATGCAGTAATGACTATCACAGGATATTTAATGTCTTGCTAAATATTTGGTAGAGAAAAGAGAGTTGCTTCCATTGATCAGACTAAAAGAGAATTGTAATGAGGTTAGACATGATAAAATCATAGACTCAAAGTGGAATCAAAAGCAGAAAAATCAAGTCAATCATCGGTGATAATAACATTTAAAGCAAAACCATCATGCTAATTATTTATTGCATTTATTGATAAACATTATCAATTCTGAGTGTCATATGATTTTTTTAATAATAACTCATTCTATATTTCAAGAGATGTTTTTTAGTACTTAAACATCACACATTGTACCTGAAGTTTGTTTACTCAAGTAGCCCGAAGAGTCACAGTCCCTTGACCTTATAAAACTAAAATGTCAGTTTCTCAAAGCACTGTCAGTTTTCCATACTTTCAAAGGAAACATAGTGCTGTCACCTAATAGATATTCTCATGTATGATAAGAGAAGCTAATCTAGTATTTTACTAAAATATTTGGGATGTTAAAGAATGATTATCAATCAAAATAAATGAAATTGTCTTCACTACCACTAAGCATCTCTAAGTGACTCTATCTGTATTTCTATTTTAAGAATCTTTGCCTGCTGTGAAAGCCTCAGACTCATAATAATTTCCAGATAAGATGTATGTTATGTGATATTTTGTAATGAAATACTTTGTTTCCATTTGCTGGAACATATCCATAAAATTAAATTTAAATCTAATAATATAGCCTAAATAAGCAAACATAATGTTCTTGTATTTCAGATATGCATTTGAAATAGTTCCAAGATTATTTTTACATTTATTTTAAAAATTATGTTAAAAATGACCTCTATTTTAGTGCTTTTGTTTAAAAAATATGCACTGCTGGAAAAGAAAGCAATTGGTGAAATAAATTTAACTCTAGTAATTTCATTTATGTAGCATAGTCTAATTCCATTTATGCAGCATATTTTACTGTTCTACATTATCCCCAAAATTACATGATGCAAACATGATTATAAATAGTAATATACCAAAATAATAATTCATGATTGAGATGTGGTGCTATGTAAGTTTTAATAACTTTAATTTTTTTGAATTTTAAGTATAGTTTCTATTTCATACTTTAATATGGACACAATGCATAAAAAATTCATATTGCCATACTATATGATTATATATAATTTTTTCATCTAATAATTTTGAAAAATACTCAGTGTATATAATTTTACTTAAGAGAAATTCATTATTAGTTTAAACATCAAAACTCCACATATAGCCTTTACAATAATATTGACTTTTTATTTCATATATACTATTATATTTAGAGCCACCCTAAGTGTTTTCAAGGCAGTTAAATGATATATAATGATGGTAGGCTCAACATCTTTCTGTGAAGCTTGTCCCATCTTCGGAGTATCTAAGTTATTCCACTATCAGAAAAGCAATTGAATTTCTCTTCCTTTGATAGCCTTCTAGATATTCAGATATAGTTATAGTATATTTTAACTGTTAATGATAGCTGCATTAACTACACTAAATATAGAAATATTAGAACTACATAAAACTTTGAATTTCACCTCAGTATGTAATAGATAAGGCAGAGGGCACATATCACAATGGAATTAATTGGAAATCATAAAGATAAATTTGTTGACATGGTAGTTTTGAGAATGCTGAAGACTGGATTACTCATTAACATTGTTATATAAAGATAAGAAAGCCTGTTGACATTTATTATAAATCAATTACTATAAAGAGTCAAAGAAAATCTCATGGGGGTATGGTTAATGAATTTTCTAATTTATTACATCAATAAACATTCTGTATCTTGTCATTATAAAAGTACATTTTTTTTTTGCGGAAAAAAGTAAGCATTTTTCTATGATATTCTTTCTTCCAAAAATGTATGTTTTGTTATTCTATAAAATATATATTTTTTGCACCTATACTATAGTCATTAAATTCTTGTTTTATAAGTCTTTTACAGAAAATTAAATTTGTTGAAAGAAATTGAGCCTATTCACTCAAACTATAATGCACACCTAATCTGTATGATGACTAACACAATACCTGAAATATTAAATTGTAGTTCTAACTCCAATAGTGATATATATCCACTAGGCAGACAAAAACTTTAAACCACCTCCACTTTGTTTTCATCTTTTGTCTAAACTCTGTTGAGAAATTTAAATTGGCAATTCTAACAGATTTACTTTAAACTCATAGGATTTTTTTTTCCTTTGGTACTATATTTCCTTTTAAACACCTCTTTAGCTATATCCCCAGTTTGAAAAAGTATCTTTATCAAGGTAAAATTTCTATACAGTAAATGTTTCTAAACAATTTCATTCATTTTTAAAGCTCTTGCTTACTGCTGCTATTAGTTATTTTCCACGTATAAATGAGATTATACAGTATTTATCTTTCTATGTCTGACTTATTTCTCTCAGCATAATACCCTCGAGGTCCAACTCTGTCACAAATGGCAAGGTTTTTTTTTTTTTTATGGCTTGATAATATTTCAGTTTGTGTGTGGATTTTCTTTATTCATTTATTGATGGGCACTTAGATTGTTTCTATATCTTGACCATTGTGAATAATGCTTCAGTGAACATATATCTTTTCAAGTTAGTGTTTTGTATTCTTCAGCTAAATACCCAGAAGTGAAATTGCTGGATAGTATGATATTCTATTTTTAACTTTTGAGAAACCTCTATACTGTTTTCTACAGTGACTGTACCATTTTACATTATTGTTGACAATATACAAGGCTTCCTTTTTTTCCATATCCTCAATGCTTGTTATTTCTTGTCTTTTTGATAATAGCCATTCTAATAGGCTTAAGGTGATATTTCAAGGTTTTGATTTGAATTTCTCTGATAACTAGTAATATTGAGTATGTTTTTCATGTATAATTGGCCATCTCTATACCTTCTTTGGAAAAATAGCTATTAATATCTTCTGCAGATTTTTAATAGGATTATGTATGCATGTTTGCTTTATTTTGTTTTGTTTTTTGCTTTTGTTGTTGTTTTTTTTTCACTATTAAGTCATATGACTTCTTTATATATTTTGGATATTAACCCCTTATCAGGTATATCATTTGGAAATATTTTCCTCCTTTCCATTGGGTGCCTTTTCATTTTGTTGATGATTTCTTTTGCTGCGTAGAGCTTTTTAGTTTGATATAATTCTACTTGTTTGTTTTTGTTTCTGTTGCCTGTGTTTTTTAAGTCAGATCTGAAGATATTCATATCATCAGCAAAACTGATGTCAAGGAGCTTATTGCTCATGTTTACTTCTGATTTTTATGGTTTCAAGTCATATTCAAGTCTTTAATCAATGAGTTAATTTTAATGTGTGGTATAAGATAGTGGTCTAGTTTCATTCTTTTGCATGTGGATGCCCAGTTTTCCTAGCACCATTTATTGATGAGTCCATCCTTTTCCCCATTGTATGTGATCTTTTGTATTTCTGTGGTGTCAGTTGAATTGTCTCCTCTATCATTTGTAATTTTGTTTTAGTTTTCTCTCTTTTTACCTTGGTTAGTCTAGCTAAAAGTTTATCAGTTTCCTTTATCTTTAAAAAGACAGTGGGATTTTGCACTGTCTGCAGTGAGATCACTGTTGTAAGGCTTGTTCTCAGGGATTCACTTAGGTGTGTATCCTTTCTAGTCCCTGGGTGGATGAAACTGCTTCCGATATCTTGTTCAGTAGGGTGACACTGGAACAGGATCCACTTCAGGGTTCACAGTTGGGACTTGATCAGCAGACCTATTGCCAGCCTGGATGAGCTGAACTAGTCCCTGACCATGGCTGAAGAGAATGGGGCTAAATATACAGACCTATCAAGACACCCAACGTACAGATACTAGTCTTTCACCAGATCCGTGGGTTGGGACTGCTCATTGATTGGGACTAAGAGAGGCTGGAACTGAGTATAAGGTCATTCCATAATCTCCAGGGGTGTGGACTGGAGTATTTCCCACAGGTTCCCAGGATCAGCAGTACTACTTTGTCTCATATTTATTTTTGCAAGTACTTTTGCTTTGCTTATCTGTTTAAATTTTTAGAATGGATTTTTTGTACATAAAAATTGGGTTTGCATCGTTCAGTTTTGAGGCCATTTGCATATGATATAATTACTAATTGGTTCAGTTTATATTAACCATCTTGCCTTTTAAAAAATTTTTCAATTACAGTTGGCATACAATATTATATTAGTTTAGGTGTAAAACTGTGATGAGACATTTATGTAACTTATAAAGTGATCACCTTGATAAATCTAGTACCTATCTGACATGAACCATACTTAGTTATTACAATATTACTGACTATATTCCCTGTGCTATACTTTACATCCCCATGACTACTTTATGACTAACAATTTGTACTTTATCCCTTCCCCTTTTTCCCCATCCCCCAAAACTCACTCCCATCTGGCAACCATAAAAATGTTCTCTGTATCTGAGTTTGTTTCTGCTTTGTTTGTTGGTTTATTTTGTTGTTTAAATTCCAAATGTAAGTGAAATCATATGACTTTTTTTTCTCTGTTTGACTTACTCCATTTAACACAATACCCTATAGATCCATCTATGTTGTTGCAGTTGGCAAGATTTTATTTTATTTTTTTTATGGCTGAGTAATATTTTGTCATATGTGTATGTCTCACCTGTTCTTTCTCCATTCATCCACTGACGGACACTCAAGTTGCCTCCATATCTTGACTATTGTAAACAATGCTGCATTGAAGATATGGATGTACATGCCCCTTCAAAATATTGTTTTGGGTTTCTTCAGATAAATACCAAGAAGTGGGATAACTGAGTCCTTCTTTTTCTCTTTCGATAGCCTTTGTTTTAAAGGCTATTTTGTCTGATAGAAGTATTGTTATTTAAGCTTTTTTGCTCATTTGTTTCCATTTTCATGAAATATCTTTTTTCATTATTTTACTTTCAGTATGTGTGTCCTTTGATCTGAAGTGAGTCTCTTATAGGCAATATATGTAAGGGTCTTATTTTCTTATCCATTCAGCCATCTTGTGTCTTTTGATTGGAACAACTAATCCACTTACATTAATGTAATTGTTGATAAATATGTAGTGATTGCCATTTTAATCTTCATATTTAAGTTTTTTCTTCTTATTCTTATTAAAGAAGACCCTTATGCTTTTTTGTAATACTGGTTTGGTGTTGAGGAACTTCTTTAACTTTTTCTTGTCTTAGAAGTTCTTTATCTGTCCTTTGATTCTAAATGATAGCTGTGCTGGGTAGATTAATCTTGGTTGTAGGTCTTGGTTTTTCATCACTTTGAATATTTCCTGCAAATTCCTCTGACCTGCAAAGTTTCTGTTGAAAATCAACTGACAATCTTATGGGAACTACCTGTAGCTAACAAACTTTTTTTCTCTTGCTTCTTTTAAGATTTTCTATTTGTCTTTAAACTTTAGCATTTTAATGATGATGTGTCTCGGCGTGGGCCTCTTTGGGTTTTTCTTGTTTAGGACTCTCTGCATCTCCTAGGTTTGTGTGTCTATTTCCTTCTCCAGGTTAGGGAAGTTTTTCATTATTATTTCTTGAAATAAATTTTCAATTCTTTGCACTCTCTCTTATCTTTCTGGTACCCCTATGATGCAAATGTTGGTGCGCTTGATGTTGTCCCAGAGGCTCTTTAAACTATCCTCATTTTTTTGAATTCTTTTTGCTATTCTGATTGAGTATTTCCTGCTACCCTAACTTCCAAATCACTTATCTGATTCTTTGCTTCATCTACTCTACCATTGATTCCCTCTAAAGTAATCTTCATTTTAGTTATTGTAGTCTTCATTTATCACTGATTCTTTTTTATATTTTCTATCTTTATTTTTATGTTTTCTATCTCTTTGTTAAAGTTTTTACTGATATCATTGATCGTCCTTATATTCAGTGTTTTTAACTCTGCATCTGGCAGATTGCTTGCCTTCATTTTGTTTAATTCTTTTTCTAGAGTTTTGTTCTGTTTTATTTATTTATTTATTTCATTTGGAACATATTTCATTTTCTTCCCATGTTGGCTGTCTCCATGTGCTTGTTTCTATATATTAAGTAGGGCTACTATGTCTCCCAGTCTTGAAAGAGTGATTTTATGTATTAAGTGTCCTTTGGGGGCTCAGTGGTACAGTCTCCCTGGTCACTTGACCCAGGTGCTCTAGATGTATCTCATATGGATCGCATGTGCTCTCTTGATATGGTCGAGCTTAGTTGCTGTTTACACATCAGTAGGAGGGATTGACCCTTGGGTGATTGGTTGTGAGGACTGACCAGTGACTCCAGTAGAAGAGCTGTTGTGCAGGGGTTGAACCTATGGAGTAGGATTTGCTTTAGTAGGATTCTGTTACCTGCTTAGTCTGCCCTTTGGGTGTGTTGGCCTCAGATGTGGCCCTGGGCGGTGCTCTGGCTCAGTCTAAAGCTGGCCACTGGGTGTACCAGCCCCCAGGTCCTCCTGGGAGGAATCTTGCCACAGGCCAAGTTACTCTCAGCCTATGACCTGCTTGTGGGCCACCTGGTATGAGCCACCAAGCAATTCGCAAATGGGTACCACCTGAGTTGGGTTTTGGGGTGCTTTGAGAGGCTGTGAGGTGATCCAAAGATAGTTCCTTCTAGTGTCGGGCTTAGGGCTGCTCAGTAAAAGATACAAGGCATGCCGAGGTCAGGTGCTGCTTGTTTGGATTTTGAGTACCTTTGAGAGATCTTAGAAATACCTACAGCATGAACCAAGACAGCACGTTTGTATGGAGATATCACTGGGAGCAGCTTGGTGGGCCTAAGAGTTTAGTGGGGTGGGGTCTCAGGGAATCACCACAACTGAACAACCAGTGTTAGCCAGGTTGCTGGAGACTCAAATATGAGGGTTTCCTGCGTCTTCATGCCAGGAGTAGAGATGGCTCAACAAAGGAACAATGGTCTCTGCTGGCATTTTTGTCTGGGAGAAAACTGTCCCTCTAGCCCTAGCCCTGAAGCCAGATAATGCAGTTCTTCCCCATATGTCCCTGGTGTCTTTCAAATTGCTGCTCCAGCACTGGAGCTTAAAGATTGAGTCTGTCAGCCAGTAAATTCCTGCAGGGGCCTCTTAAGAGGAAGACCTGGTACTCCAGTCACCCTCTGTCTCACTCAGCCATATTTTCCACTGTTTTTCATATCCAGATGTTATAGGGACTTCTCTTTCTAGTCCTAGAACCCAGGGCTGGGGAGAATAATGTGGAGTTGGGACCCCTAGCTTCTCTGGAGGAATTTCCATAGTTGAAATATCCCTCCTGATTTTTGTCTGCCATACACAGGTGTGGGACTATTCTGTTTCTCATTTTTACCCCTTCTACCAGTCTTGATATGGCTTCTTCTGTATGTCTTTAGTTGTAGGACTTCTGCTCAGCTATACTTCAGATGATTCTCAATGATGGTTTTTCTTTAGTTTAATTGTAATTTTGAAGTGGTCATGAGAGGAGGCAAGCATAGCGTTTACCTACTCCACTGTCTTGACTGAGAGTCTTGCCTTTTGCTTTTTTACTTGTTATATCTGGTTTTTTTTAGTCTTTTTTTTTATGAATTCTATTGGATTAATATTTTTAGTATACCCTATCTTGTTCCCAGTATGATCTTATTAGCATTAATTTTATGAGTGTATGATCCGTGCAGTAGTGTAGATTCCATACTCAATATTCTTTAATGTTCTGAGGTTACTCTCTTTATTCTTAATAATTTCTAAAAAAAAAAAAGGCTCAGCATTTTTATTTTACATTGAAATTCAGAAATTATATAGCTGTATTTGTTTATAGCTATACATACACACAGACACACATGTATATATACACTTTATTTTTTAGCGTTTTCTACAAGATTTACTATAGTCATCTTTAAATTTGTATGTTCTATCTGCAGATAACACTATAGCATTTCAAATCTAAGAAACTTAAAACTGTAGAATTTTTTCGTCTTCTCTTATTTTTTGTTAATTTTTGCCATATATTTTATATATATAAAACCCTACATTACATTGTTATTGTTTTTATTTAAATAATGATTTATTAAATAAATTAAAATGAAAGAATTATCTTTTATATTTATTATATGTTCACCATTTCTGATATTTTTATACTTTTTTAAATAATATTTTTTATCTTATAATGTATTTTCTTAGCTTAAAGTATTGTCTGAATTATTTTTTGTTGTACGAGTTGGCTGCTGACAAAATCTTTCAGCTTTTGTTTGATTGTAAAAAAAATCTGTATTTTACCTTATTTTTGAAAGATATATTCAGTGGGTATAGAATTTTTGGTTGATAATTGAAAGGTATCATTTCATTGTTTTTATATTTAACAATTTCTGATGTTTTTGATTATTATCTGTCCCACAGCATGTGATGTGTTGTTTTTCTTTTCTTTTTATAATTTTGCCATTATTGTTGATTTCCAATGATTTTATTATGATATACTTTTTTGTTGCTTTGGTTGTTTTTGTGTTTATTCTGCCTAGAATTTTCAGATTTTCTTCTCTGGTTTAGGCTTTTCACCAAGTGTTGAAATTTCTTACTGCTATTTTATGTAATATATTTTTCTGTCTCTCTCAAACTTTTCTAGAACTTTAATTACACATATGTTAGATTACTTGTATTATCCCACCAATCATTGAGTCTTTCTTAATTTTTTTCTCAGTCTTTTTCCTTTTAGGCTACAGTTTGAATAGTTCTTATTGACAGGTTTTGTTTTCTGGTGTCCTGTAGATTCTCATCTATTCTTAATCTCTGAGCCATTAGATTTTAATTTCAGATGTATTTTTCATCTTCAGAATTATTCCTTGATTATTCTATTTCTCTCTTCATTTTGTTCATTTCTTTTAAATCCTTAATCATATCACACATACTTATAATACTGATTGAAATCCCTTATACATTACATTTGTCATTTCTTGTGTCATTTTTTTTTTCTGTGGCTATATCTTTCTAATGGTGATATATTTCCTTATTTATTCGCATGTGTGGTAGTTTCTAATTGCATGAGGCACTGTGATTTTGTATTATTAAGTGCTAAAAATTGACTGTTTACATTCAAATAGTTTGGATCTTTTTCTTATGGGGAGTTAAGTTTCTTGAAGTTCAGCTCTATCATTTTGAGGCTTATTTTTAAGGAAGGTTTACAATAGCCTTAACTCTGGACTAGTTTATCCTCAGTAGTAAGGCATGACTCTTCTCAGGTCTCTACTAAATGGCCTTCGTGTTTAAATACTTTTTACTCTCGCTGTTCAGAACTCAAATATCTCTCAAGCCTTCGTTTGCTCTAAAAATTATTTGATTTACCTCATCATGTTTGGTATTCTCTTAACCTCACAAAATTTCACCTGAAGTGCATTTAGATCATTATTTAGCAATTAATTCGAGAATTCTGTGCAAATTTTAAGAGCTTTTATTCTGCCTAGCTGTTACATCTCCAGTTTTCTGGTCCATATAGTATAATCTCTTCTAAACTCACAATGCTATTGTGCTCTGTTTGTGTTCCTTTTCCTTGGACTTCAGTTAACTAATTGCCTTCGGGCAGATATAATGCATGGCCATAGCATTCACTTAGTCTGTATCCCTTCTTTTAGTTATCAAAATTTATAACTCTTGTTGTCCAATGTCCTCAAACTCTTTTATGTATTTTATCCAGTTTTTTTCTGGTTGTTTTCTCTGCAAGTGAAAGGTTTTTTCCCCCCTCTTTGTTCATTATAGACAGGACAAAAACCCATGTGCTCCTATTTCTAACTAATTTACTATAAAATCTATAATATTTTGCAATGAAATTCATAAATAAGATATTTCTACTAATATATTCCTCTGCCAAAATATCAGTAGAAGTCCTACATCTAGAAGAAGTCATTTATATTTAAACTATGTGGTCAATATGTATATACTTAAGCACAATTATATTAGCAGACATAATGAAGCACAGATTTGTACCTACTTATAATAAGTAGGTTTGAAAACTAGAAGTCAGACTTTGAGTAAAAAAAAAGAGTAGAGTTGTTAACAGAAGGAATAACATGACAAATTTAAGTATACATACTGAAAGAAAGAGGGAAATAACTGTATTTAAATACAGATGATGTTACAAAGCAATTTACACACTGTATAAGTTGAGAAACAAGGAGGCATAATTTTTTGCTAATAATATTGTTTTTTTATAAGTTTAGTGTCAAAATATTCATTTGCACTATTATGTTATAGAAGAGTTACAAAGTATTAGAGATAATGCATCTCATATTGAAATGTCAGCACTTGTTAAGGCAAATATTTTGTCTCTAAAACCTAAAAAGATTTTCAAAATTATATTTTTAAAGAGCAATATAAGAGTAATATAAAAGCTATAATAAAGTTGGATCAATTCTGAGGACAAGGAATACAAATAATAAGCTTAATAAGTTATTTTAACCACATAGATTTTATTTTCATTGAGCTATAATTAAAAATATTGAGATGTAAATAATATACATTATTCCAAAAATCATCATTAATGGGGTTTAGTGAGATATCTTTATGTAATGTGCTTTCATAGGATTAGCAATTCTGAAACTACCTTCTATGTTAGTAGAGTTTTAAAATTAAGTAAATATATCGTAATTTATTAGAACAAGATTTCTTAGGATTAGAGAAAGAAGTTTCAAATAAGAGAAGAGAGAAGTCTAGAGAATTCAGTGTGCTGGGAGGAGGAGAAATAGAATATTTGTTCATATTTCTAGTTCATATTTCTTCTAGTAACTGCCAGAATTGGAACCAAGAAATGACTAACCACGAGCCATCAATATCTGTTTTTATAATTTTAAGACAATTTTTTGGCTATCAAAGATAATAACAATTTAAAAATTATCTCTGATTTGGGAATGGTAGATTTTTCCTCCTTTTAGTGATTGATTTAAAAAATAAACATAAACAAATGGGACTTTATGTGGCATCCTTCATATACCACTGGCAACTTAATTGCTCCACCTACAGACTGTACAAAAACACGGGGCAAAAGACACAAGAAATCTCACAGTATAACCTAAACAGATCAACTGCATAAGTAGTACAAATAATGTCCAGATTGATATTTTAAGATAAGTTTTGTTGAATTGTGGAAAGTATATTTTAAATTCTTTGTTTTATCAAAAAAAATGCATTCTCTTTTCAAAATTTTTAAGTTAAAAATATATGTGTATAATATCTAACCAATGTCTTGTATACTTGAAACTAATTTAAATAAATAAATTTATTTTAAAAATATGTATGTGTATATATGTATATATATATAGCATAAAACATCATTTAACCATGTTAAGTGTACAATTTGGTAACATTAATTATATGCATAATATTGTGCAGCCATAACCATTACCTATTTCCAAAACTTGTTCATCAGCCTGAAGAGAAACCCTGTTACTATTATTTAATAATTACCCTTTGCATTTACCCCCATTACCAGCACCTGATAGGTAATCTCTAATCATTCTTTATGAATTGGCCAGGCAGTACTGATGTTCACATGTACTTTTCCCCCTTCCTTTTGAGGTCACAATCTTATACCTCTTGTTTATCAGTATGTGACCTTTTACATGTATATTAATTTTACACATTTGTGAGTTGCAATTTGCATCACAGTAATAGTTTTTCCTCTAGTAACCAAAATTTGACTCAAATACTTAAAATAAAAACATTTGGTTTAATTTAATTTAATTCTTAAAATTCAAAAGACTTAAAAATCAAGAATTGATATAGTAAGGAGTCAGTGATTCTCAAATTTAAAAAATAACATAATAAAAGATAAAATGGAAATATTTGTTTGAATCTGTATTTGAGGTTAATTAGAACTTTAAAAGTTAGAGACTGAAAGATCATCTCAGATATTATCTGAATAGCATGATGTGAAATTTTAAAGTAGTAGACTAGGGTGTTAATGATAAAGATACAAAAGAAAAATGCATGCTGGAAAAATTTTAAAAAGTGAAGGAATAGATTTGCAATCTAAATGGAGAGTACAGGAAAAATAAGGGATAGTCAAATGATTTTGACATAGATATACAAGTATTTGTTCTTACATATTTTTACTGAATCATTTTAAAATTAGTGTTTTTCTTGTATGATATTACAGTATACCACAAAATAGTCAATTATAATATTTGTCAAACTGGTAATTAGCTATTTTTTGTAATAGTAAAATTTTATTTTACATCATAGATATGTTATCAAAAATATATACATATACCATTTACATATTGAATATCTCTATGAATACCAAGGACTTGACATTTTAAACCTTTTTGTGAAGTTGATAGTACCTTTTTATTTCATCTTGATAAATTTGAATTTCCATTGGTGCTTTTCTTTAAAGAAATCCTATAAAAGGAATATTTCTAAGATTCTACTTGCAAAATAGATAAAATATTGATATAAACTTTTGATAAAAAAGCAAAACTCTTTACATGTTGTTGTTCCATAAGTGACAGTAGGGATAGTATATGGAATTTTGCAATTTTAAAAATAAATTTATAGAAAATGGAATGGCTTAGGAAGATAATAAGTAATCTGAAATGAAATACAATTAAGCAATCATCATCTTTATTATGGCAACTTAAGTGTTGTCTGCAATATTTTTTTTGGAGAAGGTGATATCTTGAAGAGTTTGGAGTCAGTAAGTTTCTCGTTATTTTTCTCATATTGTTAGCTCTTGGCACATGACATTTTCTTCTTCCAAATTAATACTTAGCAATATTATTCAAAGATTCCTTAAGCCAAACTCCAACATTTGCATATTTTCCTTTTATACATAAAGTTTATGTCTACATAATATAGATAAATAGATAGTTATTAAGAGATAAGTCAAGATCCCAGCCCATGTCTTACTTTATTATCTGAATATATTTTATTAAATTACCAGTTCTGCTTTACAATAATAGTTGTCATTTTATGCAGCAAGCATCATGCTAACAGCTTTAGGTATGTTAATGAAATTAGTCTGCCATCCATATAGAACATGTAATATTAATTTTATTTAATAGATGAAATATATGCTCAAAAAACTATCCTACCTGAGATTTTAAAACTGGAAATGACAGAAGCATGAAGATTGGTAGTCTTACTCAAATACCCATTCTTTTGAATACTTATTGCATATAGTTACCTAACTAGATATTCTTGCCATCACAGATGATCTTCTAATAGCTCTTAACAATTATGAGTAACGTTATTAGCACATCTTAAAATTTCTGGCCATATATTCAAGAGTTTTATAGACCCTTATCAAGGAGGTTTCATCTTGGTTGCAACTGATGCAAATTCCACAGCTGATTTTACAATTATATTAACATCTACGGTGTTTGTTTAATGTGCAAAAAAACTCTCATTAGAGAGTTGGTACCTCAAAATGAAAGCTGAGTTGTCTTTCTGTTGTGAAAGTGTTCCTATATGTAATCATGACAATAGCTTAATTCTGTTTCTATAACCTGTGTCACTGCTAAAATTTGTAACATAATCCTTATTTGAATTTCTACTTGTTGAGTGTTCACATTCAATATTTTGTATCATTAGTCTCTCATATTTTACTGTTCTTTTTTTCTCCGACTTTTTTTGGGCATAGATTTATTTATTTTCTTTTATTTTTAATTAAATTTATTGGGGTGACATTGGTTAATAAATTATATAGGTTTCAGGTGTACAATTCAATAATATGTCATCTGTGTATTGCATTGTGTGTTCACCACCTACAGTAAAATCTCCTTTCATCATCATATATTTGACTCCCTTTACCCTTATCTACCTCTTCCCCCTTTCCTTTCCCTCTAGTGACCACTAAACTGTTGTCTGTGTGTATGAGTTTTTGTTTGCCTTGTTTATTTATTGTTTTCAGTTTTATATCCTACATATGAGTGAAATCAAATGGTTCTCAACCTTTTCCATCTGACTTACTTCTCTTAGCATGATTATCTCAAGATCCATCCATGTTGTTCCAAATGGCAGTATTTCATCTTTTCTAATGACTGAGTAGCATTCCACTGTATATATGTACCACATCTTTATCCAATCATCTATCAATGTACACTTCATTTGTTTTCATGACTTAGTCACCATGAATAACGCTGCATTGAACATCAGGATGCATGTATCTTAACAGATCAATGTTTTCAAATTTGGGGGGTAGATACCCAGAAGAGGGATTGTTAGGTCATATAGTAATTCTATTCTTAATGTTTTGAGGAAACTCCATACTGTTTTCCATAGTGGCTGTACCAATATATATTCCTATCAGCGGTTTATGAGAGTTCCTTTTTCTCCAAGACCTGTTCAACACTTGTTATAACTTGTCTTGTTGATAATAACCATTCTAACTGGTGTTCATTTTTAAAAAGCAAAATTTAGCACTCTCAATATTACAATAAAGTATATGACTATAATTAAACTTAATTGAAATTAATAATTTAAGTTTCTCTAAAATGAAAAAAATGTGTGTGTATATATATATATATGTATATATATATACATATATATATATATGTTGAATAGATATTTTCTCATCACCAATGAAATAGGATGTGTTAAAGTCAAATTCAAGCTTATAGTTTTTAATTAATCCTCTCATACAAATAAATAAATAGATTATTCTTATTAAATATTTCCAAATGCCAGACACTCTTCTAAATATTTTATATTCATGGACTCATAGAACCCTCATAACACCTTATACAATTAACCTTATTTCCACATGGAGAAATTGAGTCACAAAAAAGTTGAGGTTATTGCTCAAGATCACACAACTGGTGGAGCTGAAATTCACACCAAGAATTCTGGTTGCTGAGCAAGAGCCCTTCAGTGATAAATCACCTCTCTTTACTGATATATTGCTAATATAGTTGTATGTAAAGCTCCTCTGACTCATTCACTTTACAAAACAAATAAAGGCAGGTTTTATATAAATGAGTTGTTTTATTTCGTTCATTCTCATTTTTTTTTATTCACATAGCAATTGGGTAGTTTAATTCTTGCTGTCTATAATATACATATTACATGTGTGGAGTTGATGTAGTTTTGATTGGAATAAAACTGGATACATAGATTTTAACTAGTTATCCTAATGGATATGCAGAATCATTTATATATGAATGATTAGATATAATGTAATGTAATTTTGTAAATTATATCTAATGGATTTACATAACAATCCTTGTCTTTTTTCTTTACATTTCTTCCCAGTGAGTCACAAAGCCATGTGTAATGATTAAATTTTTCTTTAGAGAAATGTTTCTATTTAAAAAAAATTATTCCACAATTTGGAAAGAGAGGTAAACTGTGAAGGAAGTTGTTCAAGGAAGTTTCAACATGTCATTATGGACATTTTCAGTAATGTGTTTGTCTCTCTGTCCAGAAGATCAGGGACTTATATTTGTTTTACAGATTTCATGATCAAAGTAAACACAGAGTTGTAAATTGCTAATTTTTGGTCTCCATTAAGATGAGTTAAGATGAGATAGTTGTAAGAGCATCCTCATTAAATTTCTTTCACGAATTTGTCTGTAATTTTTGCAGCAAGTTTTGATTTATTGGCTAGACTTTTAGATAAATCTTGCATTTTCCTAATGAAGAATGAAAGGCATAGAAAGTTTAAAAGGTCTTTCATAAGCCTTCAAGTTAGGTATAATTATTGATTCTTCCTTTCATTAACATGTAGAATAAAGATTATTTTGAAGACAACAAATAAATATGACTGCTTTGAATTCCAGTTAGATATGCCAGCTTCTAGAACCTATAGACTAGATTGTGATATTTCTGAGAGCAGACAGTTAATTTAAATTTATCAACTAAAAATAAACTAGAGCTTTCTTAAGACTTCTTAGATTCAGACTCAAGGTATTATTTTGAATGCCTGTTACATATAAAAAGCCTTAACTATATAAGTGATGAAGAGTAAATTGAGTGATAATTATTTTGGGGTAAAAAATTCAATATTATGTTGATGGTGCTTTTTATTTCATGAACTTTAATTAAATTGATTATATTAAAATATATAATCTGTTTCTTATTTAGTAGAATTATATTAGCTATAGATTAATTTAGCAAGCTTATTTTCATAGACAAATTAAATTACTAAACTTTAACTTGCTTAACCATTTAATGTGATATTCCAAAAACTTCAAAATGGCTCAAATGAATATTTTTCTTTCTTTTTAAATTTTTAAAATTATAAATAGCACATGATATCATATTAGTTTTAGGCATACAGCATAGTGATTAGACATTTATATAACTAATAAAGTGATCACCCTGATAAATCTAGTAACCATCTGACATTATATATGTTATTAAAATACCATTGACTGTATTCATTATGCTATACTTTACATCCCCATGACTAATTTGTAACTATTAATTTGTACTTCTTAATCCTGATGTTTTCCACCTACCTCCCTCACCCTCTCACAAAGAAACAACACTGTTTCTTTACTTAGTTTTTTAGATTCCCCATGTAAGTGAAATCATATGACATTTGTCTTTGTCTGATTTACTCCACTCAGCACAAAATCCTCTAGTCCTTCTATGTTTTGCAGATGTCAAGGATTCGTTCTTTTTATTCCATTGTATATATGTACTATCTCTTATTTATTCATTCATCATTGATGGACACTGAAGTTGCCTCCATGTCTTGATGATTGTAAATAATGTTGCAATAAACAGGAATGTGCATATGTTCCTTCCAAGTAGTGTTTTGGGTTTCTTCAGATATATACTGAGAAGTGGGAAACTGAGTCTTTCTTTATCTCTTATAGTCTTTTTTAAAAGTCTGTGTTGTCTGGTATGAGTATTGCTACCTCAGATTTTCTGTTTGTTTATTTCCATTTTGATGGAATATCTTTTTTGATACCTTTACTTTTAGTCTGTGTATGTCTTTCTATCTGAAATTAGTCTCTTGTAGGCAGCATGTGTAAGAGTCTTGTTTTCTTATCGATTCAGCCACCATATCTTTTGATTGAAGCATTTAATCTATTTACATTTGAAGTAACTGTTGATAGATATGTAGTGATTGCCAATATATTATTCATATTTTTTATCTTTTCTTCTTCCTCTTAAGGAAGTTCCTCCAACATTTCGTGTAATCCTGGCTTGGTGTTGATGAATTCCTTTAGCTTTTTCTTGCCTGGGAAACACTTTATCTGTCCTTTGATTCTAAATGATAGATGTGGTGGGCAGAGTAATATTGGTTGTAGGTCCTGGCTTTTTGTCATTTTGAATATTTTCTGCCAATATCTTCTAGACTGCAAATTTCTGTTGAGAATTCAGCTGCCAGTCTTATAAAAAGCTCCCTTGCAGGTAACAAACTGCTTTTCTCTTGCTGCTTTTAAGATTCTCTCTTTGTCTTTAAACTTTAGCATTTTAATCAAGATATGTCTTGATATGGGCCTCTTTGGGTTCATCTTGTTTGTAACTGTCTGCACTTTTTGGGCTTGTATATCTATTTTCTTTGTCAGGTTAGGAAAGTTTCTCATTATTATTTCTTGAAATAGTTTTTCAATTCCTTGCTCTCTCTCTTCTCCTGGTGTCCCATGATGTGGATATTGGTATACTTGATGTTGCCCCAGAAATCCCTTAAACTATTCTTACGTTTTTGCATTCTTTTTTTCTTGTTACTGTTTTGATTGGGTATTTTCTGCTACCTTATTTTCTAAATCACTGATTCTATTCTCTGCTTCATCTAATCTACTATTGATTCCTCCTAAGGTATTCCTCATTTCAGTTCTTGTATTCTTCATTCCTTACTGGTTCTTTTTTTATATTTTCTTCATCCATTTTTATGTTTTCTCTTTGTTAGCGTTATCACTGAGTTCATCTTTCTTCCTCTAAGTTCATTGAGCATCCATATAGCCGGTGTTTCGAATGCTGCATCTGGTATATTCCTTGTCTCCTTTTTGTTTAGTTCTTTTTCTGGAGCTTTGTTCTGTTTTTCTTTGTTTTTTGTTTGTTTGTTTGTTTTGTTGTTGTGGTTTTGTATTGTTTTTGTTTTTGTTTTTCATTTGGGACAAGTCTCTATGTCTCCTCATTTGGCTGCCTCCCTGTGTTTGTTTCTATGTATTGGGTAGGGCTGCTATGTATCCCAGTCTTAGTAGAATGAACTTAGTAGAGTGAACTTAGTAGAGTGAACTTATGTGATAGAAGTTCCATGGGGCCCAGTGGTGTAGTCCTCTTGATCATCTGAGCTGAGTGCTCCAGGTGTGTCTTTTGTATCAGTTTTGTGGCCTTGTATTGTAGTTGAGCCTTGGTAGCTGTTTGCACATCGATAGGAAAAATTGACCCATGGGCTGATTTATTGTGAAGACTGGCCTGTGAATACAGTGTGCCGGAACCCGCCAGACGAAGTCGAACAGTCCTGAGTGGGGGAGCAAGGGTTAGGAAAAAAGACAGAGAAGAGAAAAAGATCTCAGGAGGGCATACAGTCAACGCTGCAGCACCAAGTTTATTTAGCACCATATACTTACACAGCTTGAGCACGTGACAAACTGCTCGTAACAAACTGCTTGTAAAAAAACCACAGATCCCCAGAAACAAGCGCTGAGATTAACACAAGGCCAGAGAAACCTCCTCCCTTTGAAGTTTCAGAGACTGAGAAACCTCCTCCTTAGGAGTCCCAGGAACTGATAATTCTCCTTCCTTTAAAGTTCCAGGAACTGATAATTCCTTATCAGCAGCAGTGCTGAAGCAGCTTGCAAAGGGGTCCCAACAACAGTGGAGGAGTTGTTGTGCAGGGACTGATCCTATGGAGCAGTATTTGCTGTAGTAGGGTCTGGTGCCTACTCAGTCTGCCCTTCGGGTGTGTCATCCTCATATGTGGTCTCTAGTTGTGCTCTGGCTCACCGAAGCTGGCCACGAGGTATGCAGGTTGTGGCCTCCTGGGAGGGGCCCCATCACAGGCCATGTTTAGCCTCAGCCTGTGTCCAACCTAGGGCCACCTGGCATGAGCCACAGATAACCGCCACCCACACTGGACTTGGATGTATCTGGAGAGGCCAAGCCACAAATGGAGGCTGGCTGCTGCTAGTGCTTGGCTTGAAGATTTTTAGCAAGTGTTACGGGGCACACAGAGGCCAGATACTGTTTGGGTTTTGCTAACTTTAAAGAATTTAGGAGAGTCTGCAGCATGGACCAAGATAGGTCATTTGTATGGAAAAGCCACTGGAAGCAGCTTGGATGGGCCTGTGTGTTGGGTGGGATAGGGTTTCAGGGAATCGCCAGGGTAGAATGATCAGTTTTAGCCTGGTTGATGGAGACTCAGATATGATACCTACCTGTGTTTGCATTTTGGGCTGGGGTAGAGCTTAAGAAAGGAACAATGGCTTCTGCCAGTACTTTTCTCTGGGTGAAAGATTCCCCTCCAGTCCTCTCCCTGAAGCTAGAAAACTCAGTTTCTCCCCATATGTCCCTAGAAACTTTCAAGATGCTGCCTCACCACTGGAGCTCAGTGTGAGTGAGTCTGTCAGCTAGTAAGTCTGTGTTTGGACCATTAAGTGGAATGTCTGAGACTCTAGCTACCCTCCATCTCACTTAGCCACAATCTCTACTGGTTTTCACAGCCAGAAATTGTGGAGACTTCTCTTCCTGGCACTGGAACCCAGAGATGAGGAGCTTATTGTGGGGCTGATATCCTCTTGCTCCTCTGGGGGACCTCTACAGATAAAATATCCTTCCTGATTCTCATCCACCACACATGGGTGTGGGACAAGTTCCATAAGCATCTCCTCCCTGCCTAGCAGTCTTGAAGTGGCTTCTTTTTTGTGTTGCCAGTTGTAAGACTTCTGTTCAGCTAGACTTCAGGTGATTCTCAGTAATCGCTGTTCTGTAGTTTAGTTGTAATTTTCATGTGGTTGTAAGAGGAGGCAAGTACAGAGTTTACCTACTCCACTACCTTGACCATAGTTTTTTCTCAAATGTATATTATAGTTGAATTTAATTAGAGTTGTCATCAGTTTCCCAGAAGTTATATAATAATGTAAAGTAAATTGATTCTATGAAAATGTGCATTGTTATTTCATTTAAGTTTATTTTCTTATGATAAAATAAATTTTCAAAGATTTAATATTTATCAGATTTTTAAATAAAGTCATTGGATTTTTTAAAAAGCTAATTGAATGCAGACTATATATTTTACAATATTATCTCTCTGTATGCGTATATGTATGTGTTTCTACATCTGGGAATTATGCTTAAAATAAAATTGATGTAAATATCCCCTAGCTTTTACTGTTAGAAGAGAAATTACAAGAGCATATTTGGATATATATGCCATGGACTCTGTGAGAACAGATGTTAATTCTTTTTAAAGAAGAAATAAAGAGCTGAATTATAGACATGCTATAACAAAATAAACTTTATTTCATAGAGTTTAACCTATAAATTTATAGCTTCTAACAAATGAAAGGAAATGTTTTTAATAAAAAGAAAAAAACTAATTCAATGACATATTTAAGGGCTTAACATACCTTGCATAGTTAATTATTAGCAGAAATAGATCTCTTGGTTCTTAGAACAATGCTCTCACATAACAAGACAAACTAGAATCCACAAGATGTTAAAGCTAGTTTGTAAATCTTTGCTATGGTAATTATTAGCAGAAATAATTAATAGAGACAGTTCAGCAAAGATTCCTTGTTAGATTATTTGAGAAAATTGATATCTCTAGATGTAGACATATACTAAACAGTGGAAACTTGTTTATATACATGCATAATTTATACATGCACAAAAGCCTCACCTCACTCTTTGCTCAAAACATAAATAATTTTATACTTTAGAATACTATATAAGCTTTGGGTTAGAGAAACCTGAGATTGTACTGTTAGCTTGATATTTCCTAATATATGTTATGGAAAAGAGTGCTATGCTAATTTGAAAGAGTGTAGTGAGGATTTATCATTTTATGTATATATCTTTGTACTATGCCTTGCATATTATCAGAATTCTGTGAATTCATGCTATTATTTTTAATATCATTATTTGTATTCATTTTTTACAATTGTGGATATACCATTAAAAATCTTTATCTTTCTCGTCTCTGACATTGTTATCTACTTTCTTATTTTTAATACTGTCTTTTAGTGTTTGGCATGATTATACTACTATGTTGTTGATTTTCTTATATAACTGTTTTTTTTTCTATACAGACTCCTTGTTCTATGTATTCCCGCTCAATATTATTACTTCATGTTTTGACTTCCACTCTCATGCTTTCTCTCTCCCTCTAAATCTGTCCTCTTATTATTGATTCCATATTTTCACCTAACATATGTGGTTGTGTATAACTGTCATAGTTTTTTAAAAAATATTCTATGCTGAATTCTCTCCTAAGAGGGCTATTTTAAAATGACTGAGTTTTTTAAATCCAATTTCAAACTTTAATATACCCCAAATCAAATGCCCATATACTTATCTGTATCTGTAATTTCAGTCTGATGCTTTGTTTCATCATTGAGATTAAAAATCACAAGCTGACTTTTAAAAATTATTTTCTCGAACTCCTATCGCATCTCAGTCTCTATACACTGACATCTCCAATATAACACAAAGAAACTATTATTTAGTTGTTTTGCTTTGTTTATTACAAATAATTTTTCAGGAGTTAAGTATTTAATATAATTCAATTTTTTTTGCCCGTCTTTTTGTATCATTCATATTGTGTCACTTCCTGCTTAGACATATTAAAATGTTAGTTTTACATTATCTGAACATTCAAGGGTTAACTCTTTAAACTAAAATTGTAGATCTACCAGCCTTTCTAATTTCTCCCCTAATATTTCAATTTACATATAATAAATAAATTGCTGTTATCTAAATAAAACTAGTGCTTTCACATTTCTTTTGTAAACATTGTCCTCAGCCTCTTTCTCTCATCTCCTCAGGCAAATCATTTGTGATCTTGAAAGACCAACTCATGAGTCCCTTGTTCACAGAAGTTTCTATGTGGAATTTGTTTCTTTAAAATTCCTATAATAATTTTCTATAAACATCAATTTATTACTATGACTATAATCTTTTTTCTACTCTTTCTTGGCTACTTGGTCAAGTATATTGTATCCTCTTTTATACCTGAAACTTCAATATATAAAGGAAGCCTCCAAGCATGATTAATTTTTTACAGTGTTTAATAGATACATGCATGCATTTAATGCTCAAAAAATGTTTGTTGAGTGAACATTTCAATTTCATTATATATGTGTGAATCAATAAATTTATGATCATAACAACAAGGAAAAGATTACATTTTTGAAGAGACTACTTGGAAAGAATGGACCACCTCTTTGAGTAAAAATAATTTTATTAAATTTAAAATATGATAGTTCAAACAGTGATATTAAAAGGATGCGCTTAAAAGAATTAATTCAGCATTTAAAAAGTAAAACTAAATATATTTATTAATAAAAGAATAAAATTTGTAATATATATTTTAGTCATATTGAACTATACTTTTTAATTATCATTGTTAAAAAAACAAAATCTTAAGATGTTATTGGCTTTGTTTAACAATTCATTAATTGAGCATCATGTAATCTAGCAAAACAAAAGGAAATATAAAGAACTATATAAAATGAAACACTTTTTTAGGCAGAAGGGAGCAGGAACAAGAAAGTTATTCTTGACAAAAACAAAGCAAACAAAAAAAAATGGGTTGATTACTGCAAGATTGCTTTAGGGATAGCAGAGATTTATCAGGCAAATTAGATAACTAGTGCTCGTCAGATGATTTCTGATTGGTTAATATTTTATTTCTGAGACTGTTGAAACTGTAGTTAAGTCAAGTCTTGATTTAGTGATTAAGTCTCAGTTTGGTGACATGGTACTTAACATAAGTGACTCAGTTTTGGGCCTGTTGTTTTATTTGTTTATTTTGTTATTAATTTCTTTTTATGGAGGGATAATTTGTATTCAAGACTATATTAGTTTCAGGTGTACAACATAATGATTTGATATGTATATACATTGCAAAATGATCACAAGTCTAGTTACATCCATCACCTTACATAGTTACATTTTTTTCAATGAGAACTTTTAAGACCTACTACTCTCTTAGCAACTTTCAAATATTTAATATAGAATATTAACTATAGTCATCATGCTGTATATTATATCCCATGATTATTTATTTTATAGCTGGAAGTTTCTCCCTTTTAAGCTCCTTCACATATTTTATCTACACCCCACCTCCTGCCTCTGGCAACTACCAAACTGTTCTCTGTATTGATTAACTTATTAGTTTTTTATTTTGTTCTTGTCTTTCTGTCTTACTAATTTCACTAAACATAATGCCTTCAAGGTCCATCTTTGTTGTCACAAATGATAAGATTTTGTTCTTTTTTTTTATGGCTGATTAATATTTCATTATATATAACATATATATTATATATAATATATACTTAATATATTTATATATTATACATAATATATACTTTTTTATTTAAATATAAAAATATATTTAGTTAGTAGGTTATCTCACACCTTCTTTATCTATTCACCTATTGGCGAACACTTAGATCGTTTCCATATCTTGGCTATTTTAAACACTGCTACAGTGAAACATGGGAATCATGTATCTTTTCAAGATAGTGCTTTTGTTTTCTTTGAATAAATACTCAGAGGTGGAATTTCCTGGCCATATAGTAGTTCTATTTTTAATATTTTTAAGAAATGCCACATTGTTTTCCATTGCAGCTGTACCAATTTACATTCCTACCAACAGTGTACACCGTTTGCAGTTTCTCCACATCCTCCCCAACACTTGTTGATTTTTGTCTTTTGATAATAGCCATTCTAACAGGTGTGAGTTGATATTTCAGTGTGGTTTTTATTTGCATTTCTCAGATAATTAGAGATATTAAACACCTTTTCATATATCTGTTGGCCATCTTTATATCTTTGGAAAAATATCTATTCAGATCTTTTGCCCACTTTTTTTTCCTGTTTAGTTGTATTAGTTAGTGATATATTTTGGATGATAACCCATTATTAGAGATGATTTGCAAATATTTTCTTCCATTCAGTAGGTTGCCTTTTTATTTTATTTATTTATTTATTTATTTTGCTGTGCAGCTGTTTTCTTATTTTTCACATAATCAAAATGCATTTATTTAATGTTGTTCACATTTCTGTTTTCTGTTTGTGCCCTCTTATGTCTGGCATGTCTTCTCAGTCAGATTAACATGAGCCTTTCTTTTTAGATTCTATGAATGTTGATTTTCTATTGCTTTGAGGGACCCTCAACTAAGGTTTCTTGAAAAAGTAACAACAGCAAAACTAAAAGAAAATAAAACAAATATAAAATAAATTATCTCTATAAATTTGAGCATTTTCATGATTATTTTACTTTCTTTTAGTGGCATTCTGTAAACAACATTTTATAAGTGGCATTCTGAAAGTGAAACTTCAAATAACATTTACAGAATTGAATAAAAAGGTGAGTAAACGCCTACAAATTTTCTACACATGTAAACAACAAGCTTCATATGTTATAGTGTACAATCTTTTTACAATTCTGGACTATAAATAATCCACAAACATAAAAAAAATCTGTGACCTGTCTTTTAGATATGTGCGTTTTTTTGCATGTAAATTTAAACTGAGTAATTTGTTCTATATTTTTCTTTCTGTCTATAAGAAATGTTTCAGCAGTGACCTATTGAACAGTTATAGATTAATTGATTTTAAACTTAACCTTCAATACCACCTCCACATGCAAATGAGTAAGATTGCATAAAAGCATGTTTTGTGTCAACAAACAGAGTAGAGATAATTTGGTGAACTTCAAGAAGTTCTCTGGAATAATAAGATAATAAGATAGAGATTCTAGTAGGTGGCTCCCCAAAGAGTGGGATATTAATCTGGAGTAAACCTCTCAGGATAGTTTCCTTGAGTATCCCTGAATGTCGACATCTAGAAATGCCTTCTTAGTTCTGAATGAAGGGTAAATGTGTTACATCTCTTGGAATACTTTATTCCAAAACATAGTTAGAAAATTGTGATCTATATTGCCACATCATTTTTTTTTAAATTTAAGACAGCTTTACCTTCATCCCTCCATCTCTCATAATGTAACTAATTATCCTCACTTATAAACTCCAAGTTACTTTCCAAGAAACTCTCCACCTCCAGACACCAAAAACTGATCCTAAACACTGGCTTTTATTCTGAAGTCATTTTGGGGTAAACGTGGTTAGTTTGGCTTAAATTACTAATATATTTTGACCAAATTTCTAGAAACAAAATATGTTATTTTGACTTTTGCTTTAATCATATTTAGCTTTTACATTGTACGATATAGTTGTTTTATGAAAATACATAACTTTTAAATGATACTCCAATGTACTTATCCCTGCAAAAATTTTAAATACAATTTAAAAAGAAGCTGATAAAAAATCTATGATGCTAAAAGAACAAACATTTACTACTGGTCTTCTCTAGTGTGTTATTTAGAGTTATAGTCTGTTGTAATTGTAAGATGTTTTAAAATATTATCATTTTTCCAAGAAATTTTGTTTAAAAAGAATAATTACTGTACAATAATAAAATCTGAAGTGGTTATTCCCAATATTTTTTACTTTAAAGACATTTCCTCATCACTTCTTTGTGTTAATGGTATGTTTCAACTTGTTAAGTATGTTAAATTATGCATAAAATAACCAATTTCTAGATGGCGAACAAAGAACATGTCATCAGTGCTTCTGAATTATTGCTGTGCTTCACGATTGTTAAATTATGCTGCTCACATGCAGACAAATAAGAACCTCACAAGAACTTTTGTCCTGTAAGAAGGAAAAGGAAATGAGTAATTTAGGATAGAATAAAAAACAGTAGTTTTAAGTGGCATGAGTATAAAAGATAGTTTCAACAAAGTATACTAGATGTGCCTTTACCTTATAAATACCTGGGAGAACTAAGATACATTTAGACATAATAAATTATTGCTTTGAAAAATTATGACAGTGAGACATTAGATGAATAAGCTTAAATAAAATATATTTGCAATAAATATGTGGAAGTTGAAATGTTTCACAAATATTAAAACTAGATTCAAACAAATGTTTTCACTAAAAGAGAATTTTAAAGATAGCCAAATTATTTCTATTGGTATATTATACATTATTTATTATGTTATATAAATAAGGGAAGCAATCAACAAGATTCTTATGATGAAAATTACAAAAAATGTTGACAAACTTTAAAAAAAATTAAAACCAATCAAATTTTTTAAATGATATATTTCAGACTGAGTTAATACTGTAACTTACTATTAAAAAGAGATTTTCAAATAACCAAGTTTCTTAGATATGTGAGAGCACCAAAGAGGCTGACTTCCACTGAGTGCCAATCCTCCAATTTTTTTCCCCTAAAATGTATATGAAGAGCTAGTGTGATAGAGGGAATAAATTCAGTTGAATAATATCTCCTAAAAGTCCACCCATAGGTTTCACGTATAATGTCTGAAACAATACACTTTTAAGCATTCATAAAGTTTTGAGCTATTACAGCTGAAAAAATGTATTTTTTAATCAACATTTTTTAAAAATCCTGAGTCATTCTTTTGTGCTTAATACCTCTTGGTTCCCAGAATTATTTATAACCTCCCAGTTAGTAATAAAATGTTATTATTTATAGTAGTATTGTAATATATTTATTATATACACAGAATAATTCCATCAAATGAAATTATCAGAATACTCTAAAAATACTGTCTATCATCTATCTATCATCTATCTATCCATCTATCTAATTGTCATCTATCTGTTTGTGTATCTTTTCTTGTATTACTGAACTCTAATACAAAGGTATGGAAGCCATAGTGTCAAAAATAAGAAGTAAAGCTGAATTCCTGGAATTTAACGTGTAAGCTGACTTTAACCATGGGTTTTCTACTGAAGCCTGGAGAACTTGAGGTGTATTTTTTAATTGATAGCAGTGAATTTGTGTACAGGAGGTAAATTTAGGTCAATGAAGGAAAGAATTATAATCAGGAACCTCTGAATAAATTGGAGTCTTAAAAAAAACTGTACTTTCCATGAAAGAATGAATGGGAAATAAACTCTACTGCATGAAAATGAATAGAGAGATAACCTGTCAGCCTTAATGCTAGGCAGAGGGAAATAAATCTCTAATTCGCTACTCCAAGCAAACCCTTGAGCAGTTCCAGAATCTCGCCACTTAAAAATGTCAAAAGAGGAATTGAATGTAAAGTGAGAATTCTTCAACAGGAAGACATGTGTAAGAAGCAGTAGAAATAGAAACAGCAGAAATACATCCACAAGTAATTCAAATATATGAATTATCAGACACAAAATAATATTAATGCTAAGGAAGAGAGGAACTAGAAAACGTATGCATGCACACACAGGTTATTCATAACTGAAGAGAGAATTAAGGAACTGAAAGGCAGCTCTAAAGATATTATTCAAAATCTACTCTAGTGAGGCTAGACTGATTAACAGACAGATATTTGGGGGAAGATAATATATAATACAAATTTAAAAGAGAGATGATAGATAGAAATGGGAAAAAGTAATTTTTGAAAGAATAATCATTGAAAATTTCCCTCAAAGGGCTGAAAGATGTGAATTCACCACTTAAGAAATCAGAATGAATTGAAAAAATAAATAAAAGACATTCAAGACCATCTTCTACCCATGCTTTAACCCATTTTCCTCAATCTTAGCTTCCTAGTTTTCTAATAACATCAGTTATTTCTTCTCTTTCTCTCTGTGTCTTGTTCACTACTATTATTCTATATTATACAATGTACCTAGAACTATAAACTTAACTAATAAATAAGCTGACAAGTCCCAAATATATTCCTTTAACTCTTCATTTTTTGTTGAGTTCTTGAATCCTTCCAGATATTTTTAAACTAACACATTTATAACATTGACACTAAGAAATGATATTCTAAATAGGTTAAAACTGAAAAGAGAGTTTAATGAAGGAATGATTTACTGAAGAGTGAACAGAGGAGGCATATAACATCAATGATGAACCTCTCAAAAATGGGTAACTGTTAAAAGTTTTATCATCTTGAGATTTGAATGACCAGGAGCAGAAGAAATGTGCCTAGAGTTCAGAGTGAATGAAGGAGGTGGCCACTTCTAAAACCTCAATGAGGCTGAGAGGGAGCATAAGACATACATAAAGGCACTTTTACTAATATGGAAGATATTATGGAATTATCTTCTTTGTACCTGACCCTACCTGAAGACTTAGGAGAAAGAAGCTATCATGGGTCAGAATCCTCACAAAAGATCCAGAACAGTCAAAGCCATCCTGAGAAAAAAAGAACAAGTCTGAATGGATCACACTGCCTGACTTCAAATTATATTACAAAACAACAGTAATCTAAACAGCATGATATTGGCAGAAAAACAGACTCAAAGACCAATGGGATAGAACTGACAGCCCCCAAATAAATCCACATATGTAATTTTTGACAAAGAAGCTAAAAACATACAATAGAGTAAAGAAAGCCTCTTCAATAACAGGTACAGGAAAAATTGGAAAGTCACATGCAAAAGAATGAAACTAGAATGCTATCTGTTACCATACACCAAAATTGACTCAAAAATGATCAAAGACATGAATATAAGACCTGAAACAATAAATTGCATAAAAGAAAACATAGGTACTATACTCATTGACCTTGGATTCAGAGAGGATTTTATGAATTTGACCTGAAAACAAAGGAAGTAAAAGCAAAAATAAATGAATGAGACTATGCCAAGCTAAAAATCTTCTGTACATCAAAAGAAACCATCAACAAAACAGAGGCAAATGACTGAATGAGAGAAGATATTTGTAAACAGTGTTTCTGATAAAGGGCTAATTATTCAAATATAGAAAAAACACATACAACTTAACAACAACAACAACAATCAATCCAATTAAAAAAAATGGGCAGAGAACCTGACATTTTTCCCAAGAAGACATAGAAATGGCCAACAGACATGAAAAGATGCTCAATTTCACTAGCTATTAGGGAAATGCAAATCAAAACCACAATGAGATATCACCTCATATCTCTAAGAATGGCTATTATCAACAAGACAAGTAATAACAAGTGTCCGAGAGGTTGTGGAGAAAAAAGAACCCTCATACACTGCCAGTAGGAATGTAAATTGGTTCAGCCACTATGGAAAACAGTACAGAGGTTCCTCAAAACATTAAGAATAGAATTGCTATATGACCCAGCAATTTCTCTTCTAGATATCTACCCAAAATATTTGAAAACATTGGTCCGTAAAGACATATGCACCCTGGTGTTCATTGTGACATTATCCATAGTGGCCAAGGCATGAAGACAACTGAGGTGTACATCTATAGATGACTGGATAAAGATGTGGTATATATATACAATGGAATATTACTCAGCCATTAGAAAAGATGAAATACTGCCATTTGGAACAACATGGATGAATTGTGAGATAATCATGCTAAGCAAAATAAATCAGATGGAAAAGAACAAGAACCGTATGATTTCACTTGTATGTGGGATATGAAACTGAAAGAAAAAATAAAATAAAACAAACAAAAACTCATAGACATAGATAACAGTTTAGTGTTTACCAGAAGGAAAGTAGGGAGAGGAGACATAGATAAGAATAAAGGCGATCAAATATGTAGTGATAATAGGAGAATTGAGTTTGGATGGTGAGCACACAATTCAATATACTGATGACATATTATTGAATTGTACACTTGAATTCTATATAATTTATTAATCAATGTCACTCCAATAAATTTGATTAAAAAAATAAAATGAAATTTTATAGTGGTGACTGGGGTAAAGAAAAACCAGAATGATTATTTGCTTTTGCCTCTAACTCTATCTTTCCTCTTTCAATTTCCTATCTGTGTGTGTGCATGTTGTGTATGTTTGAAGAAAACTGAGAGGAAATATAAAATCTCATAAGCTTTCAATTTGTCATGGTAGTGTTCTACTTAGTCATATTCCCATATAGAATTTGAGTTATAATTAATTGACAATACTCTTCATATAGAATAGAAAGGGGAAAATAAAAATTAAGAAAGTATAGAACAGTTCTCGTCCAAATTCTTTAGCTGTTCTAATTGATAATATTCTACTTTCAATTGCATTTTTTCTTTAAAGCCTGTCATCCCATTTACTGCTCATTTTTATAACTAATCAGCTGAACTAAAACATCATTCTCCCTGCAAAAACCATGTGTAGATTTTTTACTTTTTAGTTGCTATAGTTTCCTGTTGGACAATCTTATTAAATGAAGGAGTGCTATGGGGTACTCAAATGAGTATTCTGTGTTCCAAAAGTATAATTTTGTTGTCTAGACATTACCATAACTGTAGCCTTCAGAATTAGTGTATGAACCCAGCTGATTCCAGTTGATGAGGCATTTAGGAAGATCAGTAAATTAAATGGGCATGGCCAATTGCTACATTTTTATTCATTGTATAATTAATTACTTAGAAGTGATATCTTTGATACTTCAGCAATAAATAAAATATGCACTGTGCATGTGAATGGTAGTCCTGATAGAAGCACTATGGACAGGAAGACAAAAATATATTTAAAAAATAGGAACAGCAGGCATGGTGTGGTATATATTGCCAACAAAATCCAAAAATATCTTTTCTTCATAGTTGGTTGTAAAATGTCAACACATTTATCTTCCTATAGAGACAATTAAAATGTACAAAAAACTACTGGACACCTAGAAATTTATTGATATCACAGTTCCCTTAACATTCTTCAGGTTTATTGCCTATTCTCCAGCATTCATATATCATAGTAAAGCATCTAAGATCCTTGCTCCTTTAACTAGATGTATTAGAGTGATGTCATTGATATCATAAACCAATATGCTCTAATAGATTAGTTGGGCATATCGAGATAGTCAAATTTCCTTTCAACTGTATGATTACTGAATGCAGGACATAACCCCGAGTTAAGGTGTTAAAGATATACTGCTGTCAATAATTGCTGATGGAGAACTTCTTATTGTCTTTATTGACTGGGATTGAAAGTGAATAATCTGCTAGGGAAATAGGTACCTGTTCGACACCAGGAAATTTATTAATTTATCTTGGTAAGTACATATTTGGAAAAACAATTGCTATTTGTGATAGCACAGTTCTTTTTTTCCCAAAACTCATTGGCGTTTTGAATCAAAAATAGAGGTAATCTTAATTGGGTTGATTCAATCACCTTTGCATTTTCTAAATCTTTGATTGTAGAATAAGTATCTGAAGTTCCCCTTTTTTGTTTGTTGTTGTTGTTGTTGTTGTTGTTATTATTATTCGATTACCATTTTGTCTGGGAGGTTTGGAGGACTTTTATTTGGTTCACTCTACCATAATAGTTCTCATGCCATAGGTCAGGGATACAATCTGGGTTTTTACCAAGTTATTAAATATATGTATTTTCACAGTAGAATCTAGGACTAGGGAGAAATAAAAGGCAGTATTACGCTTTTCCAAGTGTAGAATTACCTTGATAAATAGTCAAGAGTAAGCACTGTGAGATAGACTTGAGCCAGGATACCATCAACTCACTGTTTTTGATAAGACTGCTCTGACTGGTATATACAGAGGCATTTGGGGTCAGTGTTTAATAACCCATTGAAAGTCTAATAATTTCACTTTTACAAATTCACAGTCATTTGTGGTGGAGGTTCCTCTGGGAAAGCTTTAAGGACCATTCTCAATACAAACTTGTGGCCACATTGATGAGGCCTTTCTCGAAATGCCTCAATAAATCTGTAAACCAGTTTATGTCTGGGAATAAGGTAGGAGACTGTGATACTCACCACAGTGACTATAGTCAGATGTCTGCCCAAAAGATGTATGAATATTCTACTTAAAAAAATCCAGCAATATTTTAGTAGATTGCTGATTTTCTTTATTTATAGGAACCTTATTGGTTTGGATGACAAAACACAGATGGTCAGAACACTGGGATTACTATTTCAGTCGATGATGATGATGATGATGATGATGACAATTTTGCCTACTTTGTTTTAGATGGTTACATGACCACCGCTGGTCTCCCATGTTTTCACTGTTATTGAATACAAGAAACTCAAAGTCATGGCAGCATTTCTCACATTGATTTCTGCTAACAGAAGGCAGTTACTCTACTTTTCAAGTAAGATGATGTTTCACTCACCAAACATGGCTGAATATCATAGTGAAGAGAGTGAACACAAGATCTTCTCTAGGATATGGTACTTATTACTCCCACAGTCCAATTTCCCCAAGCCTTAGAACCCCTTCATCTACAGTCAGACATCAAAGTTCTATCATTTTACCTTCATTGAATATACTGTCGAGCCCAGACTTCAATTAATCACTCCTTCAGTCTGATAATACTACTATTGGTGCTTGAACCAAATATTTAATCCTGAATCCAGGTTAAGTAAATTTATAAATGTAAATGATATTGAATCCAATTATATGTTTTGTTCTATTCTAATACCCTCAGCTTCCATTTACGTACAAGTTCTACAGACATCTACTGATATAAAATTTTTGATGTCTTGCCTATCTTATCACTTTCTGATATGTTTTATGTATATATATATACACACATATGTTTTATGTATGTATATATGTATTTATGTATGTATGCATATATGTATTTATGTACATATATACATATATAAAACATATAACATATTTCAAACATTATATTAACTGTGCTGCTGCAGTCTACGAGTAAAATATGACTTTATGTTGGTTATACCAGACAAAAATCTAGAATTTAAGTTGTAAAGAAGAGTTCTAGTTCTTTTTTTCCTTTGAGAATTCACCTGAAATTAGGGACAAACATGGAAAAAGAATAATGTTTGTCACTGCTGTCCTGTTATTTACAAGTAAATAAATATTTGTTTTCTGCTCTTGAAGCCCAATTGTCCCCTTTACATCTTGCCAAATACTGCAAAAATCTACCAATTCCTTGTTTTTCATTTGGAATACCTTTAATCTATCTTTTGTTCAGTTGCCAATCTAATATTTCATGATACTAATCTGACTATATTTTTTTCTCTAAACTTCTCAGCGATTTGCTATAACTAGCAAGATAAAGGTAAATCAGAACTTCCTGTAATTCTTAAAATTATCTCAGTTTCTATTCTCATTGCCTATGTTTATGCTCTCTCCCTCCACACAGAGGGAAGCATAACTTCTTGAAGTGACTTTAAATTATTCATGGACAAAGATTTTATTTTATTTTAATAACATGTCATCCAGCACAAGATAAATGTTCCATAAATACTAAAACACACACACATACACATCTAAAACAAACAAAAGAAGCCTACTTGAAAAGAAAAAGTAAGTTGAGTGAGCCATTATAAAACTGTAGAAATTGCAAAATGTTTTATTAGTGCAATGAAAGACAAAATTGTCATCATCACCATGCAACTCCTGAAATAGACAGATGTATGTGGAGGTATCTGATGTATGACAAAGGAGGCACAAGTGCAGTAAAAAAAGGGTGACCTTTAAAAAAATATATAAGAATGTACAATTGGATGCACATATGAAGTAAAATGTATTGATTGGCCACTAGCTCACCTCATATATAGAAAAAAATTTCAGACCCAAATGCAAAAGGTAAAAAATAAATCTTCTGGAAGAAAATATAGGATGTTTTCATGGTCTTGACGTAGGCAGATACTTATTTAATATAACAAAAAGGACTAACTGTAGAATAAAACTTTAATAAACTGGACTCTAATTAGAATAAAAACTCTGATGATTTCAAAAATATTTTATATGAGTGAAAAGAAAACCCCTGAAATGAGCAAAACTTTTTAAAATTTATTTTACTCAATAACTCTAATTAGCTCTGAAGAAATATTCAGCTTGTATGAGTTAATAGAAAAACAAAAACAAAATCTAAACCTGATATTTTTCTAGGCTGTTTGCTTCACTTCACTTGCTTTTTATTGATTTGTTGTTTTAATTAGGCAGCCAAGATTCTAGATCAAATTGCATGATTCTTAACTAGATATGAGGTTGTAATAGCGTTTGCTTCACATTTTTTCTTGTCCTTGGTGTTTTGGTTTACACCTATTTGGATCCATTCTGCCATATTTCCTTATCTTTATAGAGATAGATAAAGCAGTGCTCAAAAGTCCATTTTCTTAATTTATTAATACATTAGTGAAAAAATCCTCACAGGTGTGTGATATTCCTTCTTGCTTTTTTCACCTTACATGGACCTGGTATATGGTTGTGAGACTGGGGAAAGGATAAGTTTTATTGTCCCAGGAAATGATTGGGCCTACAACTATGAAGGAAGAGAGACAATAGATTTTAAAGATTTTAGGTTTATTAATAAAACTAATCCTGTCAAATATATATATATATATATATATATATATATATATATATATATATATTTGCATATCTTGACATTGCATATCCCTTGTGCACTTAAGCCAAACTACATTTTGATGATAGAGAATAAGAAAACATACTCAGGATCATTTTCTATATGTTCCCTAGTTCTTACAGAAAAACTAATGACATTTATTTGCCAGTATTTTGTAAGTGCTTTACTTCAACAATACTTGTAAGCTTTAAGTATTTTTAAGTAAACATATCAAAAGTTAAAGGGATAGGAGTTTATGAGGTATTCTATTCAGGGATGATCTTAATAAGTTTTAAAATTAATCTTCTGAATTTCTGTATCCTTGGGGACCTCACTCTACTTAAGCACATAAACCTCTGATCAAATAGTTTGATATAAAGAAAAAATATATGAATTATCTTGGAGCAGTTTTCCATATTTTGTTCTTTCCTTTGTCATGATTTACCTTAGCACAGACATCGAGAGTCCAATCATTTTCCATAGCAGCTATTTAAATAATAAATCAATTCGTGAAAATGTGCTAATAATTTTCTTCTCTGAGAATATAATTATTTTTAAATACAATTCTCCTAGAGATACAGTTGCTTACATCATAAGAATGACAGTAACAGGAATCTAACAGTTTTCACATTACAGTGAATTGTGTAATATTTTTGTTCTTCACAAAATGAGTCCCATAATGAACAGTTACTCTGTATCTACAACTGGCTCTTTTCTAACATATAGCAAATTTCCTCCTACCATGCAACAATCATAAATGGAATGTCAGTTTTGTTTTTTTCTTGGCCCCTGCATGAACTCTCAGGATTTTCTCATAGATTAATACCTTCTCATAAATAAAGTCATATTGATACACTAATGACTATTATACATATTACTAAGTATTAAAAATTATACTAATTAAGGAAATTAAATGACATAATAGCAGATATATGACATTTACGTATTTTTAAAATATATTTTTATTGCTACTTAATGGTACAGACACTGATAAATGTCTACTGAAGATACAGTTCTCTTCCTCTTTAGTCACGCTTTTTCTGAAGTTTTATAAATGACAATGCATTTAGCTAAGACACTTGTTTCTTTTGACCTATGTGATATAATTGATATACGAAAAATTGCATACATTTAATGTAAACCTCTTGATAAGTTTGGACATATTTATGCGTTCATGATACTATCACCATAATCAAGGAATTAAACAAATTCATCATCTCAAAAATTTGTGTGTGTGTGTGTGTGGTGAGATCTATTCTCTTAAAGGACACAATACTGTGTTATTAACTATAGGTACTATGTTGCACAGCAGATTGCTGCTAGGTTTGTTCATGTGATATAGTTCTAGCAACTGATGTGCAAAAGTGATTGTGATGATATTTCAGATATGGCTGTTGAAGGTAATGTATTGGCAAAGTTCTTCAGAAAGTGTTCTCTCTTTGTTCTTTCTTCCTTCTTGTTCCTTCCCACAACCTGGAACACATATATGACATGAGAACAACCTTCTTATAATAGAGGTTTTCAGTCCATAAAACCTAGGATTCTGGAGCAGTGAAATAAAGTCTGTGTCTCTGATACTCATGGAGGGGCTACTGAAGGCTTGTACTACCTACTTCTGGGATTATTTCATATAAAATTAAACATTTATTGTGTTAATTACCTTTTTTGAGGCTTTTGTTTTATGCAGCTGCTTAATTCAAATGCATGCACTAATTATAAGTAAATAGATTAAACCATTTCACTGGTGGGAGTTTTTGTTTCTGCATTTAGAGACAATTAATCAAAAATATTAAAATACTTAAAAGTAGTGCTTTATAAGTACCTTTATGAAAAAATATAGAGTTATCTTTATTTTAGCTCTTTAAGCTCCTTAGCCTATGGAGCTATTTTTTTTCTCTAGATTTATTGATATATAATTTATATGTAACATTGTTTTAGGTGTACAATGTATTGATTTGATACACATATACTGCAAAATTATTACCACCACAGCATTAATTAATGCCTGCATCATGTCACATAATTACCATTTCTTTTCATGGTAAAAACATTTAAGATTTACTGTCTTAGTAACTTAAATGTAATCATTATGCTGTATATTAGACCCCCAGAACTTAGCTGTAAGTTTGTACTCTTTGATCAGCATCTCCACTTTCCTCCCACCACCCAACCCCTTGTAACCACTGTTCTAGTCCACTTCTATGAGGCTGACTTTTTTAGATTTTATATATAAGTAATATGATACAGAATTTGGCTTTCTGTCTGACTTATTTCCCTTAGCATAATGACCTCAAGATCCATCCATATTTTTGCAAATGGTAAGGTGTCTTTTTTTTCATGGCTAAATAATATTCTGTTGCATATAGGTACCAAATTTTCTTCACTCATTCATCCATTGACTGTCATTTAGGTGTTTCATATCTTAGCTGTTGTGAATAATGCAGCAATGAATATGGGAGTGCTGATATGTCTTTGATATACTGTTTTTATTTCCTTTGAATATATACCCAGAACTGGGACTACTAGATCATATGATAGTTATATTTTTAATCTATTGAGGAAACTTCATATTCTTTTCATTGTAGTTGAACAAATTTGCCTCCTCACCAACAATGCAAAAGGGTTCCTTTTTTCTCCTTAACACTTGCTATCTCTTGTCCTTTTGATGATATTCATTTCAACAGGTATGAGGTAATACCTCACTGTAGTTTCGATTTGCAGTTTCCTGATAACTAACAATGCTGAGTATCTTCTTATGTTCTTGTTGTGCATCTATCTGTATTCTTTGAAAAAAATGTCTATTCAGTTTTTCTGCCCATTTTTTAAAATAGGACCAATATACACATTAGACCAGATAAACTTAACACACATTTACAGAACATTCTATTCAATAGCAGAATACACTTTCTCAAGTGCACATGAAACATTATCCAGCATAGATCATATTATAGGCCACAAAACAAAATTTAAATTTAAGCAGATTGAAATCATATAAAGCACTTTTTCTGACCACAGTGGTATGAAACTAGAAATCAATTATAAAAAGAAAAATGGAATGTTCATAAAAACCTAAAGATTAAACACCATGCTCCTGAATAACCAATGAGTTAAAAAAGAAATCCAAAAATATGTTAAAACAAATGAAAATGGATACAGTATGTGGGGTGCAGCAAAAGCAGTTCTAAGGGAGAAATTTATAGTGATGAATGCCTTCATTAAGAAAAAAAAATAATCCTGATTTATTTTTTTCCCCTCATACTCTCATTTATACAAATCATGAGAGGATTCTTTTGGTTTTTCTTTGTAATACATTCAGGTACCAGTTCTTCATCAATATGCCCCCTGCTACCACTGTAGTCTAAGCCCAAAGCCACCAACCATAATTTCTCTGTCAGGCCAATAAAAATCCTAAGAAGGCTTCCTTCTCTTACTTTTACGTTCTGTCTATAGAGCAGTCAGGGAGAGAGGCTGAAGATAACAGTGCTGTTACTTAAAGCAGCTTCACTTTCCGTGTGTGTGTGTGTGTGTGTGTGTGTGTGTGTGTGTGGTCTGCTTTTATTTTTATTTGATTGCCTTTTCATCACTTTTATATTTACTTACCTTTTGCCTCTCTTTTTCAGTACTCTTAGTGTGCTATTACAGGAGCTTATTTCTATCTCTTTCTTTGTTGAATCTCAAATTTTATTATAACATCTGACACATAGGATGTGCTCAATGTATATTTTTTGAACGAATTGTAAAACTTGGAATAAACTTATATGTTTACTATCAGCAGAATGTTCAAATTACAGGAAATTTATTTCATGAACACTTTTCTGCTGTATAAATAATTATATAAAATATTTTTTATTTTATATAAATTTTACTTTTTTAGAAGAGTTTTAGTTTAATAGAAAAATTATAATAATAGTACAGAGTTCTGTCATAACCCATACATAGTTTTAGATTTTAATAACATCTTACATTTGTATTGAACATTTGTTATAAATAACAAATGAATATTAATACATTATCATTAACTAAACATACCTTATTCAGATTTCCTTAGATTTTACCTAATTTCTTTCTTTGCTTCCAGTATCCAATTCAGAATAAGACATTATTCATTATATTTCATTTCATTAATCATTCAAATTTATTCATTATTCTCCTTAGGTTACTCTTGTCTGTGAAAGTTCCCCAGACGTTTCTTGTTCTTGATAACCTTGACATCTCTGAAGAGAAACAGCCAGGTATTTTACAGAATTCCCTTCTATTGAGATTTGTCTGATGTTTTTCTCAATAGAAATCTGAGGTCATGGTTATGGGAGGAAGAACTCAGAGGTACAGTGCCATTTTTATCACCTGGTGTCAAAGGTGCATCCTATCAACCTGACATCAACATTAATGATATAACATTGAGCACTTGGCTTAAGTAGTGTTTATCAAGCTTTTTTATTATAAAGGCTTTCTCTCCCTTTCTCTTTTTATTAAATCCCTTTTTATCCTGTACTTCTTGGGAGAAAATAATTATGCTCAGTTTACATATACAAATTACCAAATCATACTCTGTCTCCTTGAAGACAGAGTATCTACATAAATTATTTAGAATTTTCTACATTGTATATTTGTCTTTTTATTTATTTATTTTTTGGTTTAAGCATTTATTTATATCAATATGGGTTCATGTGTACTTAATTGATATTTTCAGTTATAATTCAATGCAACTTTATTTATTTTGCTATCCAAATTATTGAAAATTTTGACCACTGGGAATTTTTTCAATTGTCTTCTGTGTCCTTTGATATACTTCCATTATTGTAAGTTTTGTTTTGTCTTGTTTTGTTTTGACTGCTTCCTTACTTGCTGATATTACAAGATTCTCCATGTGTATTTTCTGCCTCCATCCCAGAATAAGTTACTTCTCCAAGGAGTGTAGGTCTTTAAAATTGGTGAATTGTAGTAAAACCAAGCAGATGATTCCACACATTTTCAAACTTAGGTCAGCACCTCTTTTTTCTACCAAATTCAATGAGATTGATTCATACATTTGTAATATATTTGGGTTCATATATATCTCATAAAATGAGTTAGGAATTGTTCCCCTGCTTCTATTTCCTAGAAGAGTTTGTGTATAATTGGTGCCTTTTTTTTCTTAAATGTTATTTTTTTTATTTTTTAAAACTTATTCATTTATGTTTTTATGGTGACATTGGTTAACGAAATCCAATCAGTTTCAGCTGTATATTTTAACGCTAAGGCATATATATGGACCTTACTGTATGTTCACCTTCCATAGTTAGACTTCTTTCTGTCACAACATATTTTACCTCATTTACCCCATCTACCTTCTCCTTCCCCTCACCCCCTGCACTCCGGTAACAACTAGTCTATAGTCCATGTCCATGAGTCTCTGTTCGTCCTAGTTTTTTCTTGCTTTTAAGTTTATATCCCACATATAAGTAATATTATGTGATTTTCAACTTTTTCTCTCTGGCTTATTTCACTTAGCATAACTATCTCGAAGTTCATCCATCTCATCACAAATGGCAGTATTTCCTCTCTTCTTATGGCTGAATAATATTCCATTGCATATATGTACCATTGCTTCTTTATTCAGTCATCTATCATAGGACAATTTCGTTGTTTCCATGTCCTGGCCACTATGAATCATACTGCTATGAACATCGGTGTGCAAATATCTTTTCGGATATGAGTTTTCAAGTCTTTGGGGTAAATACCCGGTAGAGAGATCGCTGGATCATATGGTAGATCAATTCTTAGTTTTTTGAGGAACCTTCATACTGTTTTCTATAGTGGCTGTACCAATTTGCAGTCCTACAAGCAGTGTTTAAAGGTTTTTTTTTCTCTGCACCATCTCCAACATTTGTTACTACTTGTTCTGTTGATTATAGCTATTCTAACAGGTGTGAAATGGTATCTCATTGTAGTTTTGATTTGCATTTCACTATAGCTAGTGATGTTAAGCATCTTTTTATATGGTTTTGGTCATGTGTATGTCCTCTAGGGAAAAGAGGCTGTTCAGGTCCTCTGCCTATTTTTTAATTGGATTGTTTGTTTTTTTGTTGTTATTGAGTTGTATGAGTTCTTTGTATATTCTGGATATTAGGTCTTTATCAAAGACATTGCTTGTAAATGTATTTTCCTATTCAAATTGTTGTCTCTTTACCTTGTTGATGGTTTCTTTTGCTGAGCAGAAGCTTTTTAGTTTAATCTAGTCCCATTCATTTATTTTAACTTTGACTTCTCTTGCTTTTGAGGTCAAATTCATAAAATCCTCTTTAAGTTCAAGGTCCTTGAGTTTAGTTCCTATGTTTCCTTCTGTGCATTTTATTGTTTCAGGTCTTATATTCAGGTCCTTATTCCATTTTGAGTTAATTTAGGTGTGTGGTAATAGACAACAGTCTAGTTTTATTCTTTTGCAGGTGGCTTTCCAGTTTTCCCAGCACCATTTATTGAAGCCTAAAGTCAGTAGAAGGAAATAAATCAGCAAAAAGAGAGCAGAAATAAATGAAATCGAAAAGAACAACAACAAAAGAACAATAGGAAAAGTAAATACAACGAAGAGCTGGTTCTTCGAGAAGGTTAATAAAATTGACAAACTCCTGGCTAGACTCACTAAAGAACAAAGAGAAGGGACATAAGTAAACAAAATCAGGGATGAAAGAGGGAAAACTACAACAGACACTGCAGAAATACAAAGGATCATACAATAATACTATGAAAAAATATATAACACCAAATTTAAAACCTAGAAGAAATGGACCAGTACTTAGAAAACTACAACCTTCCTAGACTGAATCAAGAAGATCTGACAAATCTAAATAGACTGATCAGTAGTATGGAAATTGAAACAATCATCAAAAACCTACCAAAAAGTAAAGGTCCAGGACCAGACGGCTTCACCAGTGAATTCTAGCAAACATTCAAAGAAGGTTTAATACCTATACTCTTCAAACTCTTCCAAAATATCAAAGAGAAGCTAATACTTCCCAACTCATTTTATGAGGGCAATATTACTCTGATACCAAAACCTGGAAAAGAGAACACACAAAAAAAGAAAACTATAGACTGATATCTCTCATGAACACAGATGTAAAAATCCTAAATAAGATACTAGCAAATGGAATACAGCAACATATTAAAAAGATTATACACCATGATCAAAGGGCTTTACCCCAGAGGCACAGGAATGGTTCAACACATGTAAATTGATTAATGTGATACATCACATAAACAAATTAAAAATTAAGAATCATATGATCATTTCAATATATGCAGAAAAAGCCTTTGACAAGATAAAGCATCCATTTATGATCAAAACACTTCACAAGATTGGTACAGAAAGAAAGTACCTTAACACAATAGAGGCCATCTATGACAAACACTCAGCCAACATTATACTATAAACCTTCCCTCTAAGAGCAGGAACATGGCAAGTCTGTCCGGTATTGTCATTGTTCTTCAATATAACATTGGAAGTCCTAGCAAGTGCAATCAGACAAGAGAAAGCTATAAAAGGCATCTAAATAGGAAAAGAAGAAGTCAAACTGTCACTATTTGCATATGACATAATTTTCTATATAGAAAACCCTAAAGACTCCACCAGAACACTACTAGAAACAATAAACAAATACAATAAAGTTTCTGGATACAAAATCAGTGTTAAAAAATCCATAGCATTCCTATATTGTAATAATGAAGCATCAGAAAAATAATATTCCATGTGCAAAAATTATTTGCCCGTATAAATATGGGTTTACTTCTGGACTCTCGATTCTGTTCCACTGATCTGTATGTCCGTTTTTCTGCCAATACCATGACATTTTGATTACTGTTGCTTACTAGTATAACCTGAAGTCAGGCAGAGTGATGCCTCCAGCCTTATTCTTTTTTCTCAGGCTGGCTTTGGCAATTTGGGGTCTTTTGTGTTTCCATACAAATCTGATGGTGTCTGAAAATGCTTTCTAGTCCCTGCTCCTTTTCCTCGTCTTTGGTAATGCCCATTATTCTTATGTTTCCTCTCTTGTTGGTATCAGTTAGTTCTTGTATTTCTTTTTCATTATTTTTCATTCTTCGATTTCTCTCTTCTTCCTTCTGATTTACTATGTCTGTAAACATATTTTCTGGAGATTTTTCTCTTTCTTTCTTAGATGTCTTGCCGCTTTGGTTGTTCATGGTGCTTAATGGACTATTTCTCCACCTGGGCATTAATGGAAATGTATTCTGCTATTTTTTCAGAAAGAAGATTTATTATATAAATGTCTCTTTAGCCTGTTGCAAAGAAGACACTTTTCTTTTGGTTTCCAGTAGGTGGCATCTAAGCCTCTTGGATCCCTGCTGTATATAAAGCATTAATAATGCCTTTTTATTTTCTTGTAGATATTTAAGTATGCTTGCTTCCCTTAGGCTCAGTCCCTGTCACTGTTAGCAATAGTTTCCATAACGTTTGCTTAGATTTCCCTGGGGCTCTGTGGTGATAAGTATCTGAGAGTATGGGGGTAGGGGCCCTCTGAGTTGGGGGGTTGCGGGCTACAGCTCAGCCTTGGTTTTGCAATGGTGACTGGTAAAAATCAACTGTTGTTTCTCTGCTGTCCTGCTTTTCTTTTAACTCTGATGACTGGGCTCTGCCACTGGCCGTGTGGAGCTCCAGCTCTCCCAGGCAGGGCTGCTCAGAGAACTCATCACACCTTCTTCCCTCCCCTGCTCCTACAGTGAGCTCTAGATGCGAGAGGCAGCTTCTTTGTTTTTCTCAGTCCCACCACCTTGCACCCTGGGTCTGACCTATGGTAGCTCTTATGTGCAGATCCCATGCTCAGACGTGCTGTTGTGAAGTTTGGGTGTTTTTTGTTGAGGTTTAGATGTTCAGCTTATTATTGTTTCAAGGGGAGACAATCTGGGGATGTCTCTCACTCTGCCATGTTTCTCCAAATCTCCCTTCCTTAAGTGTTTTTTACATCATCTATAAAACAATCTAGCTTGAACTGTTTCTTTTCGGAGGATTTATTAATTACTGATTTAATGTTTTCAATAGATATAGGCTTATTAAGATCATATAATCCTTGCACAATATTTGATAGTGTCTTTCATGGATTTGTTCATTTTATCTAAGATATCAAACTTCTGAACATTTGGTTGTGTTTGTAAGTATTTCTTAGTGCCCTTAACACTTTTTAACAAATAGAAAGTTACTAATAATATTTATATTGAAGGAAAAAATCTCAGTTCAACCTCTTTTTTACTTGCAATTGATGCAACTAAAGTGATGGAGAAAAAACTCTCTTTAGATTATGAAAAAATTAATGTTAAATTTGCTATCTAAAACACATTTTGGTCACCATTAATTCTAAGATAATCAGCTGATATACAAGTGTTCATTTTATAATTGCATAAAAATACTAATATTTATAAATTAAAGCAAAAGTCTTTCAAAGCTCTCTCATGCATGTAAATTGGAGAGTAGTCACAAGCAATTAAAGTTCAAAATAATTTCAGAATTCCTTATTTAATATACAAATTATCAATATGGAAATATTGCAAAATTATCTTTCTTTAAAAACTAAGCATCAACTGAATAAATTAGAGTGAAATAATGCACTACCATGGCAAAAAAAAAACTTGTTTTGTGGCTGAATTTCTAAATTGAAATAAGAAACTCATCAGTCATTTTTATTTTTATAAAATAGCTGATAGGATTCTTACATTTCACATTTGCATATAGTATAAAATCTCTGTTTATGGCAAAACATTCATGTGTGTAGCAAAATGTATTATTGCATTTTGGTTAAGAAGAGTTGACACAAAACATGAAAACAAATACTCACTCAGAAATATTCTTCCTTAATTTTGGAACCATCTCTACATGTATATATGAAAATTCATATTTTAAAACATATAGCTGTCTATGAGAATAAAAATTAAAAATTATCATTTATTGTACACCTACTCTGATATAAATATTATCTTAGTTATTTGAGATGTTATCATATTTCATTTTTTCAGCAGTTTGTGTTAGATCTTATTATCTCTATTTTACAGGCTTAAATGGGTATGGCAGTTGCCAAATTTATAAGTATTCAATTGATGAACTCTGCTTTCCATTTAGGTACACTTGATTCCAGGCCCAAATTATAAAGCACTGTACAGTACCATCTATTATAATAGATTTTCCCATTTTCATATCCACATAAAACAGAAATTTGAAAAGTTACACATAGTCAGATACCACACTTATCAGGGTGATCGCTTTGTAAGTTACATAAGTGTATAATCACTATGTTGTACAGCCGAAACTAATATAATATTGTATGTCAACTATAATTAATTTTTTTAAAAAATTTAAAAAATAAGTTACATATAATAACATTATGGCATATACCTGAAAAAGTTGTTATAAATAACTGAATAATTAATATGACAGATTGCTATTAAAATGTAGATGATTTTTAATAAAGTATAACATTAATATATGTTATAAATGTAGATTCATCTAGAAGATTCATTTACGAATGACCATGCCTATATCCTTCAGCAAAACTTACGCTTCATTCTCAACTTTACCACTTGCCAACTGGGTAATGTGAAATAATTTATTCAAATATTCTTTTTTCTTCTTGGTTTCATCAACAACAAAATAAATACAATAAAATTTCATTTATTATAGGGTTTTGGGTACATGTATTAAGGTTCTCCAAAAGAACTGAGCCAATGAGGTGTTTATTATAGGAACTGGCTCACAGGATGATAGAATTCAAAAAGTCACATGATCTGACATCTGCAAGCTGCAGAACCAGGGAAGGCTGAGCTATAATTTGGTCTGAATTTGAGGGCCTGAGAATTAGAAGCACTGAAGTCCAAGGATAGGAGAAGATAAACGTTCCAGCTCAAGTAAAGATAGCAAATACACTCTTTCTTACCTTTTTGTTCTATTTAGGCAACTCACTTGATTGGATGATGCTCACCTGAATTGGTGAGGGAATTTACTCAGTGTACAGATTCAAATATCCTCTCAAATACATTCAAAATATATATATATATATTTAGCTGAGTTAGCATCCCTTAGTCTAGTCAAGTTGATATAAATTAACTATCACGGGAGAATGAAATGAATTAAATGAGTCACCATATAAAATACATACAAATTACTTTTCAAAACACTTGTCACAGAGTTATCAATAATATAACTATTATCTACAACACATACTATCAAAATTATTGAGATATGGGACATAAACAGTTAATCCATGAGTTTTGTGAATTTACTATAAGAAATGTTTGATATATTACTTCACTAATACGATTTGACATAAAAATTCCCTTTAATTATTTACATACTTACTGGGAAATATGGGAGATAATTAATGTAATGAGTCACACCATAATGCTAGCAACAACTTAGCTGGAATCAGAGTTGTTGATGTGACCTAGTGAATAAGAAGTATAAATTTTACAAATACAAATTTGTCTTTATAAAATACAATAAAAGAGTGTCAATATTATAGTTAATAATATTATAATAACTATATATATGCCAGGAGGGTACTAGACTAATTGAGGGGGTCACTTTTTAAACTATATAAATGTCTAACCACTATGCTGCAAACTTTGAACTAATATAAAATAATATTGAATGTCAACTTTAATTGAAAAAAAACAATAAAAAAATAAAAAGTAAAAAAGTGTCCTATATGATGAATCAAATTACCTTACTGTTGCACTCTTTTCTAGCAAAAGATTGTTTTTCCAGAAGAAGCATCATATACATTACTTTATATTAGCTTATCAAAGAATTATATATCATATTGGCAAGGTCTGACTCTAAGAGAACAGATCACACTTTTCATATATTTCACTTCTGACTGTGCTAATAGCTTAATATATCACAGCTTCTTCAGTGAGAAAACAGGAAGAGCTACTTCATAAAATATTGGCAGAGTTTTAGTAGAGTATTTTGATGCATAGATAAAGATAATTAGAGGAAAAAGAAAAAAAGGCTAAATGTTTGGACCTAATTCTTATTTATCAGAAAAGGAAGTCAGAAAGGTTAGGATAAATAAATCAGTCAAATAATATTTCTGTGCATATACCTCCAGTTTTTGCATGTACCTCCATTCTGCACATATAATTTTAAGGTCTCAGCAATCATCGTGAATGAGGGCTTCTATGAAATTTTTACCAGTTAAATTTTTCTTAAAACTTTATTAAATAGCCTCTCTTTTTCATATTGAAATAGAGAAAAAACACATTTTCATTATTTATCACCTTGGTAAAGTTTTTTATTTTTTATTTTTAAATTTTTTTTACTGTATTTCAAATAATGGGAAATGAGTTGCAGAGGATAAGCTAAACATAAACATAGTGCCTTTATCTCCCTTTTCAGTAACTACTTTACCTCTTCTAAGATATTATAGTATTATATTCTACATATTATTTATTATTTTTCATCTCTAGATTCTCAACACTTTCGTTGTTCATTATTCTACTATGTATGTACTTTCAGATATGCTCTACTACTTAACTCTTGAGTCTCTGACTGGAAATCAATCTATATATCCACAAAGTGAAATTTCACAAATTCAGAAAAAGAATTAATACCATGAAAAAATAATTGCTGGAGAATCATGAAACAGACAATTCTTAGAACTCAGAGAGGCTTGTGAATCAGTCACATTTACACTGGCCACAGTGGAACAATTTTATGAATATATAGAGCATTCATTAGATATTAGAAAGGTTCGTCATTTAGTAGTAGGCTAGGATTTACTCCAGAACTGCCCTTAAAAAAGTCTATAAATAAACTTCAAACGTTTCAGTTGATCTGTAAATAACTGCCAGCCAGAACAAAATTAAACACTAATTATTTTTTAAATTCAGCTTATGAAAATATAAATTTAAGAATATTCTCTATTAAAATTACTAATCAGACAAAGAAGCAGGAAAATATGACTCATAAAATTAGAAAAATAGCCAATAAAGACATAATTCATAATGACAAATTCATAGAGCAAAAATTCATAAAGATTATGATGATTTAAAGAAAACAACATAATAAGGAGGGAAATGAAGATATAGAAAAAAACCAAGTATCTGAAATAAAAAAATTTTCTGGATGATATACTTAGCAGAGTAGTGCCAGTAGCATAAATATCAGTTTATTTGAAGATATATCGTATAAATTAATCATATTCAAATTAATCACAAGAAATGACTGATTACCTGACCTTTAATTATCTTTATGCTGAAAATATGTAACAGTGTTAGCAACTTGTGGACTTATGGGACAATATTAAGTGTCCTACATGTGTAATTGGAGTCCAAAAAGAAGATTTGAGGAGGAAAAAGTACATATTTACATAAATAATAGCAAAAATATTCCAAATTGGAAGAAAATTATAAACCCATAATTTTAATTTAGTCTGTAAGACCCAAACTGGATAAACATTTAAAAATAAATAAACACACACACACACAGCAACATATATCATACATTAGTTCCAGGAAATCATTGATAAAAATAATTTTGTGTGTGTGTGTGTGTGTGTGTGTGTGTGTGTGTGTGTGCATGAAATTGGCTAATAGTTTTTACTTTTATTTTTATGTTTATTTTTTTTATTACGGTGACATTAGTTAATGAAATCCAGTACATTTCAGGTATATAATTTAACAGCAAGGCATATAAGTGATGTAGTTGTCAACCTTTTCTGTCTGGCTTACTTCGCTTAGCATGATTACATCAAAATAATACTGTTAATAACAGTGTTAAAGAGAAAAAAATTTGAATGAGAAAATAGAAAATAAGGAAAATCAAATGTTTTTAACAGATTCAATGCCACTACATCCAGAAAACAACAAAATGACGTATTTGAAGTACTTAAAGATTAAAGAAAATGTAAAAACTTTTTTAGAACTTTATGGTTAAATAAACATATAATACAATATTACCATGAAATACTATTCAGCAATTAAAAGGAACCAACTATTAATACATGGGAAAACTTAGAAGAATCTTAAAACAATTATGATGTGTGAAAAAAGATAATTTCAAATGAATATATGTTGTATGACTCCATTTACATAATATTCATGAAAAGACATTATTGCAGAAATAAAAACATATTCGTGATTACTAGGGGTTAGAGATGGGAGAGGTTGGGATGCCTATTAAAGAAGTAGCATGAAGGAGCCTTTTGATGATGATAGTTTTGTATATTCATTGTTGTAGTTACACTAAGCTATATGTGTAATGATATTGCATAGATTTACACATGCACACGAAGAAACACACAAATGAGTGACTATATAACTGGTGAAATCAGAATATGCTTTTTGTATTATACCAATATCATATTCCTGGATTTGCTATTGTGCGCTATATATTCTTTTTGCTTGGCTTCTTTTGCATACCTTATGGTATTGAGATTCATCCAAGTTGTCATATGACATCAGGAATTCATTAAATTTAATTATAAAGTGTATCTCTATTGTATTGTTATACCATAATTTGTTCATCCATTTCTCTGCTAGTCACTGTAGATATTTCCTTCCTAGTTTTTGGCCATTATCTTTTCTGAATTCAACAATATGTACATAAAAATAGTTTTACTATTAACAATATATTTGCAAACATGTTATACTATCAATTTACAGTAATAAATAGGAATCTTACAATTAGAAAAATTACCTTTAAATATATGTATTAAAAATTTAACTTTAATTGAAATGCTGTAGTATCAACAGTATGCCCTTGAGCTGTACAGGAAGCAGAGTTTCGAGTTTTACATAAGCCATTGAGAGAGTACAAAAGTGCAGTCAATAGACTTCTTGAACAAGGGAATTCAACTCATCAGTATTCCATTTTGCAGTTGAACATAGATTAGAGAAGATTCTGATGTGACTGTTAATCATTAACATTTTTTGTTTTAGCATAAGGTTGAGTGATTCTTCATACTGTGAATTTTATGAGTTGAATGACATTCAATACAATTGGCTTCATGTTGTATTAAAAGGTCTATCAATAAAAATGTTTCAATATTTTCTATGAAAATATATAAGCATGACATTATTTGCCTAACTCTGCATTGAACCATCTGAGCTGTTTAGGTTGGATGTCACAATAGGTAATTTAGATTCGTACTGGTCAATCCACTTAATCTATACAAATATTTTGAAACTAAATCAATTACTCAGTGGTCCAGATAAACCACTAAGAAAGCCGAACTGAGTAGTTTAGCAGTCACAGCTCATTTGTATAGGCTTAGATCAAGAAACTCCTAAGAGAAAGGTCAAAAAATAAAATGCTCACAGAAAGTAGTATGTATACTCTATAGGAAATGTCACCAGGCTTGGTTTCTATGTCAATTTAGTTGAAATGAGTTGGAGGGTTCAAAGGATGGAAAATACCTATGAATTTATTTGATGACATTAGGACTTAAGTATTAAAGTTTTAGGTGTGCTGATTGTGTTATTCTTCTCTAAAAGACAGCCATGCAATGGACTTCATTAGCAGAGGTCTAAATGAGGGAAAAGAATGGTTCTGTTCTTTATATGTCATCTTTACATGTTAGAAAAATACAGTGTATGATCTCCATGTGAACTGTGTTACCTAAACTGCTATAGATACCTCATCAATTTATAAACCTTTAAAAATGCTGTTTACATTTCTACAATATACAAAACTTGGATTGCTATATTTGACTAAAACATTTCCCTAATTCCCTATGCTTTTAAGATAAAGTCATAATCTACTGCACCAAGCACGTAAGACCCATCAAAATCCGACTCTGGATAATTATCCCATGACTATCTTTAGTCGGCTTTGGCTCTGGGCCTTAGTAAGTCATTCTTTCCTTAAAATAATGTTTTTCAAACTGTTTATGATCCTAGGAGTTTTCAGAAATAGCAAGGGCTCTATTTAACAGTAGGTTAAGAGTGAGGCGAAGGTGACGAATGGATGAGATTTGCCATCTCCTCATCATACCAACCCAAAGTGAGCTTTTTCTCTAAACTTCCCCTTATTTTTTGCCTTTCTCCTTTTCTGTCCTTAGTTCTTACTCTGGGTTTCCTATGGGTGAAAAGTAGATTCTGTTCCCAAAATTTAAATTAAAAATATATTAGGTAATTTTCTCCCTTTCTATTTATTCACATCATCTTATATGTTTTCTACTGTTTTCTCAAACTCTTTTAGTTTGAGAGAGCATGGGCTTTTGAAGACCTATACTTTGTTTACAGGTCATCTAAAAATGTACCATGTTAGGATGGATCTCTTAGCCATTTATTCCACAAGTATTTAGTTAATGATGACTTAGTGCAGGCACTGTTCTAGGTGTTCTGCAAATCCCAGTGATTTAAACAAAAACTCCTGCCCTTGGAAATATTTTGGTCTAGCAGAGAGAACATAGATACTTCAATGTAAGCACAATAAATAAGTAAATAATATAGTGTGTTAAAAGGAGAAAAGTGCTGTGAATAAAAGAAAAAGTAGATTAGGGTAAAAGGGAATACAGGATATTGGCATAAAGAGTAAGGGAAGGTTATAATTTTATGTAGCATAGTCAGGAATAGACTGTTTAGGTGGTGACAGATAAGCAAAGACTTGAGAAAGGTGAGAAAGCTAGCCAACCAGGTGGATAATCTGAAGGAAAGAACATTCTAGGCAGAAAGAACAGAATGTCTTTTGCCAGGACTTAGTCCATTGATAAGAGTAAGATTTCTGGCTAAGGTCATTTATCTATCCAATAAAATGAATAGACCAATCTTCTGTTACTTATCTCTAGCCACATAATCATAAATATCAGTGCATAAAGGAACCATAGAGATCAAATCTAAGTGTTTAATTTAGAGACAGGAAATGTTTCCAAGAGGTTAAATGATTCCTTGTGGCAGAATCAGGACTCCAATTGCTTATTCAACAGCAATATGTTGCTCTAAGGCTTCTAAAATGGTTGAAAGTGTGTGTGTGTGTGTGTGTGTGTGTGTGTGTGTGTGTGTGTGTGAGAGAGAGAGAGAGAGAGAGATAGCTATTATTAAAGACTTAGAAAAATCTAAGTAAATTGTTTTTACTTGCAGAATTACCTGACTTTCTTGCATGTAGAGTCAGAGCTACTCAACGTTAAACTGTTGTTTTATTTACTACAGAGAGCAGGTGAATATATGGAATCCTTCAGAGACCTGAGTTCCTGGCACTTATAAAAAGTCTGATACACTAGAAGCACTGTATTAAAGCAAGATCTGCTCACTGTCTTTAAATTCTCTAATGTACCTACAATCAGAAGGAGTAACAGCTTATCTTTTTATTACAATGTCATGTAAAGCATTTGATTTCCGAAACAAATATTTTTGGCTGACATGTGAAAATGTGGTCAGTTTGAAAATACAAGAAGGTGTAAATGAAGCTACTAGCATCTATTTTTGTTATTTTTAGAGAAAAGCGTACACACATACAGGTAACTTTCATCAATGCATAAGAAAAAAGCCTACACATATGTTAGTCTTATCAAATATTGTCATCGTTAGCACACTGAATGCAGCAACAAGTCTAGGTAGTAGTTAATATATGTAATTGCTTGCAAAATGTTAGGCACAGCAATTGTAGAAACTGCATGAATTAGAAAAGATATAATACTGTGCATTTATGAAAATATAGGTAGCATAAAACAGATACAAATAATGTGGAGAAGCCAAATGATATAATGCACATTTTCATTTTTATAGTGAATAGTCATATATTCTCATTTGATTATGTATTTTGTCCTATAAAAATTATTTTAAGTAAATACTATCTAATAAAAAGCTTAAATTTTAACTTCTGAGAAAGGAACATATAGGTAAAAGAGAAAACTATTAGAAAAAGGTAAAATTCTTAGGATGTATATTTTTCTGGATAATAAAAGAATATTTAACATTGTTGGAAACATAGAGAAATTTAATATCCCCATTAAACAAGTTTAATGAGTCTGATCTTTTAGAAAGACCGTCTACAAGGCCAAATAATGAGTCTGCCTACCCTTTCCTCTCCTTGAATGGCTTTCTGATGTGAACTGAAAAACCTTTTAGAAATATACCAGAATGGCAATTGGTTAAAAATATATAAATTCCTGAGGGTAGTAAAAATGACCTTTTTTTAAAGTATGCAATACTATATAAACAGTTTGTCAACAAAATATTATGCCTGAGGAAGAGTTAAGCATATCTAGGTAGTATTAATTGGGGTGAAATTTAGTTGGTTGAAGTATAAGTAAATTTAGAAACTATCATATTAATTAATTAAATATAAATAGATAATAGATTTAATCTTAGTGCTTGATCCTGTGGATAAAAATGATAAAAAAAAAAAAAAAATAGCTTATCTTTGCTCTCCAGAAATCAGAATGAAAGTCATGAAAGCCATACATAAAAATGATTGCTGTGAAATGATTTAAATGATTAGAGGAGTGTATTTTAATTAACTGTCTGCAAATGTTTTATGATAATGAGAAAAAGAACAGAAGAGATAAGTAAAAATTTCAGTGATTGAAACTTTTCCTTCACCCTATTCTTACTGCTCTGCTCTTCAGTAGGAAAGCCTACACGGATTACATATGATAAAAATTCAGCACAAATTTAGGGCAAAGACAGTTCCAGCATATATAAACTGACAAGAGTAAAAAAGAAGTCGTCTGTGATCCAAATAAGAGGACACAGAGAGCAGTTGTGAAGGCTCTAGTATCTTTAATGCATTTTAAATAGAAAAAAATTATTGAATCTTTTTCTCAAGTAAAATTTGCCATTCATTCTTTTAAATAAAAGAAAATGTGTAATAAATAATTATATACTAGCCTCGGTTATACTCTCAATGTTTTGTAATGAAAGGAAAATAGTCTCTTAAAATCACAAAATATGTCTTCATGATCATTTTAAAGTTATAGATTTTTTTCACGTTTGATACTCTACTAACAAATATTTTCTAAGTAAATCTTTAGTACTATAGCTTCAAAAGCTTCAACAATTTCCTACATATCCAATTATTAGGCTGTTGTTGAAAATAATATGCCTCATGATTGATATATTTTCATTCATAATGTCAATCTGTCAAATTAACTTCCAATGTTATATTAGGATCTTCAACAAATATGAAAATTCCTGAACTTTAAACTATTATGGCACCCATTGTTTTGATTTTTGTTATTCCCTTTAGATTTTCTAATTCTCAATAAAAAATTTTCTAGTACTATCCCTGAATTTTAATATTAATGCAATCTCATCATCTGTAATTTCATTTCATACTGAAGACATTCCGGTCAAAAATCAATAATGTATAAAACATGTACACTTTAAATATTTCTTCAAAACATTATGATAATTATAATAAGTTAAAGTTTACTATGAATTTTAACTTAGGACTTTATTATTTTATGCGAAATATGTCCGTTTTACTATATTTGTTTGTTAAATCCATATTTTAATATTTTCATTGCTTAACATTCTAGTTAGGATTATTTGGTTATGAGAAAAAAAAAATCAAACTCCATTAAGCAAAAATATAGTTTTTTTCCTCACTTGGGAAGACTAGAAACACTGTAATTTCAAGCAAAGTTTGATGCAGAAACTTAGAGAAATTACTGAACTGCATACTCTCTTTTCTCTCCTCTGCTTCTCAGTGAAGCAAGAAATCTGTGGTTGATAACTCTTGATTCTAATTCAGCTAGCTTATACTCAAATCTTTTTCTTTAGCTCCTAAAATGAAAAATCTTGAGAAAGATAAATATCTATTTTCATTTAAAAAATGCACAATTACACAATAAAATATGATATTATAACTGGAATATGCTGAAAGATGTTCTCAAACTTCTGGCCAGGAAAAAGGTGTACTGGGAAGACAGCCCCACCTCAAGCACATGACTGGGTGGGGAAAGAGCAGTTAGTTACTCAAAGAAGGAAGGGGTGAGTTCTGGGCAATATCAATATCAATTCTAAATGTGATGTTAAATATAAACTGCCAAAAGTTAGAAGCAAATTAATAATAAACATATTGGCCATTAATTAACTAACATTAATGAGGAGACTATTCAAATGGCAAAGCTGGTTCAAATATAATTTGAAGAGCTGAGATACGTATAAGCATGTTAAAATGGCACACAAAAAGAAGATTTTTTTAAAATAAAGAAATTTGTAGTTAATGTACTACAGTGTTATAAACCATGACCTTTATTATTGTTATATTTTCCAATAGACAAGAATCATTTATATTACTATTGGGCAAAAATCAGTTGATTTGCTATGAATAAGTATAAACAAAATTAAAGGTACCTACCCCTAGAGAATGAGATAAGCCTCATTTGGATCTGCAAGATAACACCCAATATGAAACCGAAAAAACAACTGCAATCACTTTGGTGTATTTCCAAATTTGGATATTTTTTCTTAACAAACATAATGTGCAAAATACATCATTTGGAATTGGGGTATCTTGTTTCTAACTTTGGCTTATTTGGACCAGGCACTGAATCACTCTGATATCTGGTTCTCCACATCTAAAAATTTGTCCTACCAAACTTTGATACACTGTGTTTCTTAGGAAAAACAATTCTGTTTTAAACTATGGTTTGCATAAATCTTTTTATATCCTTATACAAACAACTTTAATACTTCTCAATACTATCTTTACTCAGGCCTAAATCAGACACATTTTAGCAACTAGTATGTTCCAGGTAATACACTATCCTGAAAATACAAAATAATCATAATATAGGACCTGCTGTAATTAATGTGAGATCAATAATAAAGAAAAAATGTGTAAAGTATAATGTTATAAAATTGTAAGTGCTATAAAGAAGTTTGTCAAATATTTTCAAATGGCACTGATGCTGAAAATTAGATATGATCAATCCTGTCTCAGTGTTTCAAGGTGACAGATAAATGCATACATTACATTATTAACCATATATTTTAAAGATAATATTTTAAATGGTATATTTATTCTATTGACTTCCACAAGCAATGGATCAAATTTATTTCTTGATTTTCATCACCAGATAACAAATAGCCTTTAAATACTTGTCAACAGCTATAAACCAGACCTATTAATTAGTGGAAATCACTTTTTTTTTTTTTAAATTATGGCATGCTATCTCCAGTTTAATGTATTGTCTTGATTTGATGAAAATAAAAATCACTTGGAAATTACTATTACAGATGGGGACATTTTTCAGTACAGTTCTTTGTGCTTCCCTGTTAGATCTCATTTTATTCTTATGTCCTTAAACGCTTCAAGTTTTTGGTCTCTTTCCACTTATGAGTATGCCAGTGGCATCCTTAAGTTCCTTTCCATCCCGTTTTGAATGTTCCTATACAATTTTATGCTTCATTTTTTTTAATGAGCACAGGGAATAATTTCAAGTATTTTTCTTTAATATCTTCTTCAAATTGGCAAAATATATTGTATATTAAGGGATATTTTACCTAAACTAACAATTCATTTAACTAACCATTCATTTTCAGTGTTTTAATTAGTTCACTTTTTTTGTTTATTTGCTTATTTGTTTGGTAAAATAATTTCTGCTTTGGAATTTGGTACAAATCTCCTAATTTTTACCAAATCTTCATTAATTTTAATAACAATAGTGAGTATATTTTCATAAGAATAATTTTCTTTCATACAATCATTTCTCTCATAAGTTGTTTGAGGTCATTATCATAGCTTCTTGGTTCACTATTGCATATAATTTGCCATCATTTTAATAAAATAGAGCAAAAATAATGTCAACTGGTATGATTTTTAAAGCTTTAAATATTGTGTTTTTTGGAGACATTTTTCTTACAGTAATTTCTGTAGTCTTGTTTTCATATAGAATTAAGAATTCTTATAACTAAGTTTAATTTGATACAAATTTTATGATTTTGATACTGTTATACTGATATCACTACCTAATAGACAAAAATTATTTTTATTCTTTACAATTATTTTGTGTATATTGTCATATTCAAATCAGAAAAGCATCTCAAGGAATTTATCAAACTTCACCTTGTACTTTTTGTACACAATATAAATATATGTGTTATCATCCCCTATTCATAAATCAATGTGCACTTTTTAGATTTTTCTCTTTGAAATGTTAATAATGCATTTATGAAAAAAAAGCAATAGGGATATAATATTTGTTTTTATTGCTGAGTAAATAAAAACAATATATTATAAATCAAAATGTCTTTGGCTGTCAACAAAGAAAGAATTTACATATAAACATCATTTATAAATAGTGTGTCTCACTAATGCCAAATAAATTGTTTTGGAAACACCAAGGTTACAATGTTAAGAGATGGCTCTATGTTTTACAGCCATCACTGTATAACTTTTATATTTTGAATTCATAGCTTAATAAATTTTGGTGATTGTCACCCATTGGGTGCATCTTTCAAAGGGAGATTTATAAGTAAGGGAACACTACTACTCTGTGGAGAAACTGTGATAAATGAGTAGTTGAATGAGGGATAAAAACCAACTTTAAGTGAATTACTTCATACAAAGGACTGTGCTTACATAAATTCTTTTAATCCACTGAAAGCTCCTTGAGGTCTCTCTATCTCTCTTTTTTTTTTTAAATTTAAACTTACAGTTTTTAAACTTAAGACATTCATGCAATGTACTCTTCCTAAACTTAAAAATCTGTGACAGAATAAGAATTTAAATATGGACACTTCAAAATTTATAATCCATTTCCCCTTGTTCTTTCTGTTGTTCTGCTTTAGAATGCCTAATTTGGCCAACTGTCTCTAACCATCTTTCTTGTCTCCATATATCACCCTTAAGTTGTTCTTTTACTCTCAGGATTGATAGTGTAATAATAATGAGAGTGCTTTCTTTCCCAAAGACATTTTCTTTTAGAAGTAAAGCCTTATACTAATGTCATAAACTGGTAAATGAAGAAGGGCTTAATTTGATTTGGAGCTTTATTATGCCTCTGTTTGTTATAACCACATTTCTTATTGTAGTGCCAACCATTCTACTTATACTGATATTAAGATTTTTATACCATTCTCTTGATAGAATAAGCAATATAACTAAGTTATGTTGGTAACAAGCTTTGTATAAGAAAAATCATGCATTCAAATCTGAGCTCTACTAATTTCTAGCTATGTGAACTTTGGAAGTTTGAATTCTCAGAGCATCCTTTGCTTTTTTTGCTTCATTCATCTAATGATCTCTCAAATAATTCTTTGGAGGTTTTGTAACAATGTCTTCAAAAGTGATGCTGCTTAGTAGTGATCAAAATCATCATGCACCCAGGAAAAATCATATTTAGAAATAAATATACTAGGCATTATCTAGTCTAGGTAAGAGATGCCAAAATATATATGTGACTTTTGACTGAGATGTACCTAACAGAAAACATATTCCCAGGGATTTAGAGTTGTAAGAGGCAATATCACTTATTATCCCCATCTCTCTCTCTCTCTCTTTTATTCCTTTCATCTCCCTCCTTCCCACCCTCTCTTTCGTTCCTTTTTTCCATTTTCACTTAACTTTTTGTAACCATCAAATAAAGTCTTAAGTAAAATTATAATTAACCAATGTTAAAGAATAAAGGAAAGTATTTTCAAGGAAGTATAATTAGTAATCAGAAAATGGACAAGAAAGTTCTTCAACAACTTATTCCCTCATAAGAAATGCAACTTTTAATGTATGTAAAATTTTATATATGCATATATGTCTGAATATAAATTTTCTCTTGTTCCTTTAACTTATATATCTTATGTGCTATAATCACAATAATTTGCTTACAATATCACTATAGAAGATTATGATTCCTAAAAACATAACTTCCTTCATTATTTTTATCTTTTAATTGTTTAGTGTATTCAAAGAGAATAATTGTGATAGGAGCATTTTTTTAAGATACCTGTAGTGACAGGAATTGGAATTGATTATAGTTGCTTGTAATATTAAGAAATGTTGCTTATGATAAGCCCTGGTATTAGCAGAGTCTAAATTATTTGGGTAAAAGAAATTCCTAATAATAATTTATCATAATCAGAACTAAACTGTGGCTTTAATTATCAATTTTCCTAATTAGAGTGGCTTCTTAGCACCCCACTTATCTTATAATATTGACAATATTTTTAATATATTCCATTTAAAAATAATATCACTATTTCTAATCTTGTGAATTTAAATATGGTTCAAAAATATTAAAGTCATTTTCACTGTGGACTGATAGAAAAGGAAAGTTTCCTTGAGAATTTGTTTTACATATGCCACCAACTTTTGTAGTAAATCATATAGCATAAAAATTCATCTTATCATTAGTTAAATGTTTTTTCAAGCCCAATGTATTCATTATAGGTATTTTGGTACAGAACTTGGGGGATAATTATTTCTCAGGCTGTACACTTACTGAATAGACAGAATTTTAAAGGAGTTTGTATTTATTTGGTCAATATAATTTAATAATGAAATATTGGAAGTATTTTTCACCAGTTCACTTCTTTTAATAATATCAAAGGTGAAATTTTAAAATACAGTTATTTATCTCTATACAGATAATTATTATATTTTTAGGGTTTTAAGCTAATTTTTATGTATATCTTTAAAAATAAGTAAAATTTCAATAATTGACTTTCTTGAAATCAATGTTACAATCACAACTTGATTACTCATTTAATGCTGTTGTGCTCTTATATGAAATTTAGTTTGTTAACTTATTCACAAAGGATTATTAGCACTTTATAACAAGTCAAAACAAAGGTGTAGGTAGAATAAAATTTTTCTTTAAAAAACCTGTACCATATATCTGTATGTACATCAATATCTACATCTATATCTATAAATCACTTATATGTGAAAAAAGATATCCTAAAACACTCAGCTGAGAAATGGTAGATATGGAAAAACATAGATTTGCTATGAATATGTCAGCAAAAGGTATAAAATGACTTGTGAAAATACATACAAATTCATTGGTAAGAGATGAGTAAATTATGGTAAACTTATAGCTCTTTCCATATATCAGACTAGAAACAATGAAACAAAAATTATATATTGTTTCTAGAGATATGAGTAAACTAGTATTTTCATAGATGGAAGGTACAATTGGTTTTAAATTAATCACACAAAATCTATTAAAATTATAATCAAAATTAAAAATATAGATAGTCTGTGAGCTCATCGATCACAGTCTTAGAAACTATCAATTAAAAATAAAGTCGCTAAGGATTTTGGTTAAGATGGCAGAGAAGGTAAACACTGTGCTCACCTCCTTCCATGACCATATCAAAATTACAACTAAATTTCAGAGCAATCATCATTGAGAATTGATTGTAGTCTTGCTGAATATTAGTCCTGTAACTAAGAACATAAAGAAGACACGTCGAGACTTCTAGGAGAGGAGGAAACATAGAAAGAACTGGTTCCATATCCACATGTGAAGGTTAAAAATCAGGAGAGATATTTCAGCTGCAGCAGTCCCGCTGCAAGAGTAAGGTGTCCCAGCTCCACACCAGTCTCCCCAGCCTAGTGTTTCAATTCTGAGAAGAGTAATCCCCATAACTTCTATCTGTGAAAACCAGCGAAGATTGTAGCTGAATGAGATGAAGCTCAACTGTAATCCCAGATGTTCCTCTTAAAAGGTCCACCCATGGACTTACTCACTGATGTACTCTCTCACTCTGAGCTCCAGAACTGAGACTGCAGCTTGAAATGCACCAGGGAAGCATAGGGAGGAACTGAAATGACTAGCTTAAGGGCAAGGGTTGTAGAGCAGTTTTCTCCCAGGCAGAAGTGCTGGCAGCGGCTATTGTTCTTTTTCCATATCCAGCATTCAGATGCAGGCAACCATCACATCCGAGTCTCTATCAACCTAGCTAACACCGGTTGTCTCACTCTAATAAGTACCAGAGAACCTGCTCCACCCAACCTGCAGGCCCACCTAAGCCACGTCCAGTAGGTTTTTCTACAAATGACCTCTCTTGGCTCATGCTGCAAACTTTCCTAAAATTTCTCAAAGGTTCACAAATCTCAGATAAGTAGCATCTGCCCTCTGTGTGTCCCATACCTCTTCTAAGCAGTCCAAAGCCCAGCATTAGCAGCAGCCAGCTTAGGTTCACAACTTAGCCCTCCCAGGCACTGCCAAGCCAAGAAAAGTGACAACTACCTTTGGATCTTTGCAGCTCATACTGAGTGACTTGTTCAGGACATAGGCAGCAGCTGACTTTGACCCATATTAGAACACCTTCAAAGAGGCCCCCAAATGAACATATCTTATGTCAAGTCTCAGACCATACCAGGGCACAACCCAAACACCTCCACAAATGACACATCCAAGGGACAGACTCATCAGGATCCACAGCCTCGCTAAAGCAAATCTTTCTTCATGGGGTCAGCATCTGCACAACAGCTCCACTACTATAGTCATGGCCAGTTCACACAACCAGTTAGCTTGAGAGCCAACTTCTCCTATTGGTGTGCAAACAGCAACCAAGTTTCAACTACAATGAGGGCACACACAACCCACAAAGGACTTACTAGGAGCACCCAGATCAGGTGAGCAGGGAGATGGCTTCACCTGGCCCCACAGGACATCTGCTGCATAAAGCCCCTCTACTAAGACTGAAAGATATAGCAGCTCTACCTAATACATAGAAACAAACATGGGAAGCAGCCAAGATAAGAAAACAAAAAAACATGTCCTAAATGAAAGAACAGAACAAAGCTCCAGAAAAAGAATTAAAATGGAGACAAGCAATCTACTAGATATAGAGTTCAAGCACTGGTTATAACACTGCTCAGTGATCTCATTGAGAACTCTAACAAAAAGGGAACATAAACATGGAGATAGAAAACATAGAAAAAAAAAGTCAGAAATGAAGAATATAATAACTAAAATCAAGACTACATTAGAGGGAATTGGCAGTAGATTACGTGAAGCAGAGAATCAAATTAGTAATTTGGAAGATAAGGGCATAGAAAACACCCAATCAAAACAGCAAAAAGATAAAAGAATTTAAAAAAAATATAAGGATAGTTTAAGGGACCTCTGAGGTAAAATCAAGCTTATCAACATTGGCATCATAGGGGTACCAGAAGAAAGTAAGAGAGAACAAGGAAATGAAAAACTATTTGAAGAAATCATGACCGAAAACTTAACCTGGAGAAGGAAATAAACATACAAGCCCAGAAAGTGCAGAGAATCCCAAACAATATGAACCCAAAGAGGCCTAAACCAAGACACAACATTGTAAAAATTCCAAAGTTTAAAGGAAAGGAGAAAAATCTTAAAAGCAGCAAGAGAAAAGCAATTAGTTACCTTCAAGAGAGCTTCCATAACTGTCAGCTGATGTTGCAACAGAATCTTTGCAAGCAAAGGGAACTGGTATAAAATATTCAAAGTAATAAAGAGTAAGAACCTACAAACAAGATTACTCTACCCAGTAAAGCTATCATTTAGACTCGAAGAAGAGCTAAAGAGCTTTCCAGATAAGAAAACACTAAAGTTCTTTAATCCCAACCAGTATTACAGGAAATATTAAAAGAACTTCTTTAGGAAGATGAAGAAAAACAAAAACAAAAACAAAACCCAAAAGTATGAAGAATAAAATGGCAACAACTCTCAACAATTACTTTAAATGTAAATGGATTAATTACTCCAAATGAAATACATAGGGTGGAGAATGGATAAGGAAATAAGACCCTTATATATGCTGCCTACAAGAGACTCACTTGAGACTGAAGGACACACAGACTGAAAGTAAAGAGATAGGAAAAAATGTTTCATAAAAATGAAAACAAACAAATTAAAAAACTATGGTAGCAATACTTATACCAGACAAAATAGACTTTGAAACAATGGCTATAACAAGAGACAAAGAAGGGCCCAGTAATCTCACTTCTAGATATTTATTTAAAGAAACCCAAAACACTACCTCATAGGAACATGTGCATCCATATGTTCATTGCAGGATTATTTATAATAGCCAAAATATGGAGACAACTTGAGTCTTCATCAAAGGATGGGTGAATAAAGAAGAGGTGGTACATAAATACAATGAAATATTACTTAGCCATAAAAAAGAACAAAATCTTGCCATTTGCTACAACATAGGTGGGCCTATAGGGTATAGTGCTGAGTGAAGTAAGTTAGAGAGGGAAAGAAAAGTGCCATATGATTTCACTTATATGTGAAATCTAAAGAACAAAATAAATGAACAACAAAAAAGAACTGAAACAAACTAAAAGATACAGGGAGAATTCTGATAATTGATAGATGAGAAGAGAGTTTGAGGGATTGGTGAAACAGGGGAAAGGTTTAAGAAGTATAAATCAGTAGTTACAAAATAGTCATGGGGATGTAAAGCACAGCATATGGAATATAGAGAGTAAAATTTTAAAAACTATGTGAGGTGTCAGATGGGTACTAGTTTCATCAGGGTGATCACTTTGTAAGTTATATAAATGTCTAATCACTATGTTATAAACCTGGAACTAATGTAATGCATGCCAACTGTAATTAAAAAAAATTTAAATGTCTAAAAGATAAATAAATAAATTCACAAGGAGTACAAACATATATACAATTATATTTATTAAATATTGTGAAGAAAATTTTTAAATAGGACACATGCCATCAAAGGGCTAGTTGTACTGGGTTGCCTCTATACTACAACATATTATGAAATCATTAAATAACTTAGAGTACTATCAAATAATTTTTCAGAATTTCTCTATGAAGTTCTTAAATGAGAAATAATGTGGTTTAAAAAATAATTCATCTTATTTTGTTACAAAAGTAAAACAAACAAACAAACAAAACAAAACACCTCATAAATCCTGCCTTTATATAGAACCATGAGTCTAGGAAAAAAACTTGATTCTAGCCTGTTAACAAGGGTTGAGTGTTTGGGAAACTGACTAACATGAGTGTAATTAGAAATAGAGGGAGAGAATAACCCAAGCAATGGGGGAGGGGTGAGGGAAAGAAAGGAGAAAAAGGTATGAAAGGAGATATTAAAAATAAAAAAAGGATATTTTATTATTATGTACATTAGAATATTCTATTCTTTGGATACATTTTTTTGTTCATAGATCACATTCTGAGAAATATGCTTAAATCAGCTATATTGTAAAATGTGTGTGTGGTGGGGAGGGACAGAGAGAGAAGGAGAAGGAGAGGAAATAGTGATTGGAAGAGTGAGAGAGAATGTGTATAAGATTATAAAAAAATGAATAAAATAAAAACAGTAAATAGTTAAACAGAAAGAACCCTATATTTTCTTATCTAATTTTTAATATTGCAAAATTAACTCTCCAATTAACCATCTCCTAGAAGGCTAAGACATTAAAGGAAGAGTTGTTAATGTTTACGTGTATGTGGGTGGTATAAACTGGGATTCGTTTTACATTGGCTCAACTATATTATTCAGGAACATAATATTTGACAAGAGAAATGAAAGCCTTTTTCTATTCAGGTTGAGATGACCAGTACTAATTTATCTCAATTTCATTGTGAATTTAAAATAATGTCTTACTCACTTTTAGAATATAACAACATGCCCTGAGCTTCTATTTTTCAGAATTAGAAAAAATATAAACATTTTTTCTAGAGTTTAAAGCCTAATATAAAGGCCAATACTTGTTTTAACCTTTGATTCTTCCAAAGGTTAGAGAACAACAACAACAACTTTAAAGATATATCCTCTATGTAATGATATGAAAATCAGCGACTTACTTATATTCTACTAATAATCAAAAGTCGGTACACATTTTTCTTCTATTGAAAAAAAGTAGATACTGATTTTCTTCTCCTGATACCCAAAAAGAGTAAAAAGTTATATTCTTTTATCAGGTGAACTGAAAACCCAGAGAGAGGAAACGGTATCATGTGTTTCTTTTAAACAGCCTCATTTTGACGAAGCATAAAAATATGACAGAGGCAGTAGTTGATAAAATGGTGGTAGCTTCAAAAATTCAGTCTTTACAGCAACTCATTTCTTCTCTCCAGATGTTGACATAGACTGTTAAGGCTATTGAAAACAAAAGCTTTCACAAATCCAAATAAAAGAGGCAATAAGCAAATCTTTTTTTCTAGATAAAAGTACAGAATTTATTTTCACAGAAATATAAAGATCTAATATTTCTAAGGTTTAAATTATTGGTTAACTATATGTACATATTTACATTCTTGTTTTTTTAAATGAGGATAGAATTTCCTAACTTTTAAGAATATACATAGTAATTTTTATGAATATTAGTTTTTCAAAGGATTCTTTACACTGTAGCCTTAGAATAAAGCTCTAAACACATAACATGAGATTATACTAATTATGCCTTTTTAATTTTAGTAATTCATTATTTTAATGTGTTCTAAGTTTAATGTGTTCACATTAAAATTATTTTTGCCCTGTGTAATTATGAATTTATAGTGAGATTCCCATTGTTCACAGTACTAAAAACAGCATGATAATATACATGATTACAAAATGGCATTTAAAGTTATTCAAAAATCTCAAAGCAAAATCTAATTAATACCTTGTTAATAGAACCACCCTACATTGAAGAGACTTCTTTAGGAATTGAGCACTTGTATAAATCTTTCTTCATCTTTCATGGTAGTTTATCTTTAAAATATCTATTAAGACATTTCATGAATGTGTCTATATGATATGTCAAGTTATTCAGATTGTTTTAGTTGCAAACAAATGTCCCCCTGCTATAAAGAAAAAACGATACAGTCAAAAGTTTCATGTAATTGGTGTTGCAGAGGCTATATGTTTATTGATTTGTAGTGCCCTAAATCATTTTCTCTCCCTGGAGATAACCTTCATAAAAGTCCAATTGTTTATTGGAACAGCTAAGTAGCTTATTTACAAGTTGACGATATGTAACCTTGTAGTAGGATACCAAATGGAGCATATCAAAAGCAAATGAAACAATTTGACTGGCTGATAACCATTTCAAGCTATGATAGTTTCAAGGCAATTATAGCAGTTAGAACATACCCAAATATTCAAACACTAACTACATTTCTGTTAGTGTAAATCTATAACCATTACATGATTAAAGTAATCTCCAATTCTATGAAACAGTTCCCATTACTTTATGTGACATTTACAGCTTACTGGCATAGAAAAACTATGAAATTGTGAGAAATTGTTCTCTAAATTTGACCAAATTAATTTTTGTGGTTTGTCTCAGGAATCTAGTTCAACTGCCTATACATATTAATTTTATCAGAAAATCAAAGGGAATGGGAGAAAATCAATAGAAATAAATAATCTCATTGCTAAGACCTTTTTTCCTTACTGTAAAATCACAGTGCATAACATTGCATGAGCATAATCATTAGGTTTGCATATATGTATTGAAAAAAATCTAGAGCAATGACATTACTATTATAAAAATAAACATTTTATTGGTAATGTCACAACATCTACTGTAGTTCATGGTTCAGTGACAATGTACTTAATTTTCTTTTCCAAGGACAGCAGGCTAATTAATACCTATGTTGTCAAGCAAAAGAATCATTATGCAAATACTTCTATAACACTGTAACATATTAGTTATAGAATACAGAGCTTTGAATACTTAATGTTTTCCAGGACATTGAGGAGACACCGGAAAATAAACATCACAATGCTTTCTATAATATGACATATATACAAAAATAATGAAAAGAAAAAATAAGGTGAAGAGGAACTGGAACTGGAGCTAATTTACCTAGGAAGGGCAAGAAAAGCAAGACATTTTTTATGAGAGGTATATTTGAGATGAGATCTGAAAGATGGGAAAGAAGTAACCACATAGAAATCTAGAGAAAAGCTGTCATAAAGAAAGAAAAGCAAATATAAAGACTATGATACAGTAATAAACTTGGCATATCCAAGGAACATTAAAGTGGACATTGTGATATATCACTCAGGTTCTACCATCCCAGGACAAAAACATTCTGCAAGCTACTAGGGACTCCTGGGAATTTTGATTATCTGTATCTATCATCTATCTATCATGGAGTTAGATCAAAGCTGTAAAATAAAAGCAGAGCTAGGGAGGAAGACAAAACCCAGAGTCTTAGAGTACATTGAGGAGTCTTCTAGAAGAAGAGGAAAACTAAAAAGAAAATTGAGAAGGAACAATCAGAGTTAGGAGCATTGATGTGCTGGTAAATGTTTAACAACTGAATTGCAGAGGGGGAGGGGAGCTGATTTGCAGTGTTTGACAATTCTTTTTGTGTCAATACTCCTGTTATAGCTTATTTCAAAGCAAAAGTGATGTCACTGAAGATCTGATGGGAAGAGATATGCAGTTGGACAGCATTGTAGAGCACTTTCCCCACATATACGCAATAAACTTAATCTCAAAAGCATAATAACAGGAAAACATAGTAAACAATTGAGGAACAATAAGCTTTAAGTACTCATTACTTATGTTTTTAATATAATTTATTTTAAGTTTATATAATTTAATTTTTATAGTGTCTGTGTTTAATAAATGGCTCACAAAATGCATGAAAATTTAAAAGTCACCTCTGATGAACCAGTTCAAGATACCAACCACACTAATGGGTAAGGTTTGATTCTCTGGGAAACAGACACTGAGATTAAGTTAGGAATTCAAAAAGTTTTAAGGGAAAGTAATATTTTGAAAGAAAAAGTGGAGGAAACTGGATTGCACAAGGAGAGCTGTCAGACTATGATATGGAACCTTAAAAAATCATAGCCATTTCATTTCTAGCTCTGGAGCAAAGAGCTCTGCCTGTTAGAGGAAACCCATATTGGTAAGAAATGGCTGGACTCTGTACCTTTGCTTTTCTCAGTTGTTGTCCAGGCACCTTTCAAGGTGAAGAAGCTAACATCTGGAGGCCATCAGCCACTTTCACTCTTTATAGCTAGACAACAATTCCTTTCTTAAAAAGACATCAAGTGGCACATCTCTGTGGCTGCCACATTTATCATGAAGTAAGAAATATAATAAATGTTGCTCTGTAATAGAATGAAATTTAAAAAACCCAGAGAATTAATTATTGGGAATCATGAGATGTAAATCATTGGCAACTTTTACAAGTGGTTTTCAACTTTACTAGAGAAAAAATATTGAAGTGAGGAATGGAGACTTCAAGCATAGATGTTTCTTTTAAGTTTCTTTTAAAACTCAGTGTATTCAAACTGAGATTCATACATTGAAATTGAGAAATGGAGTGGTAGTAGAAATTGGAAGCACTGAAATGTTCTAAAAACATTTGAAAAAATTTCGAGCAAATTAATAGGAAAAATAAAGTGTCTTTCAGAAGAAAGACAGTTTGGTTATAAGCAAACTATAAAAACAGATAAAGTAGTAAACAGTTTTTGATTTTCATTATATCCGACTTTTGAAGCTAATCAGGAAGGAAGTGCTAATAGTTTGTGTCAAAAAATGACAATAGACCTAGACTGGAAATAATGAAGAGACAACATTTTTTCCTAGAGTTCTATCACTTTTGCCTGTGAAAAATTCTTTCACTGAACTTGAGAATGAAACGGCCTTTGTATTAGACAATTGTTTCTACTTTAGTGGCCTTCAGTGGTGAAAGGCATTTTCAGTGAAATAAGAAGTGCTTTCAATGAAAAGATTTTACGCATTTTCTGTCACAAAATTAATGAGTAGCTGAGCACATAGTAAAAACTCATTTCCTTAGCTGATGTGTGGATAGTTCACAGTGTTGACCTATATAAAATTCTTGGTGAATGATTATTGGTAAAATTAGATTAAAAACTATGAAAATAAGAGGGATCTCTAAGCATCTCTAAAAATCTAGAGCTTATTCCTTTAAAACAGATTTTCATTTGTTTCTCAAACATACCAAGTTTGCTTCTGCACTTGCTATTGCCTCTGCCTAGAATGCCCACATAAGACCTTTGCATGACTGCCTCCTGCTCATTCAGACATTTCATATTTCATCTCCTCAATAAGTCCTATATAGAATAGATCATTAAATTGAACTCCTACTCCCCAGTCAAGTTCTACCACATTTTTTCACACAGCAGTACCAGTTGCTGAAATGATCTAGTGCATTAGCTTTTATTCTTGTTTATTCTAATGAAAACAATGACCTCCTCTTGTTCAACGCTCTATGAATGTTGCTCCAGCTACTAGAGCAGGACCTAAATAAATAGGTATAGAATGAACTGCAACTCACTTAATATTTTCTTTATAAAGTCATTATCATTTACTGATATTTAAAATCAGTTTTATAAATAATACATTTTTCTCATCTCCCAGAAAAGGATGTAATTTCATCTTCTCTACTGGCTTATCCTCTGACACATACCACGTTGTCTTCATTCTCTTACCTTCCATTTATTCTTCAAAATACTTTAACCAGGCTTAAACCATTAACAAACATAACTACTTCTAAAAAAAATAGTCAACAATAACTAGTAATTACCAAACTGAATTGAATATTTTTGTGCTTTTCTTACCTTTACTACCCTACCTTAAGTTAATGCTGTAGATCTTGCTTCTCTTGACATTCTTCTCCAATGGCTTATAGGATACCTCTTGATTATGTCTCTCATCTTAAATCTCTAAGTATTTTCTTTTCATGTATATATATTTTTAATTCATAAAAATAATATGAAATGATACATTTGCTTTTCTTATAGATGTATAGTTTAAAGGAAACTATTTTACAAAAGTAGAAATATATTAGTTATATGTTTCCTTTTTCCCCTTTATTTTTATTTTTCTCCTTTATTTTAATATTTTTTTATTTTTCAATTACAGTTGGCAATATTATATTAGTGTCAGGTGTGCAACATAGTGATTAGATATTTATATAACTTAAAAAGTAATCACTCCACTAAATCTAGTACCCATTAGACACCATACATAGTTTTTATAATATCATTGTCTATATTATGCTATACTTTAGATCCCCATGACTATTTTGTAACTACTAAATTGTACTTTTTATTCCCTTCCCCTTTTTCACCCATCTCCCCTATCCTCTCCCTTCTGGTAACCATCAAAATGTATCTATGAGTTTGTTTCTGTTTTGTTTGTTAATTTATTTTGTTCTTTAGATTTCACATATAAGTGAAATCATATGGCATTCGTCTTTCTATGTCTGATGCAGTCCACTGATCACAAAGACCTCTAAATCCTTCCATGTAGTTACAGATGGCAAGATTTCATCCTTTTTAATGACTAACATTCCATTGTATATATGTACCACCTCTTTATCCATTCATCCATACACAGAAATGGGAATCCTGGGCCTTCTTTGTCCCTTGTTATAGCCATTGTTTTAAAGTCTCTTTTGTATGGTATAAGTATTACTACTGCAGCTTTTTGTTTGTTTCCATTTTGATAAAATATCTTTTTTGTTCCCTTTACTTTCACTCTGTGTGTGCCTTTCAACACAAAGTGAGTCTCTTGTAGGCAGCATATATAAAAGTCTTGTTTTCCTATCTATTCTCTACACTATGTCTTTCATTTGGAGCATCTACTCTATTTACATTTAAAATAATTGTTGATAGATACGTAGTGACCAGAAGTTTTACAACTCTAAGTATTAAAGTTTTCCCTCTGCCCATTTTTAGATGCCAATATTTGTCCTGTACGTGTTAACTTTTTTCCCTAGAATGCTTTGTTTTTATCCTGTTTCCTATGCCCCTTGCATTATATTCTCCTAAATGATTTCAATGGTCATTAATTAAACTGGTCTCCCTGAACCCACATTTGCCTCTATCTTCTGCAATGTTGTCAGAAGAATCCTCCTAAAATAATAGTCATACTCTAACTTGAAAGTTTAAAATGGTTTTCTTAGTCATATAATAAACTTCTTGAGAGCAGGAAATGTGTGTTATTTTTCTGCATCGTCATTATGTAATTCACATAGAGCATTTAATAAATATTTAAGGAATTAAGAAAGGAAGGAAGAGAGGGAAGGTCAATTGTTAGACAATGCTAAATCACTATGATAATGACTTGACTTTTCCTCTTGAGATAAATTAGTAAGAGAGTTTTAAATAAAAGGGAAACAGCATGTATTTCCTACTAGTGGTAAAAACCTCACAAAAATTAAAAAGAATAGCTGAGAAAAAGACAGTTAGCATTTTGACAAAATTAATTAATATATATATATTTTTATTTAAATGTATACACATGTATATATATACACATATATGTGTATGTATGTGTATATACATATATATACACATATATATGTATATACACACATTACACATCTACTAGAAGGAGGAGACAGCCACACCATCAAAAAGTCCTTTTTTTCTGCTCTTTATTGTATTCAGAGAAAACAGTCACAGTGAAAATAAAAGAAATAGAAGAGTTAGGCAGTAGTAGCAGAGTTCTGAAGGAAAAAACGGGAATTGAGGGGGGATTTCTTGTCTTAAATAGGTGAGAATTAAGAATATTTTAATGGTGGAAAGATTCTATTAAAATGGAGCAAGTGAAAAGAGCAGGTAATCTCATATATATCTATGGTATCCAATCACCATGTTCTTAAGAACGAGTTTCTAAATGCATCTGAAAACATATTATTAGACAGTGATCCTTTGGAAGACAACACAAAAGTGTACTTTTATCTAATTATCAGCATGGATAATCTTTTTAAATTATATGCTTAATAATTTAAACATAAGCATAAGTTTATTTTGTTTCCTGAACAGATCATGAGATACAGTTGTTAATTTAATGTATTTATTTGAAAGCAAATATAGCTTATTTACTCACAATGAAAACCAGTCTGAGAAAATCATTTTCTCATATAGCAGTTTCCTAATAAAAAAAGTAACATAGCTTTCCTTTATACTGTTATTTGTCAAAGGTAATTTTGTTTTGGCCTCTTTTAATTTTAGGGGTCCCATTTTCTATGGATTTTAAATTTTTTCAGAGTTTTTATATAGTTTTATTAGATTGTTTTATTTGGTGCTTTAAATGAGGATATTAGTAAAAATGGCTTCTCTGTTATACCAGACATTCATATGTGAATAAACAAATGGAAAATTTTTTACTTATGGTTGAACCTGAAACAAATAAGATGTTAATACAGTTCCATGGATTTCCTTATGATAAATTTTTATTTACAAATTTATGGAAGGCAGATATAAAGCTGGATTCAGAAACTCTGAAACACAGCCCATAATGTTTTATTCTTTAACACAATGCAATATTTAGAGCCAAGGAAAACAAATTCAGCTTCAACAGAAGAATTCAAATGTTAATTTCATAGCATGAAATAAATTCATTTGTTGTTATTGAAATACAGAGAGTAGAGCAAGTGTATAATTCCTTATAAGAGCTACAGTTTGATTGTTGATATAATGATATAATATCAGTTGTATGAACTCTATACTCTTCATTCCCAGCTGAACACACTTACATACACACACATGAACACACACACACACACACACACACACACACAATGGATTATGGCACAAATGTTACTGTTTACATGTCTCATGGTTTATGAATTTAAACTATTAATGTTGCTAAGTGTCCCTAAGTGTTGCTAAGTGTGTATTTAGACTGCTTAAGTATATAAAACTGGTTCTTACATAATTTCTATTGAGCTCAAAGTTGTGTATTATAATCTTTTCTTTCCTGGAAGCAATAACAATATTGTAGTGGGATGAATGTGATAAATATTTCTATTTCATACCTCTACAGTTATATTTTATAATAAGAAATAACAAATAATATCTTTGATACTTTATTTGACATTTCCATATGACTTTAGCTTGTAAACACATTATCCAAAAGTTAATAAAAGTAGAACTAAACATGTAATTCAAATGATAACAAATATATTCTAGTTTATTTATATTTTTAGAGAAAAATTACCAACTGCACTTTAATGATTATTTGTCTTTAGAATTGTAAAAATTTTTGAGAAATATAATGTATAATAAATATGGTTTAAAATTTTTTATGAAACAAGGAGGAAACTAAATCTAAAATTCCTAGTTTAATAATAAATTCAACTTTTAGATTAAATGAAGCTGTTTATGCTAATTCTCATTACTCAAATTGGCACATAGTTCTTTTCAAAGGATGTGCTGTGAAGGAAAGAGATGTAATTTTGAAAAAGATTTTGAATTTTATAATAACTTTCTGAAATGTAAATTATACAAAAGTTTTATTCATATAAAAAAAACTACAGAAATTATAGCTTCACAAAAATCTTGCTAGCTCATGGTAATAGGAACAAGGTACAGTAGGAAGCCATTCAAAGCAATTCTACAATTATGTGGATCCATGGTTGATGCATATAACACAAGCAATGAATTCAATGGGCCTAGATTTAAATTCCATCCATTCCATGCATCACTGGCTGCCTGTGTCATGGACAGTAACCTAGGTCACTTCATACTACTTCTACTTAAGTTTCCTTATCTCAAAATGAGCCACATGAGATTCAATGTGCAGTGCATGTAAATAAGTTATCAACTTTGTAGCATGTAAAGAATGTTCTGCAAAAATTGGCTTTTTTTTTTTTTTAAGGCATCAAAAAACAGACATTAGATGCACTGGAGATGGTATATTTGTAACATAATAAAATTTAGTTCAGTATTTTAGTTTTTTTAAAAAAAATTTGAAACTGTTATACATTTGAATGCTTATTAAATGTGGTTTCAGCTCTCCGAAATTATTTTATTAAATTCTCATTTCATTTTTTTCATAAATTAGTTTTTAACTACTTCTTTAAATAAGAGACTTTTTAGATTGTGAGTATTTATATTTGCTGCATACCCCATCAAGCTGTGGTGGTTGTTAGGCAGCCAACATAGGTATTTAAAGAAAATAGAGCTAACCCTTGACTAGCTAGATGAAGCTATTTATAAACCTGCTAGTCTTCATATACCACTCTGGTATATAACTAGTATGAATGCAAAATCTCTTTCTGTTCTCTCTAAAAAAAATGTAGCTTTTAAATAATAAAGACTAAAAAAATAAAAATATTATGGACCATACAAGTATACCTTATCAAATTTTACAAAAAGCTCTAAGAATCTATCAGTATTATCTTTCAAAAATAATGTATTTCAAGGTTAATAGCATTTTAGTCTAATATAAGAAACATTTATTTTTAAGAAACCAAATGTGTTTATTTTTTTTCCCTGCAAAGTACATGTCATTTAATAGTATGGGCATAGATTATTAGAAATGATCAGAAATGATCCATACATTAACACTGAGAAGTAAAGTCACTTTTCCAAGGTCAAACAGAAAGTGACCTACTGAAATCTGAAAATTATTCTAATTCCAAAAATTTAATTATCTTTTGCTTCACTGTGGAACATATGAAAGCCAATGGACCAGTGTTTTATATTACTCAGGGCAATATTGAAAATTTACATATTATAATATGTGGTTTTCAGGTACAATTTTATTCATTAGTATAGTAGTGAAATAGTGTTGTCACTGGTGGGGTGATGTGAAATCTGGCGTCGCCCCAGCAGCGGAGGGCAGAAGGACGAGGACAGTGGACGGTGGCGGTGTGTGTTGGCTCTCAGTTCTTCTCCACCAATGCATTAAAGAATTACAGGTCAGTGAGACTGAGAAAAAGTAAGATTTATTGAAAGTACATTTTAGAAGGAAATAAACTGCTCTAAGGAAGGCTGCAGACTTGTGGAATTCAGAAGGTGAAGAGATAAGACAGTATACCCTAAAAGGAAGGGTAGATTTCCAGCCAAGAATGCTGTAATAAAGCAGAAATGGGAAGGTCTGTTTATATTTGGGCTGTGATGGGAGGTCCTAGGTGATCCGTATGTGAGGTCACCTTGACTGATAGTTGGCTGCTATACAAATTTTTGCCTGCTGTGCATGTGCTTACTCAAAATTCAGTCTGTTATAATTAGAAACATGAATTTCTAGGCATAGTCAATGATGTTATAATAATGATATAATGAGGCTGAAGTTATGGGCAGTACTTTCTGTGCATGTGTTTGTAGCTGGTTTAGCAGCAGCTTTTACGGCCTTTGTGCTTTAGGATTTGGATAATTTATAACCCTAAAAGAGAGGTATTTCTGGGAGGTCCTTAAGGAAGGTCTTCAAGGGTAGTTTCTATGGTTACAGAGCTGGGCCTTGGTGCCTGTCGCTCATGCCTGACTAACTACCTGACAGTGTTATCAAATCTACATGGTTTAATTTTGGAAATAGGATCTAGATATTTTGAGCTACAATTCACAAATTTATTATTTACAACTTCATGTTTTTCTAGGCTTATCATTCTTTGTGAACCCGTTCTAAAATAAAGTGATAATACGTTCTTCATTATAGTTAAAAAGAAAACATGACAACTAGAGGTTAAGTAATTTGCTAAAGACCAAATAAGAAATCACATAGTCAGAATTAAAATTCTTGTTTCTCACTGGGCTATTTTCCTATAACAAGTTAGACACACTGTGGAAGCAAGAAAGGGAGATTGAGAGAGAAAGAGTGAAGAGAGAAGGGAAGATTTAAAGGAAACATTTTAAAATTAGGATAGAGTCAAAATAAAGTTAATTTTCTTCAACATCACTAAAAGCTAAACATTTTTCTAGTATACTCTTTAAGGAAAAAGGAAGAAAAATATCATATTTCAAACACATAGAGAAAATGCCAGAAATGTGTAACGATAGAAAGTCACGTGAAAGAGAGAAAGAAAGATTAAAGTTATGAGAAAGTCCTGCAAGTCTTTGAGACAATGAGGTATAGTTGAAGTCCAGTGCTCCAGGGAACAAGAAGAGACTCTACTTTTAAAGGCTTCTATAGGAAGTGCTGACTCAATTTAGAACCCAGGCACTCTGATAGCAATAAAACAAATAAGCAGAACAGCTTTACTGTTTTCTGAGTCTTACCTGTGTGATAAAGAAAACCGTCTTCCATAGCTTGGAAAAATGGAGGCAGTTCATGGTGATTTATTTAAATATCTGAAAACCTTTCCTATCAATCTGGTTTTTCCCATCTTTCCATACATTTAGATTTTGACAACGTCTCTTCCAATTGTTTAACAGTTGTTATTGGGAGTTAAATGTCTGATAAGGAGAAGCTAGAATTTCTTCTGTTTAGTTCATCACTAGACAAGTTTCTGGAAATATTATTCTGACTTTCCACAAGGTATTTGTAATATAATTGAGTGGTGATAGAAAATGGCAGAAATTAACAACATGGATCAGAGTAGTGCTCTGAGAGGACAGGACCCCAAAATCTAACCAATTCACTCTAGTCTTGATAGCCTTTATTAGCCAGGTCCTTCAAAGTAAAATGCATAGTTTTAAAATGTACCACTTAAAAGGCATCGAATGGGGCATATCCAAAGTTTCAAGCATCCAAATTCAAGAAAAAAGTTACAGAAAATATAATTGTTTTATTTGAAAACTAGTAGAGGTGATGTATCTTTCAATAAATTAAAGAAATTGACTTTTGGATCTTGCCTTAGAAAATGTTCAAAAGTAAGGGTTGAAAGTTAAAAAGAAAAAAAAATTAAAAAGGGGGAAAAATAAAGCAAAGAAAAGACTTTAAGGTAAAAATTGGGGTTTTATTATCCTGCTTATTACTAATTGGCTTTGTGGCCTCAGAAGAAAATGTTAGCCTCTCTGAATATTATTTTTGACTCCATTAGATAATTATACCTATCATAATATTATTACAGAAATTTATTACATAATGTGAAAATGCTGTGCAAATTTTATAATACTTATAAGTGATCAGTAATAAATTTAAGATGTTGTGGATATTTCGTTATAAAATTAGGCTTAAAATCCACTAGCTAGAATATTTTAGATAACTGATTTTCAGGCTATAAACATGAGATTTTTAGAAGTTAGATGTTTAAGGATTTTCTTTTTTACTCTATGGTAAGTTTTAAATACTTCAAGAAAAATTAATAGCGAGAATATATGATAGCTTTTAGTTTCATAAAAGATGATGAAAAGTTTTCCCTAACAGTTAAAAAAATTAGAATATCTGGCTTAATTAAATATTTGGTAATAGAATAGATTTCTAGTCTTAGATTTACTTTTTATTACTCAATAAAACTTTTATATGTTTATCTGAGAGAAATTTTAAATATAAGTATATTGGTCTCTTGAGGTAAACTTGGATACTCAGGACAGAAATGTCATAATCATGGCAAATGTGAAAGGTAATTGGAACAATTTTAGATTTTTTTTTTCCATTTGGTTGACATAGAATTAGCAATGTAATATGTTTGCACCTGGAACTTTGTGCTCATTGCAAAATGTTGGCAGTTATTGAAGCAGCGAGCTGTAGGACATGTGGCTTCAGTTCATGGAAATGCTCAGACCACACATAGACCGTGATAGTCTATGAACATGAATGCTCTGTTTGAGAGGATGTGACTGAATTGTGCCTCTGCATGGATAGTGTCGACAGGAACAGAAAGTACAAGCCCTTGTCACGTAAATATATTTGGTCTGAACTCTGCCCAAATATCTTTCATTTCACATGGATTTTATATAGAAGCCCATGAGTGAAACAGCTGTTGTTTTGTAAGAGCTGATATACAACTCTAAGCTTGGAATATTAAACAAACAAATGAAAAACAGTACTCAATCTAGTTCAAAGAGAATATCTCTTTCATTGGTAGGAAAATGTATTATTCAAATGTTTGTGTTTGTCAAATTAAAATACATGAGTAAAGTAGCAATTCCCCATAAAATAGGCCAGAAAATTACATTGCCATATTTATCCTCTTTACATTGCAATATTTATCTTCTTTATTTTAATGCCATTTGTATTGTTTGTTAAAAATCTGCATTTAAACCCAGGCAATATTAAGTTGAAAATAAAACCATAGCCTACTAAGTTGCTAAGGTATTGAACATCTTCTCTTATATTTCTTGGTTTTCAAAGATAAATATTTGGATTTTGGAATTCAAAGATAAATATATTTCTCATCTATTAAAAATGGAATCAATAGGATTCTGATAATAACTCTATATTTTGGCATGGATAAAAAGAATGAGTCAGGAGACGTAAAAGAGTTCAGTGACCTTAATGACCTTGGAGTACCATGTACCAGGGTAACATATATGACTATACAGATTTACAATTTTATTGTAAGGAGGATGTAGTGAATACATAAATCCTGACGATAAGTGTGGAATTTTAATGTGATAATGTCACGGCTGTTTCTTCTTTACATCTTAAGTTTTAGTAATTGATAGAAAATGTTAATCCCTTTGATCTTTATAAGCTGAATATAAAAATCACTAACATTTTTTGAAGATACAAAGTTTTCCCCCTAAAATTTTGTATAACAACCTTATATTGAAGATTTTTTGCAAAATAGTGCAGTTCATCACAAAACTAACAAAATTAATGAATAATACCATAAAATGTTTAACTTTCCTTTAGTCCTAAAGTATTTCTAAAGCAACTACCTAAATTTTGTTTTGAATCATCGGCTAATTTGTAAAAGTCAAGATAAATTCATTAGAATGTACTTAATCTCTTCAGAGCTTAGTTTTATCTGTTTAGCTTTTTAAAAAGCCTGTGTGTTGTGAGGTAAGATAAAATATATTTTGAAAGAAACAAGATTTTCTGCAAAATGACTTTAAGTGAGGACTATGAGTTGCCTAGATCACAAGCTGATAGAAGGGGCACCCCACTTCTCTCAACAGCAGGTTTGTTAGCCAAGCTTTGTTTCCCACAATACACTTGACTTCTTCAACTCAGCAGAGGTATTTGAAATCACATGGTCTCCAATGATCTGACTACTACAGTGTCTCCAGGTGCAGATCAACTGGTTTTCCAGTTAATTCCTGTAAGCAGCTGCCACCTAAATCAATATTGCCTAGTGTCAAGCTGCCATTGTATTTCACAAATGGTAAAGTAGCATTCCCTTGATTGCCATATTAAAAGGGAGCTCATAGTAAGAAAGGGTCTCTTCCATTAGAATGAAACCCACACCATGTTCAATGGTAGGCCTGATCCTGAAACCCCTCTCCATGAGTTGATTGATAGAGACTGGGAGTCATTTATGCAAGATCTTCATACTGCTAACCTGGTCTTGTGATTTTTCCCTCTTTTCCCAACAATGCTATTCTTTAAATCATGACAAAACCCTAAGTGACAGATGGCAGCTCCAAAAGGACTCATCTATCCATGATAATATGTGTTTTTTCTTAATTCTATAAATATTACCATTTGTGGGAAAAGCTCCTATTTTCAAGTAAGATATGATTTTTAAAATGTGAAGAGGTTCAGTGATATATAATCAAAATCTTTGATGACATTAAAACCACAGGAAGAAAATATTTTTGTCTGAAATTTTACTTTATAAACAGATATTTTGCTGAATATTTCAAACATACAAATAACTTGAGAGAAGAGCAGCCATTTTTGCCTTGTAAAAAGACAGTCAATACTAGACACACTTCCCAACTATCTTTTAAACAAATCTTGTAGCACAACTAAGAGTTCATGCAAGTGATGTTGATGTGAAACAGTGACCAAAGGTGGCTGTGGAGGGCATATACTCTGCCTAATAGAGTCAAATAATGTTGCATTCTACCTGACCTGTGTTTATGTGTGTGTGTGTGTGTGTGTGTGTGTGTGTGTGTGTGTGTGTGTATTTTTAAATCTACATTATTTTACTTTAAGACCCTCTGGGCCAATAAAGTAAACAACAACATCACATCTCTGTATAGAATTTAACAGATGATTAAGTCATGCTGATATATTTTGTGACTATGTCAATATGCAAAAATTAATATAGTATACCTTTTTAAAGAATTTCTATTCTGAATTAAAGATGTTTAATACTTTTAAAGAATGGTTAATAAATAAAAGATATTACATTAATTTTGGTTGGTCATTAAAATCAATGTTTAAATAAGCAGCCTTTTGATATTGTTAAAATCAAACAAAATAGAAACCAAACTTCAGAATCTCCCAAAAAGACAAAATAATTTAAGCCATGTAAACAAAACTAAATAAATGTAGTTTATTTCATGAATATAAGTGAAATTTAACTTAGGTCATTTCTTGTAAGTGCCTCTGATAATCATAAAAGAAACAAGTCATCTTTCTAAAATGGTATGAAATAATCACTTTTAACTAATACTCTACCATCTAGAAACTCCTATTGTAATAAACAATCATTTTAAAAGTTAATGGCTTCCTCATTTTCATTTCATAAACCATGCTGTAAAGTTGTGCCCATGAGCTTCATATCCATTTTGAATCCAAAAACTCCCAGTTCACAAGTAATTCTTACATACAGAAGAAATTTTTATTAAATACTATTTTACTGATCTAGTGTTAAATATATCAATTTATAACAGGTGTTAAAAGGCAACAAGAATTTCAAGAAGCATATTTTGAAATTATGCTTAAACAAGTGCCAGTTTCAAATAATTAAACCTTGACCCTTGTAGAAAGGTTCTACTTCAAAATGTAAACTTAGATCCCAGGCATCTTTATAAAACTGTTGGTAAAATTTTGGTGTCTAAGAGCAAAATACTTAGTTGTACATACAGCAGTTATATCAAATGTTTTGTTCAACTTAATAGAAAATGCAGTGTTGAATGTATAGAAAAATGGTAAAGTTTCAGCTTAACTTCACTTTGATTTGATGAAAGAAGTCAAGTTATCAATTCCAGTTCAGTGTGTATTTGGATTTGACTTTTCAGTTCACTAAGCCAGCTGGTGAATCAATACAAATTATCAGTAATTTGTCAGCATTTGATAAATGACAATGCTAGTGAGCTGCCACTGATCTTTTTGTCTTCCTCTGCCTGGGTCAGCACATTTTCTTAATGCTCTAAGAACTTTTAAAAGACAGTACAATAAAAATCATATTCTTAAGACCTTAACCTAAGTATGTCCAGTAAAATGTGCTTAAGCCTAAAATAGTACATTATGTAACCTAATACATTTTGTTTTACTATAGAATAATCTGGAGTTAACAATAACGTTGAAATACTGGAAACATGTAACCACAATGAAAAAGGTGGAAGCTATGACATTAATTATTCATGTACTTCTTTCCATAATAATTAAACATTTACCCAACAATGTATATTTTTTCCTTTCTGTATCTTACTTTTTAACATTTTGTTTATATCTGGCTGAATCATTTAACTTAATCACCCAATCCAGATGATAATGATATAATGAACAAAAGGGTCACTGTTTTATCATTATATAGATTAACTGGCTTTTAAAACAGAAAATCTTCATTTTAACATAACAACCTCTACCCAATAACCCTGTTGTCAATGTTTAGAGGAGAGGCTAGGGGAAAATGTTGTGAATGACTGATTGCTCCTGGCCAGCCTAAAAAAAATTGTTCCCGAAACCAAAGCTTACATAATAATGCTTTATTGAAGGGATGCAATCCTAGGGAAAATAAATTGAAAAATTGGAAAGAAAAGCAGGGAAGAGCAGACATAATGTGGTAAGTTAACCAGCTGGCTACAGCTTCCCAATAAACGCATCTATTTTCTCAGTTAAGTTCCATGTCTACAGAGATGCATTCTGGAATCATCGAGTTTCAGGATGGCCCTAGATACCCTTCTCACTTGTTCAGAGCCACCTCAAGAAATATTCCTTCCCTGGTCCTTCTGTGTTCTGTTGCAGGTATCCATTGAAGAAGCCAGAGCCTGTGTGCAGCAGGTCAGAGAGAAAGCAAAGCAGTCTCTTTTGTCAGCTGGAACCACATGCGAGGGCTTCTGGTTCTGTGGTGGCTGCTACAGCACAGAAAACAGCTGTGGTTTTTTAACTACAGAAATGGCATGAGCAATGGAAGGGTTGTTCTGGCCTAGAAGTAAGGCAATGGCTAAGGCCTGTCAGAGTAACAGGTGAGCATATCTGGAATAAAGAATAAACTGAATCTGGCATAATGATCAAATTTAATCTATAACCAATTTAAGCGAAGAGCTCAAGGCATATTGCTTTCTAAATTAAAGGACATAATTCAGTATAACTAATTTAAAAAGAAAAATAAAAGTATAGGAATGGAGTTGTTGAATATTTGGGAGTGGAAGAAAGATAAAATTAAAACAAACACCAGATATCTTGCATTTGTGCTGAGCAAAAATATTTCTGATTATATTTTGGATGCTGAAATTTCTCTTTCCCTCTTTGCAGATGTGATTGGGGTGAGGAATATAGCCACAGAAAACTTTTTAAATAACATCAGGTCCATGGCTCATAAAACTTCAAGTTTACTTCTATAGGCATTATTTTATTTCTTGCTCACTCAAAGATTGGCTACTTTCACTGCAGGGACCACTTACTCCTCTTCTTGTCCTAATTTGTTCCTCTCTATACTGTTTCAAAAAAAAATTAAATTAAATTAAATTAAATGGGCACAGCTTCATAGTTTGTTCTGTTCCTGGAATCTCCCAAATTAGCATGCCTCTTTGTTGGTTTGTTGGTTTATTTAACTTTTTATTGAATATAATACATACACAGAAGAAAAGCACAAAACATAAATGTACAGCTCAATGAATTATCACAAAGCTAACTAAAACCAAAGACAGAAAATGAAATGCCAGTCTCCTGATATGGGCCCTCTCAATCATTAATACTTCTTGCATCTTATAATTTTAAGTAACCTAATATAATAAAGGCATTGTAATATAACAAAATATATTTTTATATATTTGTATTATATTATATTATGTTACATATATGTATTAACCATAATCCTAGCTTCTCTCACTATGAATTAGTTTTGCCAGGATTGTCTCTATTTTCCAAAGTGATGAGCCCATTTTACATTTCTATAAACAATGAAAGAGAATTATAGCGTTTGTCCAATTATCACAGCACTGTCTGTTGAAAAATATTATTCTTTCCTCATTGAATTATCTTGGCACTTTTTTCAAAATCAGTCAAACAGATGTGTATGTGTATCTATTTATGACCTCTGTATATTATTTTTTATTTTTCTATATATCTACCTTTATTGCAGTAAGACACTGTCTTGATTACCATAGCTTTATAATAAGTCTTGAAATAAGATTATAAAAATCCCCCAACTTTGTTCTTCTTTTGGTTCTTCTAGAGGCTTTATATTTTCATATAAATTATAGAACCAACTTGTCATTTCTTAGCTGAAAAGCCTGATGAGGTTTTGATCAGAATTACAATCAGTTTTGGGAGAATTGACAAAATCACACTATTGAGTCTTCTAATCTATCTTCATCATATATTTAGGTCTTCTTTAAGTTCAGCAATTTTTTGGACGTTTCAGTGTCCAATTTTTGCTCATCTTTTTCAAGTTTATTCTAAGGATTTGATTTTATAATGTGACTATATATTTATTTCAGTTTCCTCTCATTTGTTGTAATAATCTAGAAATACAATTTATTTTTATGAAACTATTAGTTCTGTTAGCTTTCTGTAGATTACTTAGTTTTTATATTTTGTCTTTTTTGATAAATACAACTTTAGGTTTGTGGGTTTTTTGGTGTGTGTGCCTTTTATTTCTTTTTAATGCCATATTACACAAAATGATACAGAGAATTGGTAAGAACAAACTTCCTTTTCTTCTTACAGATCTAAGAAAACATTCAGTCATTGTTTTTGCTAAGTGTGGTTGTTGCCTCATCTTTACCAAAATGTATCAACAGAATGATAAAATTTCTGAATGGGAGACTCTTAAGCAAACCTTTGTAATCTGGATGAGCTGTAGATATTCTTTTCACTTTATTTTAATTGTTTATAGTAGATGGGAATCTTTAGAATTACTTAGACACTTTCAGTTGGTTAATTTAAACCATTATAGGATTCCTGACAGCAAGGAATTTCAACTTTAATCAAGAATATGTTAGATGTGGGTATATTCATACTCAAAAACTTTTTGTCTAATAATTCAATATGGCCTATCAGAAAACCCAATTGATCCTAGAGGTTAATTGTACGCTATACAGGACTGAATATTATGCTTCCAACAGTGTCAGTAGTTATAAGTTTTTCAACAAGCTAAAGGAGATAGTTATTCTGTGATTAATTTGACTACTACCTTCTTTTGAATGCTGATTTAAAAAAAAAGAAAAAAAAAGGCCAATGCCATTTTGCATTCATGTAGGACAAATTCCAAACTATCCAGTTTGTTGTCACAACTCAGAAAAAAAGAAAATTAGATTACATTTATTATTAATTATATTGATAAAATAATGATGTTATCTCAACCTGAAGATGAATCTAAAAGCAAGTTATAAATGCTTGAAAAATACTTGATAACCAAATAAAGCTGATTAATCTAAATAAAGTACATGGCCCAGAACAAAAAGTAATTTATCCTTAGGCATAAATTAGGTTGGAGTAACGAGAAAAATTTGACTTTATTTTATAGTCTCTATCTGTGAAATTTCCCATCTGTTCATGCCACCTTGTCTATCAGAGACTTTAACATTAATCACAGTTATTTTAAATTCCCTATCTGATAGTGCACACATTTGGGTCCACTATGAGTCTGGTTCTATTATTTTTGACTGTAAATGTGTGTGTGTGTGTGTGTGTGTGTGTGTGTGTGTGTGTGTGTGAGGGGAGGGGCGGGGGGAGAGAGAGAGAGAGAGAGAGAGAGAGAGAGAGAGAGAGAGAATTTTTTATTGCATGCAGACATTGGATTTAGAACAGAAAGAATGAGATAAATAGTATATTTTTTGCCAGGAAATGGTCACATCTTTTCTTATACTAGGCTACTAGTATGGGGGTTTGAGTTATTAATCAAGTTGTAGGTGTCAAGTTTTGGTGTCATAGTTGTTACAGTTTAGTGCATGAATGGCTCTACATTTCTCTTGCAGCTGGGGTGATGGAGGGCTTTTCTCAGTGTCCTGACTCCCTCCTCAGCTTTCAGCCTATCCTGTGCACCTGTTCTTGTGCTTCAGAGGCAGTTGCTCTCTATCCTCTTGCTGCTTCCCCATTAGTGGTCTGCTATATCTTGTTCCTTGTGTTTACTAGCTTGGTGATGGTAGATAGAATGTGTTCTGAGTTATTGTATTTATTCATTCATTCATCCATCCATCCATCCATCCATCCATCCATCCATCCATCCATCTATCCATCCATCCATCCTTAGTGTTAGTTAGGCTCTGTGTTCCTAATTCTCAAAGTTGCAGCTTTCTCAGTGATCACGTCTCTTCTCCCCATGGAAACTGAACCCTACCTTTTGTTATTACTGGTTTATACAGAGATTTTCCTCAAAGATCTGAGGCTTATACCTGAATTGCTGTAGGATTCTAGGCACACTCTCCCTACAGGGATGGTGGATTATTATTCTTTTTTTTTTTTTACCTTTCTCCCAACTGCAAAGGATCACCATCCACACACTGGGAGTATGGATGTTATTAATTTTCCTAAGGGAAAGTATCTAAGGGTAACTTTGTGCCTTTTCTGCATTAATAGCTTTCTTTCATCTCCCATCTTCCTCTCAACATTCTTTTGAGCACTGGTAAGGGTCTGTAGAATAGGTTCTATGAGTAGGTGTAAACTGCCCTGTCACTGTCTCCCTTTCTGTCCTCTCACGTTGGTTCACACTCAACTTCAGAATATGACATTTCTCTCTAAGTTTATATATAAATTTAATGTCAACTGTTTTTCCTAGCTAGATAAGTTTATTTAAATTTTTATATAGATAAATAAGTGAGTAGAGAAGACATGAAAACGTTGAAAATGGAGAGAAATAAGAGGGGGAAGGTAACTCTATCATATGTTAAGATATAGAATAAAGTTTCATTGATCATAAAATATATGATGAAGTCTTACTACCAGGGGAACTGAATAGAAAGTCCAGTAGTACCTCAAAGTACATATTAAATTTTACATCTGGAAAATGCAGTCTCTCAAATTACTGGTGTAAAGATGGAAATCAATAAAAAATATTGTGACAACCAAGAAGATAATATTATTTGTATATATTACACAATGTATTGTTAAGATATCCACATAGATCAGATATAGAAATGTAAAAATATGAAACCATGTACGTAGTAGAAAAAAGGCATGTCTGATTTGCATTATAGCTCTGAGACTGTGGTCACAAACTAACAGTAGAGAGATAAATCCAATTTAGCATACACAGTGTTTTTTTTTGGGAGGGGGACGGTATTGTTTATTTGTGTTTTTTGTCTTTGCCTATAGAACATATTCCCTCTTTTGGATACATGTATATTTCTCCCCATTGTCTTTTAACTAACCTGCTTCATCTACTTTTCTGCAGGTTTCCTTAAGCTGCTGCAGCTACTTGATTCACAAATATGACAGAGAAACCTAAAATTCTCTCTGGTCAGGGACAACCTAGAATTAGAGAGAAGCAGTTGGAGCATTGAACCATTATTTCTCAGTAACTGTGATATTTAGTAACATAATTCAGAAAAGAAAGAGGTAAATGCTCAGTTATTATGTCAGCTTATAAAAAAAGGATTTTGTAAAATCAGTTATTACTTAATAAGAGTGTATGTTTCATTTGATATATTTGTTGAGTAAATAGACATACACTGGAGTAAAGTATCTGACAATACTCAGACCCACCGCCCCATCATTTATTTTATATAAAGCTTCCTTTTTTTGCTTATACACATATCTCACACCAGGAGAGCCAATAGAAAGTGAAGAAAGGGCAAAGCAAATAACATCAACTGCTGTTAAGACATGTGGAATTTGACAGGCACAAAAAAGAAATAAAGAAGCAGGAGTTAAGGCAGAGGAATAAGAGAAGTGAAAAGTATAATTTCATAGAATTTATATCAGCATAAGGAAAATAGCTAACCACTTCCACCACCTTTCCTCTCTCTGCTCTTTCTAGGCCCCGACATGTGGATCACAGTTGAGTTAGACAGCAGATATTTAAACTACATAGAAAATTATAATTTGAATTTAGACTTGTCTTTGTTTTTTAAAAGCTGACAACAGTAGAATTGGTTTAGCAGAAAGCATCTGTAAAGCTATGAGATCTGTCTGAATTATCAGTGGGAAGATTGAAAGAAAAATTCATTAGAATGTGATTAAAAACAATGGAGTCAAGGCCATGTACTGAGGGATACAGACATAGTGTTGTTACCAGGGCAAGTTTGGAAGTAAAACAATGCGATTCACTGAAGAAAGTTTAGTATTTTTACAACAAGATTATTATGTAATGGAGCCATTAATCGTTATTCTACATAGAATTTCAAAGTTAAAGTGTTGTCTTATTTATAATGGTACAACATAGTCATTATGTGTAGCTTTGTGTAGAAATCAAAGTTATAAATAATTATTTAATTTTAATGCAAATAATTTTTATAGGTGTTAAAATGCTAAATGTCATTAAAAGTTTCTGTTTGCTTAATTAATAACTTAGAAAAATGACAAGAAAGAGATTTATTATATAATAATGATTTTTTTCCATAGAACTTGCTATTACTATGCTTTAAATTTTTGCAAGAGATATTTTTTGAGTGATTCTATTATTTTTATCAGAAAAATTGCTGTCCTTTAATAATACAGCCAGATGGTTATCAATATGTCACATAGATTCTGGAAAGCATAAGCCTACATTATTTAGATAATTAGAGAAGTATTGTTGCAGTGCTGTCACTCTTAGAGGATTTCATCACCAGGAAATTGCTTAGTCTCCACTAACTATTTATACCTCCATCTTACTCTAATCTTAATAGAGCTGATGTTTTAACTAAATTTTGGAGAAACAGAGAGATTAGATGCTTATCAAATACTTATGAGACGCAAACTACTGATCTAAACAAAAAAAAATTAAGTAAATAAAATTAATATGTCCCTTTACAAAGAAAAATATATATTTTATTTATAAATAAATAAATAATAAAGTGACAACAGTATACTTATGTTTTTTTTCCTTTTAGGCTGATAGCAGTATCTAACTACACACTTTTCAAAGAGTTGGCACTTAGAAATATTTACTGTAAGTGGTAAAAAGTATTTAAATTTTTACCTTATACGATGTTTAGAAATGGAAAAAAATTTGTCTATACTATGTATTAGCCATGGGTAGATAGGAAAAATGAATAGTTTGGAAACTTTTTTGGGGATATATTTAAGTAAGATATGGAGAAAAGTATAATTTATGAGTTGTGGTACACATAGACATACATTATAATCTATGATTAGAATAGATCTAGGAATGTTATCGCACTCCCCAAGACTCTCAACTTGGGGCTAAAGAATGTATTTAAAACTCACTAAAGGTTTACCTTCTCTCCTGCTTCACTGAGCTCAGAAAGTGTAGAGACTTGTTCCTTTGTCTATTTCTGTCTCAGGCTAATCTGCTGAATGAAATACTAAAATATTTAGAAAAGATTAATTTCAGATAGGTGAAGTACACACATCACAGTATCATGAAAAACTGTAGTTGAGTCATGCTCATACTTTAAAATTCAAACTTCCCTATATGATTGCCATATGGCTTTCATATCTGTCCAGAGATTGATATTCTAAGCCATTAAATTCATTGGAAATTTGAGTACAGTCTTGACTAGGTTTTGATCAGACTACTATTTCAATACAACATTAATGTTACACCCCAAAAAATGAAATTACAATAAAGTATGTTTTTTTAGTTTTTACAAATGAACACATTAATTTGGGTCACATGTAGTAGAAATACATTGTTTCCACATAGCTCTAATTTTGGATGTTTTTCTAACTGGAATGTTATCAATGTGAAATGCCCACTGGCACTATACACTCTCTTGCAATTCTATATCACCATAAAGCTTAATTTAATAATGGGGTCCAATTTGTTCTCTGAGTATGAATATTTTAAATAGGTAAAATACAACTAGAGAAAGCTTAATAACAGAAATTCTTTCTCTGAAATGTAAAGCAAACATAAATATTAATTTTTTTCTCTTATTTCATCCACCATGCTATTAATTTTCAGGAAATAATCAAAAATGAGGAATTTATTCACCTAGAATAATAAATCTTCCAAATAAAATCTAGTAATTTTATAATTTTAGTTTTTAAATATACATCTAAACATTCTATTATTATAACTTATAAAAATTAAATGAAATAAACAAGCTAATAAGAATAACATGATATGGAAAGAGATATATGTGAAATAGTAAACATGAAAGTTACTGTTAGTAAAGTTTATAAAAAAACTGACAATATGTTTTTACTTCTAGAGACTTCTAAGTAAAGGATAAAGTTATTAACATATTTAGAGTTGTAGTTACTCTGGAATGTGATACTTGAGAAAAAGATGATGGAAATGTAATTAGAATATATATTTCTTTGTGTGTATGCTTTATCCTTTCCAGGTATATATTTTTAAATTTGTTCTTACCTTATAATACTTTATAATAACTTTCCTTTTAATAAAATAATATAAATTGAAATCACTATCAATGTTAGTCATTGATTCTAAAATTTTATTATTGACAAATGTACTGTACATATAGAAAATATGAGAAAGATCATAAATAGAAAATACAGGATGAGATGAATTTATCAAAAATTAATATAGACGCCTTACTTTTATTTGGATGTATTAAGTCATTATATATCTGTTTTATTCTACCATGGAATTGTGTTTATATGAGATCAGAAGAGCACATTTATTTATTTTTGTACTCTATGCAAAATCAAGAAAGCACTTTACATGCCACAGGCGATGTCAGAAATGCACTGATTCAGAGAGTGGCTCAGAATTTGTACCAATGGAGTTGTTTTTTGTTTTGTTTTGTTTTGTTTTTTTAAATTATTTAATGCAAAACATTTTCCTAGAGAAAATTTTCTTTAAGCTACAATATTAAATGAATGAAAAATGAAAATATTCTTTCTGGTCACAAAAATGCAGATTTTCATGGTTTAGAAAATAGTTTTTAAAAGCCAAATTATAAATCATTAATTATCATGTTTATAGGCAGTGCAAATCAGCATACCATACTTGGTACCCATTTCAAAGATTCCAATCTTTCATCTGTGCCGTATATTGTCTTCCCTATTATTTTACTATATGAATCATTTTTGTTCTTATTTAAAGCACAAGACTACTGATTTGCAATGGATATAATTTTCTGTCCACTATGTAAGTCTTATTCTTTTGAAGGACACTCTCTTTTCTTTAACAGTTCACTCTCATAGGGTAAAAATATGCTGTAACAATCACATGTAAAAACAATAGTAACAAAGGGAGAAAAACACCTTATTAGATCCCACCTCTCCTTTATAGTAAAGATCATTAGTCAAGTTTTCTGCATTAGATATATATCACATCATCTCCCACTCCCTATTGTATCTAATCCAACCACACTTACATTCTACAAATTCTAATAACCAATTGCCAAATTCAAGAGTGATATTAAATCTCTTGTTTTTGATCATGTAACAACAGTTGAAGTAATTGATCATTCATTCTACTCTGAAAAACTCATTTGTTTGGCTTCAAATACAATTATAGTTACCTTCTTCGGAGCTTACTAGAGACCACAGCCCATTTTACTTAACAGGCTCTGTCTCCTCCTCTTTCATACCTCTACATCTTGGAGTGTCTCAGTCTCCAGCCTTCAGTCCTTTTTCTCTCGAGTTGGCCCTTCCTTCGGAGAGCTCATCCAGGCAATTGGCTTTAACTGTTGTCTGCATTGTAATATCCTCAAATTCATAGCTCTTCTTTTGAACTTTTCTGAGCTTCAGACTTACATGGTGAATGATCTGTTCAGTATCCCAATTTGATGTTGAATTGACATTTTAAACCTAAAATATCTAGCACAAATCACTTAATTTCTCCTGTCCTATAAATACATTTACATCATCTTGCCCTAGTCACCCCATCTCAGTAAATGATATGACTCACCATCTCTCCTTTTGTTCAGTCAACAAAATCTACTAATTGTCTGATACACCTCTATTTAGTTCAAATCATTTGTCTAATACATTGGAGATTTCTGTTGGTTCTGCCTTTGTGACAGGCCTTGATCTATGATGACCCCTTTAATTGTTCATACTCTGTGTTATGCACTTCTCTGGAATATGGATGAGACCTATGATTTGCTTCTAGCCAGTAAAATATGGCAAAGGTGAGGAATTTTGCAAACATTAAAGTCTTAAATCAATTGATTTTGAATTAATAAGAAAAAAATATTTTAGTGGCCCTCGCTTAATGAGGCGAGAACCCTTAGAAGAGGTATTGAGTCTTCTTTGAGGTCAGAGAGCTACTGAGAGATGATGGGATCCAATAAAGCAATTAGGGTTTATGTCCAAAAACGTGTAATTATTTAAGGGTAGCTCACCATATAAAATATGTATATATGTATATAAATATATTATGTGTAATGTATATATAATATATATGGGTGTGTGTACACACACACACACACACACACACACACACACACACACACTCATATACAATTATGCCCTTGAAGACTGAAATTCAACCATTCATGTTTTTTATTAGTAAGGCTTTGCTTGTTTTAAGATGAAATAGTTTTGTGAAGAAAAGCTTATAGACTTTTTATTATTTAATTCTTAAAATAAATTAGATTTATACAGCACTTAAATGACATTAAGGAAACCAGAGAGAGAGAGAGCTTGGTGTCACTGTAATACTTATTGCAAAAGGAGATGCAGAATCAAAGTGCCATACTATGGAGGAAAGGGAAATGAATATGAAAATACCGAGTTTATATTTCTAGATAAGGGTGGATTCATTTGCTGTACTTATCTGAAAATATGCCAGTATGTACAATTGTCAGAAACAAAATGACAAAATTCAGAGCTGAACATATTATAGAATCAACTCCATGTAGTGTTTTTTACATCCTGTGTTCTTAAACTCAGGTCAGTAAAAGTAAAGTTAAATATCTTATCCTGTGACTTCATGAGAGCAGGCTGCTTCCATAAATGTTTAGGGACTTAGTTGTTCACAGCATGCCTCCATATTAAGGATGATGAGATTTACTATTCATTTTAAAACACATTATTGTTTTTATTATGCAGCTATTTTTGACTTCTAAATGAATGAAGCCTCATCATAAATATGTATGTGTGTTTATTTTCAAGGAGAGCCCAGAGGAAGTAGAGAAAATCATTCAAGTGCACAGTCCCTCTCAGTGGTACTTCAGATGGAAATACACGTGCACTGTCATAAGGAGATCAGGCTCTCTGATAGTTAATACAGAAACAAATTTTCTTCTGTGGAATATAGATATCACATGAAAATGACATATAGCTTCATTGGAAGAATTGTTTCTTAGGGAAATTTAGCTAGCAATTGGATCGCTCATTAGTTATTGAATTTTTTTTTTCCAGTAAAGTTGTTTGGGCTCCGATCAGCAGCAATTTTTATTTATAACTGAAACCTTTCCAGTACAGGTACCATAGGAATTAAATGATAATGAAAGGGTGCTTCCTGTTTATGAGGTAATAACTGTATCAAGTCTAGAATTAATTTGGATATTAAAGACTTCTGAGGACATAGCAACTACTGAGTTACTAGGCAAGCCACACTATCATTCTGATTATCAAATGCAAAAAAAAAAAACTAGACAAATTTTAAAAAAAAACATAAATTCAAAATAATAATATTAAAACACAATTTATTAGGAAGATTAGAGATAGCATTATTTTATTTGTTTTGGGTAGTGTTTTTGATAGTTTACTACCTAATAGTCATTAATAGTCTGGCAAACTGTTATTATGGTATTTTTAATATTCCAACTATTCAATAAATAATATAAATGTATAGAATAATACTACCTTGTAATGAGTACAATAGCAGGGAAATAGTAATGAAGCCATATAATTACAAAAGAATGGATAGGTGTTGGATAATATCCACAACCTATCTTTCACTTATACTGAAATGTAAAATATTAGAAGATGTTTGCCTGGAAGAAAAGTTCTTTATTGCCTGGAGAAAAAGTTTTCATTTTCTCTCATAACTTAATTTCAATTTTTTTTATTTTTATACATATTTCCCCTTCTTCCACCAATGAAAAATTCATTGCTAGGAATTTTTCCTATAGATACATATGTGAAGGTGTAAAAAGTGTACAAGGATTTTCATAACAGCATTGATTTATATAGCAAAATTTCAAAAACCTTAATGTCCATCAAGGTGGAAATAACTAAATTGTGGTCTTCTTAGATAACTGAATATTAACAAGAATGAAGCAACTTTATATTTACTGATATGGAAGAGCTCCAAGATCTGCAAGATGTGAGAAAATGTATATAGTCACAATCATTAATTTTTTTATAGAAGTATGTATATTCTGGAAACATACATATTCAAGAATATGCTAAAAATAGTTACATCTAGGAAAAAGTACTGAGAGACAGGGAAGACTTGGTTTCTCTAAATATCTTTTTGTAATATATCTGCATTTTTACCATGTTCATGTGTTACTATTCAAATAATAAACAGGCAAAAAAATCCTCTATAATAAATAAATAATCATTTTATTTATTCATTTAAAATGTAGCATCTAAATAAAATAAAGTCTCTAGTGGATAGCCTAAAAAAACAAATTTTTGATTTTGAAAAAGTATATATATGTTCACATCAAAATACTGCAAAAACTTTTCTATAAGATATAATCAAAGACAATAATTGTGATTAGTTTGCCAAATAAGTTCTAATAAATATGAACAAGAAATAAATGTTACCATCTATTTTACATATTTAAAATGTGATAATTCGCTTTTTGTAAATGACTTATTCCACATTTAAATATTAAATATTTCATTCATTCGATAGGTATGGTTGAACTGAAGTAAGCAAAAAGGAATTGAATAAAAATTACTGAACAATATTATGCCTATCTTTCTAAAAAAAGGTTTAAGACAAAGGCTCTTAGATATATTGTTCTCTTCTGTTTATTGGCAGTTTCTTAGTATTTTCATCTTTGTTGTCTTATTATAATTTTCTAATTCCAAGAATTTTGATATTTCTCTGCTTCTGCTTTTTTTCTTGCTTACATACACTTTCCCTAAAAGATCTCCTATAACCAATATTTCAGCTTCTATTACCCTTCAGAATTATTCTGAAAATATATACTCTAAACTTATTGCTATTGCTTTATTTCAAGGCTTGTCTATTTCAATTGTCTTCAAATTGGTTTCCCTGTCACTCTTCTCTCAGTTTTAGTCCATTCTCCTTGTTACCTATGTAATTCTCTCAAAATTCTGGGTACATCTCTTTCCCACTTTGGCGGTAGTCTATTGAACAGACCAAGAATTCCACACAGTTCATTCACAAACCTCTACTTTTCTCTATGTTCAGCTCTTGACATTCCATCTTTGTATTCTGTCTGCCCCTGCATTACAAACATCACTATATTCTGTCTGTAATGAATGTCTTACTGATGCTTGAACATATCTTAATATCCATCATCTGAAAGTTGCTTGTCCTTCACTTTCTGAGTAACTCCAATAAGCTCTTGCCTCTAATACTTTTTGATTCTTCAGGAAATTGTTGCTAAACTTGCACTCTTTCACCAAGTTATACATACCTTTTGAGATGACGCATACCTTCATGACTTAACTTTCTTGAAAGGGTTGGGTAATGCAAGGAAATGTATCTGTGTGTGTGTATGTGTGTTAGAAATTTACATTATATATATATACATATACATATATATATATATACATATATATATATGTATATGTATATATATAACAAGGAGAAGAACAAAGCCCGGGACAGGTATTAGACTCAAACATAAAAGATAATTTAAGTAATTCAAAACAAAGTTTGAGAACCCTTTATGTTTTTTTTTAATCCAGATATACTCCAATATTTGAGTAGTGAGAATAGCAAGTTCCATTGCTTTCCCTAAAATAATAACACCACAAAACTCAGAAGTTATATTTTTATGGCCAAATCCACTTAAAGATGGAATGAAGGTCTTAGAAAATTTAGGCAAAATTCCCAGCAGCTGGATTTTGATTATCTAGGCAATTGAAGCAAAAACAGTTTTAATGCTTGAATTGAGCAACTGATTGTCTAAACTTCACATTAGCTATGAGGACAAACACCTCATTGGCTTCTTCCCTCATGGTACTTTTTTTTTTTCCACAAGTCACTAAGTAGTTTCATGCATACATACTATTTAGAAACATTACTTAAGTAGTTAGTTTACTAATGCACAAGTAATAAAGAAGGAGTCCAAATTGTTTACCTGGCCATGCTATGCAGAGGAATTATTTTGGTAGATTGTCTCAGACAATAGAAAATGTATCTGAACGCTAAGAAATTTAGAAATTATTTTCTCATAATGAGGATTAAAAATTGTAAAATATCAATCTGCAATATTTTCCCTTCAGTATTAAGGTATGTAAGAAGTGCCGACCACATGTCATCTGTAATATTAATAATGCATATTTACAAACACATGTATTGTGGCATTTGAACATAATTAATTCTTAGAAATTTCTCATAAATAGTTAAACATTGTAAATTAAGGCCATTATAATTACTCTTAATTTTAAAGGTAAACTACATTAATTAGTTTAGACTCAACTTTGTTAATTTTTTTAAACACTTTTTTCCTCTGATTAATTTCCTTTATTTTCCTATTATAGTTCTTTATTTTTTGCTTAATAATTTTATGCAAGTAACTAGTTTGTTTTACATTTGCCAGCCATGTGTCTTACGAGGACTCTACATTTAGCATCTAGGTAGTTGTAGCACGCACTATATTTTAGCAAACTTGCTGATGTACGAGGCAATAGAATGAGTGTAACCCAACAAGATAAAACTGCCCACAAATCTAGACAACCTATTCAGATCATTTTCAATTCTACTTTATGATATTTGAGCCTAATCCTTGAATCTACTCCCCTGGCCCCTTTAATATTACTTTAAGACATTATTTTCTCATTTCTTTTTGGTCCTTTTATTTTTAACCAGATTTATTGTGAAGTATAACACACATAATGAGGAGTACATAAAACCATAAATGTATTGCTTAACATATTACCATAAAATGTTTAACTCTGTACCTATCACACCGATCAAGGTATAGAATATTGACAGTACCCTCTACATCCTCCCAGAATGTGTTTCTTCCTAATAACTAGCCCCTCCTCTGAAATTAACTCCCTTAACTGACTTTTATTGCAACCCCTCTTATTTTTCATTTTAGGATACTGTATTAGTCTACTCAGGCTGCTATAACAAATTACCACAGATAGATGGCTCCAACAACAAACATTATTTCTCATAGTCTGGAGCCTGGGAAGTCCAAGATCAAGGTGCTAAGAGGTTCCATCCTTGATGAGAGCTCAATTGTTGGTTTGCAGACAGCTGTCTTTTCATTCAGTCCTAACATGGCAGAGAGCATTGAATGCCTGAAAGCTGTCTCCAATCTCTTCTCGTAAGGACAAAAATCTCATAATGAAGGCTTCACTCCTATGATTTAATTATCTCCCAAAGACTCCCCCTTTTAATATCATCACATTGGGCATTAGGGTTTCAAAATATGACTTTTGGGGAGGCACAAATATTAAGTCCACAAACACAAACATATAATTACTATCCAATTATTTGTTTTTAAGCTTTTCTAGATTTTCTCAATTTTTAAATTTTATATAAACAGAATTATATAGTACATATTATTTTGTGTGTCTGCCTTATTTTTTAAACTTTATACCATAAATGTTATTAATATCATTGTATGTGATTGTTTCATTCAATCATGTTTATTGTTTCATACCATTCCATTGGTGATTATAACACATTATTCAACCAATCTACTATCAGTGAACAGTTTTTTCTATTATCTTTCTTATATTTGTTTCATGGTGCACATAGCACTCATTTCTGTAAAGTATATCCAGGAATGAAAATGTTCAAAATTGAGTATGTTCACTCTTTCTGTTTATAAAAACCAAATGCATCCATCAATCTCTCCTTGTACTTAATACTGGTATAATTTTCATCAGCAGTAGTTCCTTTCACACCTTCTTCCAACAGGTACATGAGTTGAGGCCTAATCTTTCCACCTGCAAAAATTGCCCAAGCTATCCCCCATCCTGCTGAAGAATAATAAAGCTAAAAAAGAGAATAGATTGAGTGCTTTCACCCATTGAAATTTGGTGATAAAACACATGATTAAATGATGACATGATATGTACTTTTGAATTGGTTGGTATACTTTTTTTAATTTTATAACATGTTCTGTAATAGTACTCTTGCATCATAGCTGCATAAAATCCAAAGCAAGTTTGAAGCTTGGCAAGTATGAAGTAAAATAAGATACTGTATTTTGGTCTTTACTTCAATTCAGTCAAATGATTAGTTGGTCATTGATAATAAAAAATAATAATAATTAAATCAATAAGTCATGAGTTTCCAACAACTGTTTATTATATAGACTGGTATGAGTAGTTAGATTTTGGTTGGGTGAGAAAGTCTAGAGATTTTGTTTTCTTACCCCAAATGCTCTTTTGACAACACTTTTCTCGATTTGAGTGACAGAATAAAAACATAACCTGGGGTCATCAATTGAAATTGACCTTGTAGCTTTCTGTTTGCAACATTCTTTTCTGACTGTTGGTTACAAAGCTATTATTTTTCTCATTGATATTTCTTCAGAAAACTTGCATAAATAAAATTGCCTTTCAGTATCAGATTTGTAGATGTAAAGTACAGAAGTAAACCAAAATTTTCTTAGGAAAATATTTAATTTTTGCACAACATCAAGTTTGTATGGGATCGCTACCATCTTTGCATTTTCATCTATTTTTATTTCTTGTGTTCTTTCAGGGACCTATGCAATAGTTCATTCTGCTCATGTTTTGAGCCTGTTGAAAATGTATGGATGAAAAAGGTTTAGCTCCCCAAAACAGATATTCTCATCATTTGGGCAATACGCCCCTTCTGTAATATAGGTAACAAAGTTGAAAAAGTAACCTCTTTCTAACTGTTTTGGCTAAACACTGAGGTGTCTTTTCTACCTCATTAGATTGTAGTTTTATCCATATCAAATCCAGAAATACTCAAAATTAAAGGACATTTAATTCATTGTATTCTTAAGTTTCTATATGAAACAATGATAAATTATACAGTGTATGGTGGCATTTGATTAATTCACCACTATCATTAAATTTTACAATTTAATTTAACCAGAAAATGTTTTAAATAAGTTTTAATGGGAAAGTAAGTTTCATACAGTAACTTAATAAAATTATTTTTTAAATTTATTTTTGCCAAGTAATGGATCAACAATTATCATTTGTAGGAAGACAATCATGAGCTTAAATACAGATTCAGACATTTTCAAGTCTTATGTGAGTTTTTCCTTTTTCACTCTATACGATTGATCTGCTGAGGTGATCTTATTTACACCTGCAAAATCTATTAATTAATTACACTCAACAAATACTTATTGAACCCAAATTATATTCCAGGAGCTATACGTGACACTGTGACGAGTTAAGTCAAAGCAGACACCATTCCTCTTCACATGAGATCTATTTTCTAACATGTCCAGTACCTACTGGTTTTCTAGACATTCTCATTTTGAGATGACAACAGATTCTCTGGCTTTAAATTGTTAAGATCAGTATCATTATGCTTTATCCTCTAAATATTTTCCTTTCTTGATAAATCCAAGAATGTAACCAAATTTGTGGGCTTTATTTTTGACTTTTTTCTCCCTATTATTCTATTAACGTCACCACAGGAACATCTATTAAATCCAAGTCTTCCTCTCTGACAATGTCCTAGTTCAGACCTTCGCCATCTTTTCCTTTGGCTATTATACAATTCTAATCATCTTCCCTTCCCCTATTCACATTCTCCTCTACACTGACAGTAAATGATCACTCCAGCTACTTTTGAGGAAAAAAAATTAAAGAAACACACAAATAACAATTCTTGATTACTTTCCTCTGTTCTTTACTTGTTTATGAATCCTTGTCATCTAACGGACAAAATTCAAATTTACTTTCATTACGTAATAGAATATTTATATTCATGTTCCCTAACTAATCCTCTAACACAATAATCCATTATCCAGCACTGTTTTAGCCTGAAATTAAACTATCTGTCCCAATTCTATTAAATTAACATATGGTTTCAAGTTATGTAAATCACTTAATGGCTCTATATTTCTGCATATTTTGTTTCATGGTCCTGTCATGTCTGTTTACCTTTTATCTGTCTGTCATATTCCTATCTAACCTGAAATGATGGCCCATCTTTCATTAGACCCTAGAAGTAGAGTTCAATAATTTGCTAAACATTTATTAAGTACTTATAATTAAAAAGTACTATAACTGACAATGGAGATACAGAGTATTGTTTTAAAATGTTACCTATTCATTCACTTAATGACTATTTATTGATTACCTAGTCTGAGATAGGCACTGTTCTAGGCACCAGTGATATAGTTGTAGACATTCCAGATAGGGTCTGATCTTATCAAGTTTATACTTCAGTGGAGAGAGATAATTTAGACAGTTTGGTACAGATAAATCAATGACAGATGATAGATAGATAGATAGATAGATAGATAGAATCCTTTAATAAAATTTTAACTATTCTAGAGGAAATTAAAAGGGGGTAATATGATAATAAATGGAGAACAGAAGGTTATATTTTAGAGAATCTCTCTGGCAGATGGTATTTGAGTAGATTACTAACCATAAGAAGATTCAGAGACAGACAGAGTCATTCATCTAGGTAAAGATGCAGGTGATATATATCACTGAGAAATTAAAGTATTATGTTTGATCAAAGCAGAAATAGAAGTTAAAAAAAAAAAAAGAAAGAAGAGGAAAAGAATGAGGCAGAGGAGGAAGAGGCCCAGGATGTAGACAAGGAGGAGACAGAGAAGAAATGTCATTGTGGTTGGATTGTAATAACAGTAGCAGTAACGAGAGGCAAACAAGGCCCAGGTCAAGGAGAGCCATGTATAATCTAACATGGAAAATAGACTTGAAATGTCACCAGAACATGATCAAGTGTTACACAGGGAAGCAATGAGATCTTTCATCATTATGGCATATCTCTATTTTGCAATCTGACTTGATATTGTCCTAATTTCTCTACATGTCTATGTTTCCTCCCAAACACGATCCTCCTTGAGTACACAGAGACTCCTGTGCACTCAATATGTACATTTTAATGAATAAATATTCATTTATTTATCGGAATTAATGAATAAATAAATATAAATAACTTGAAAGATAATAAAATAGAGTTTCAATGATTTTATCTTGCTACTTATGGCCTGAACATAGACTAATATTATTTATAAAAAAAAACAAAAAACAAAAAACTGTTCTCATTAGAGACATACTAAATTAAAAAATGTGATAACTACTAAAATACTTTATAATTTCCAATCAGAGGGAAATCAGATAATTTTATCTACTATATTCCTGAACTAAAATACTAGTAATAAACAGAAAACAAAACAAAATAGACATTCAGAATCGACAAAACTTCACTGACTTCACTTAACACAAGACTTTCATAAAACATTTTAAAAATGATTTCTTTCTTAAAAGTTATATTTTGTGAATGGTTTAAAAACATTTTGTTATATTAAGAAACTAAAATACATAATTTCTTTATTGCCCCTAATTAATTCTCTAGTAGTCAGAGTAGCAAACATAATTGTTAATAACTTGGTTTATGAAACAAATTGCTCCTTAACATTTTGTGTTGACACCTATAAAAATAGTCGAGAGGAAAATAGCTCAGAATAACCAGTCAATAGAAAGCTTGAGAGCTGCAAATATTATCCAATGCATCCCACTTATGAGGGTAATACTGTCTGGAATGACCTTGCGGCAAATGATTTGGAGGCACTTGAAATCTTGCTTCAACAGCAGATCTGATAGTTGTGGTTTTATTTATTTTTGCCCAAGCTTAGCAGTTGGACACAAGAGTATTTGCTGCAGTAGTGAAGAATCAATATGATTACCTCTTTGCCACAGGGCTACATCTAACTACAATATCCTGGATACCACGTATAAGCATCACTCACAAATAATGCTGCATTGCAGGTGGAAGCTGAATGAGAACAAATAACAATGACATTTCTACTTTTAAAAATTTACAGATGGCATTATGATTTTACAGAGAGTGCATTAAAAAGAAAGATTATAGTTATTCTTGTGGTATTAAATTAGAAATTGGCTGGTTTATGCTGCTTTTGAGATCAGACTGAGTATATTTGACCAAAAGAGGGAAGCTCAGCTTACATAAAAATTGGGAATCGTACATATTTTTAATTATTTTTCTGCCATATTACTTAAAGAAATTATCACCTCTCTTCACCTTCCCTATATGTTCAGTTTAAAATACCTTAATATTAGAATAACATTTAAGGTAAAATTGAAATATTAGCATCAACCTTTAGCAGGTTGAAACTGGTGACATATACTTGACTATATTCTTGACTATACTTTCAGCTTCAGTGATTTGGGTAAAATGCTGAAAAGAGAGTGCTATGGCAAATTAATACAATTTGATGATTTATTCATCTTTATAAGGTAACATTTATATTTCCATGTAAATGAGGGAATTGCAAAACTAGAAGTAATCACATGTATATTATTCACATTTCTGCACTCATTTTCTGTATACATTATTTCAAATTATATTTTCTAGTTAATATCTTATAAAATAAATAAATTTCAGAATTTATTAGTAGCTTAACAGAGCAGTAAAACTATAATTTATATCTCTATTGACATTTGTCTCAACTTCATTTCTGTATTTTGCCAGGGACATAAAATAACTACACCTTAAAAAATTGTTGAAAATAAAATTATGCATATGAAGACCATTATCTAACAAATAGATTATATTTATCCCTTTCGCTTTTCATGTACTTTTGTGGTGACTCAGCCACTGGACATACTACAATACAAATAGCAGATAACAGCCCTCTAACTTGGAGACATTAACCTTTATCATGACAGGTGACTTGCTTTCAGTGATTTGGACTGTGTTTCAGGCTGTTCTGTGTATAAAACTACTTAGAAATTATGTGATAGATTCAGGCCGGAATTCAGAGTCCAAATGGGAGAAGTGTAAATCAGTAGGCTTAGCATTCTAAACTAAATATATCACTCAGGTTAGGTGGCTATGCATAATTACAAAATACTATCTTAAGCTCTTAAAAATATTGATACTCCTAAGGTATTAAACTGTATTAAAATAATAAAATTATTCAGTGGAGAAAATGTAAAGTTCTTCTGCTATGAAATATGTGCATGTGTTTTTATGTTTATTCAATTAATATCAATAATTCACTACAAATAGAAATAGTATTCCTTCTTAAAAATGAGGTTTGGACATTGATGGATTCGGCAATATTAGAAAGACCAAGATAATGGTTCAGGCTGATATTGCACGAAATTCAACTTTAAGACAGATAAAGTCAGCATGAACAATCTAGATGGCATGAGGGCTTCAAAGCATGATTGCCAGTCTAGTTTCAAGAATGATTCAGGACCCCAGGGAAGCGGGTGGGATGGAGCAATGGGTAGATTTTATGTCTGAATGTATTGCGTTCTACCATTTCATGTGAAATGGTAACTGAGAACAATCAGCTGCACCTGCTCCAAATGAGGTGGTTTCACAGTGACAAATATTAAAAAGTATTTTCCGCTGAATGAGATATTATTTTCCATTTTTATAATACATATATTTTCATCATAAAAATAAAACAACACAAAGCAAATGGGAAATGCTTTTGTCTCTGTGTTCAGTTCTTTCCAAGCTGTAATTTATGTCCAATTTTTTGTGGCAATTTTATAAAATACTTCTCTACTGTTTTGTGTCATATGATTTTATTTTATTTATTTTTCCAGTATATAGTACAGAAGTATTAACTATAGTTATCATGATGCACATTAGATCTCACACGTATTCATCTTGCATAACTACCACTTTGTATACTTTGATCGACATCCAATACTTGATTTGCATATTATGTTAGACTTTTTCCTCCCTCTTTACTTTGAAAGGTTCTGGACTTTATCACCCAGAATTTTAAAATATTAAAATGTTAATATGTATTACTTCATGTTTTATTTTATATATAAAGCAAATAGTACATTGAAAATGAAATGGATATTTTCCTTCTCTAATTCTAAGCACTGCTTTTTCTCTCCAAAGAGGTAACCAACATTATATATAATACATAACCTTCTACTCTAGATTTTATATTTATACTTTATAATTATAATATATTACTGTCTTTATGTGTTCTTTGAAAGTATGAGCAATTTCTATCTTTCTCTCATTTTTTACTCAACATTATGTTTATAATTTATATATTGATATGTATAGAATAAACAACATACTCATCTATAAATTATTAATGGTTGTTTATTTTCCTATTTTTAAATTGATACAAGTAATGAACAACAGTGCACATAACTTCTGTTAAAAATACTCAATTGCTTTTTTAGAATATATATCTAAATGTTGAAATGCTGAATCACTAGATATTAAAATTTTATTAATATTATCAATGCGTTTCCAAATACAGGTACAAATTAAAATTCTAACATCAATATGAGAGTTTGTGCTTCTTTACATCCTCACTAAAATTTGGCATTATCAAATTTTTTTTTCAATTTGAAACCTTGATAGGCATAAAATTGTATCTCATGCTTATTTTCAACTGCATGTACTTAATTACTATTAATGTTCTGTATGCTTATTAGCTAGTCAAGATTTTGCTTATACAGATTGCTTACATTCTTACCATTTTTTCCACTGATTGTTTCTTTTTCTGTATTGATGTATAGAAACATTTAATTTATTTACATATTAATTATTTTTGTGTTGAAAATATTTTCCCTACTCTTTAATTATAGTTTCCTTTTATCATGTAGACGTGTATAATGTTCACATGATACCTTATATTGTCATTATTATTATTTTCTGCATCTTGTATAAAGAATTATTTTTTTACTGAAAACTCATACACATATTTTCTGCATTTCTTTGAATAATATTAAAGGTGTTTACTTATTTGTTTTCTACAAGTACTCTTTAAATCATTTGGAATTTACTTGATATATGTTGTAAGAATTCAATTTTTTTCATTTATCAAAATAGATTTTCAATATTATTGATTGAGTAGTTTATTATTTTTTTACTGGAGTCTAAAGTAAATTTTATAATATGTGTATTGTGTTGAGATTAATTTATGAATTTATCTTCATTTATTTATATTTATATATCTGGTTATTTGGGAACTAAATTAACTTCAGAATCAATTTATTTATATCTACGAACAGTTTATTGGGAATTTAATAAAATAAAGTTCATATAGATTAAATCTAAATGAAAATAATATTGACAAAGTGTGACTCACTACTTTTTCAGTTGTACGCCCTCAACAGCATTTGATAATTTCACACATTATTATTTGTCAGCAGCTTATAGTTGTTTTAAGGTTATGATTTATTTAATGCTACTTTTTTTTCTAATTTATAATTTCTGGTAAGAGGGAATGCTTCAGGTTTTTAAAATTATAAATTCTCATTATATAATTATGATTAAATTTGTGAATGCAGTAGTAGGACTACCTGAGTGTTTTTCATAGATAAATCATTCAAACAAATTAATTTCCAAAGGAAAACTGTAAAATATATCAAAGAACTACTCTTAAAACAAAACAAAGAAAAAATATGACCAGGTCAAGATAATTTATCAAGAGAATTCTACTAAAATTTCAAAAATCAGATATTTGCATGTCAATTGAATTTACTCTAGAACCCAGAAAAAGATAGACAACTTTCAATACCATTTATGAAACAGTATGACTTAGATACTTACAGCTGATAAAGAATGTTTTTAAAAAGATAGCACAGACTAATCTAAACTATGACTAGTAACACAAAATTTCTAAATAAATAGAGAAAGAATTTAACTGGACATTAAATTATATATCCTGCCTTAGTGTCCCCCACTCTGGAAAGTTCAATGTTAGGAGATATGTATCTTTTAACATAATATTAGATGTAAAGGAGGAATCATATTATTTTCTGATAATATCTTAAGATTTTTAAACAAAAAATAATGAAGAAAATCACACATAGTAAAAGGATTCTAGATTTTCTTTAAAAGAGACTGGGGGCTAAATCGTAGCACTACTATATGCTATTTGGGTTATCCTGAGACATAACTCATCCACCTTGTTTCACTATTCATATTATAAAATACAAACTATATTAGCCACAACTCTTCCAGATCAATTAAGATATACCTAAACCTACCTAATATAGTTAATACAAACAGAATTATTATAAAGATATAGTCTACCTAGTCTACCCGTAATTTCTTTTTTTTCTTACACTGACTGATATGGTTCATCACTTTTGCTTCCAAAGGCACAGAATTTTATAGAAGGATTCATCATTTCTCTCTGTTATTCAACCCTTCAAGTGTACTTTGATAATTTTTAGAGTTTAGAGAACAAAGATTTTAAGATTTAATTGTAACTCCTTCCCCTCAAAATTCCAGAAACTAGTATAGGAATTTGGACCAGATCTGTATTTGACTGAGTCCTAATGTGATGCTCCAAATTACCTCTCCTTTAATATTAAGTGTTTTAAGTGAGTAACTCCCACAGGCTTGGTCCTTCCTCAGGCCCTCCCCTAGTTGAGACTTATTTATTTATTTATTTATTTTTGCTACATTTTAATAGAGCTTCACACAAACCCAGAGAGACCTATATCTTAACAGATTCTACAATATTCTACCCTCAAACCCTAGGCTCAAGTGGAGATTCTTAAAAGAGATTAAAAACATAAGCAGTATAAATGTGACCAGTTTGTAAAATTTTATTCTGATTAACAGTATGCATTTTCACTTTGGAAACAGTTGTTGTGTAACATTCTTTCTTTCCTCATCCTTAAAATTTATGGATTTTCTAGGTGCTACAGTTAAAAAAAACAAACAAACAAAAAAAAAAAACAAAAACTATTGAAGCTGTGCAGGCTTCCTCTAGCCTGAATTTTTGTTTTTGTGGTAATCAAAATTTTGCATATGCTTATTACCATCTTAAACACATGCTTGTGACTTTTTTTCTTATTTAATCACGAGTCAGAGTGTAAGTACAATTTAGCAGATGCTCTTTTAAATATAGTTAACATTTGAAAACTTTAACTTCATACACTCTTCTTTCCCTTAACATTGCCCAATATACTTTTTGATGATTAAGTCATTCATTTGAACATCTATTATTTAATACCTACTTTGTTTCCAGAAATAAGCAAATACCAAAGCTAAACCAGTGAGAAACTGCCAAGAACCTTAAAGTGCCTAATAGCTAGTGTGTGTGTATATGGGTGGGGAACAGTGGGGAGGTTGTGATAGTTGATGTATAAATAAATCAGTATAAGGAAAGAAAATTTGAAATAAAAAATAATTGAAAAATAGCTACTATACTGTAGAAAAAAGGGGGAAAAAAAGACCAATTATTTGCAACTAAGGAACCTTAGGCTATCTTTCATTTGAGCTGGATCTGAAAAGAGGAAGCTAATCTCAGGAGGCTGAGAATGGATTAGGAATGGGAAATAGATTATAATAGCTAGAATGCATAAGAGACCAGATCAGAAAAAAAAACTTAAATTTGTGTAAAGAAGTTTAACTTTTAAAATCTTGCTTTTTTTGAAAAGGAAAATAATGCGTTTTTCTGTGTTTTAAAAAACTAATTACTACAGAATAGATTGGAAGGAAAAGACAAGGGAGTTAATAAAATTAACCAAATACTAAATTCAGAGGTGATAAGAATATTATCTTTTCCAATTCTTTCTCCTTTTAATTTTATATTTCTCCTAAGCCCAAATAATGGTGTAGGTTGTACCCAGTAGGTATTGAATAAATGTAAAATGTGTCATTTAAACACAACTGTCTGAGCACAATATCCTTTCTTATATCTGACAACAGAGTCACAGAGACAGCTATTCTATATATTCCCTTGGTGATTCACTAAGGAGAAAGATGTGTTTTAAGTCCAATCATAAACACATAATTTTTAGTCAAGAGCGAAAAAGGGCAAGATTTGTTTTTATACTGAAAAGTTGTAATGAAAATGAAAACATTCACCTGTTTTGAATAGAGCCATTCTTTGTGTATGACAAAAATTAAGGTACTCCCTCCACCCTTCCCTCCCACACTGAAACACATATCATAATATGTATTTCTGGGCA